>BSQZ01000008.1:7315000-7457500 GCA_033239005.1 Lamellibrachia satsuma
TATATATAACATATTATATATTACACATTATATAGAAATTGCTACCTACACCTTCATGGTATATATATATATATATATATATATATATATATATATATATATATATATATATATATATATATATATATATATATTACTATCTAAATCCCCGCCATTTTTACATTTTAATATTTCACATATGTACATTCACATCCACATCCACATCGGTTGCAGAGACCACTCCACCGCAGCCACTCCTGCTTCGTTTTCATTTCAGCCTTTTGTTTCCGAAGCCGATTCCATATGGCATGCGTTGGTCCATTTCTTGGGAACATTTCTATGATCGTAACTGCTCTAGATGCGCGATGTAACCGTAGCACTAGATACCGTACATTCCCTTGCTCTACAACCCACTCTCATGGTTTCCGCGCTCACTCACTCACTCACTCACTCACTCACTCACTCACTCACTCACTCACTCACTCACTCACTCACTCACTCACTCACCCACCCACCCACCCATCCACCCACCTTTCTATACACGCACGCACACACGCACGCACGCACGCACGCACGCACGCACGCACGCAAGCAAACACGCACATACCGTCATGAACGGCGGTTGCGTCAAGCCCAATTTCTGGTGAGAAAAAGCTGGCAGCGAAGCTTACCCGGACGACGAGCCTCCGGGGAATGGGCTTTATAATTATACATTAATGTTTGACCAATCATCTACTTCCCGGGAGTTCTCAGGCGTTCCCAGGAATTTCACACGTATAATAATAGTAGGCTACATTGGAGTATGTTGTTGGCGCGGTAGCATTAGTCTTTCCAGGGCTCAGGCCGTAATGCTAGAGGAGTCAACGCGTGGCAAACGTTTGTTTACGTCGCTGGAATGTCTTTCCGACTGACTCGCTGCAGACATAATCACTGCCAGTGAGCGGACACGTCTTTGTTGATAAGTACGTCATCGCCGCGGCGCGACTGAGAACTAAGTAATTGTCTCCGGACTATCGGTCTTCTCATTAACACTCCTTCGACCTGTATTCATCGAGGAGCAAGCAATTACCTTTCAACTGGGTAATTGTTGCGATGGTTTAGTGCCCCTAGCATCCCCGTTCTATTAATTAAATGTGTGAACATTAAATTGGATTATGGTTAATTCAGTGTGGTTGGTAGATGTTTTCGATTACGTCGCGGAGGGCAGTTAGCTTTCAGTGTAAAAGGTATAAAAGCTAATGCGGCTTTTGGTTATATCCCGCTAGGTTTAGGTAGAAGTGTCCAGTTAAATATGAAGGCTATAAGCGTTCCAGCCACTGGGCACGTGCAGCGGATGTATGAAGACCCGTCTCTATAGGGAGTTAACACAATACAAACACACAGTATTCAGACCTAAGGTATATGAGGTACCTGAGGTATATGATAAGGATGTCATACTAAATATACCAATGACTATGACATTGAACCGTTGCACAGTCGTATAACGTTTCTCCGCATTAGACTATGCCTTGAAACCATTTGGCTTACCGAGAGTCCAACACTGAATCATCTACGTGTGACTCGGCTCGCTCTTGGCAGAAATATGTTAGCGACTACATCGTGACAATATTGAGCTGTTAATCACAATAATTCAAACACTTCCGATGACATATGTGTATCTGATTGACATGTATTGGTTGTCGATGGTTTTAATTGACAGGTGTCGACTGAGTTGTCAAACGACACGATAACATAATACCACCTGCTATCAATTATCGTTGTCAGAGTAGGAACTGCGCAGCATTTTGTCATTATTTGAACTACTTTATGCATAAAGGGTACCTGCGTGAACTAGCGGGGGATTCGCAGGCACCCGGACGAGCTAGTACTGTGTATGTATGTGTGTGGTTAATACACAAGCATACAATATGCTCCGTCCAACACAGGGGTGCAGTTAATAATATTATGTAATAACCGGTTGTGTCAAACTCCCCAGTGGGGCCACATAGTGACTGTAATGTAAGTCACGATTTCACCACTGCCACAACTTACATTTTGATGTACAGATTCTGCACATCGTCATTTCATTTGGTAAACTCTTAATTTTTTTCAATAAATATCTTAACTTCAGTTGCATACAATTGTGAATATTGTTTGCTTTGAAATTATGCATATGAACAAAATAACGTTCGTTTTTGTTTGAAACTTACATATACTCAAATGCACAGTTGCAATGACGTAACAAGTCGTAAACAACAATCACGTTTCCATGCCAACTTGCCACTCCGCACTGTCCATTTTGAATTTATAATCAACTTGTGGCAGTGGTGATATGCTGAGTGGCGCAGTCGTACACGAATACGACGGAACTACTTGTTTACGTCATCGCACCTACATTATTATGCACACTGTGCATAAGATGTATAAGTGTGCATAATTCAATTAATGTAATGACAGTGACACTTGTTTAGCGATCCACGAGTTCTTCGCTGTAACAACGTGCCCCGTGTGATGTAACATCGTTCCCCGCTTACGGGGCTAGTTGTTACAGTCGACAGCGTCCGGGAAACTTCACATATCTACATAACTACAATATGGAATATCAATGGTGTGGTACATTTTATTAACACAAATAATAAATTTAATGTATGCAATGACAGAAATAATGCATCTAATATACGTTTCACAAAAAGTTACTTAAACTGAACAAATTAACAACTAGCCCCGGTCTCCCTACATTTGCGATCTACCCCCTGTAATCGTCCCCAGCAGCTGGCGGAGTAGCACAGATAATCGCGGCCTAGGGCTTTGTCCGATTATTTATGCAATTCCGCCATCGTCTCGGACGATAACAGCTCGGATGCAGTGCAAACGTATTATTTTATGTGATATTTTTTTCGGGTGCCAAATTACCATGTTTCCAATCATCGCAACGTGCGGATTTTACCAAATGTGCATTGTCAGTATATGCGTTATTTATGCAATTGTTGTATTATTCTGATGATTTGTTTTCGTGTTTTATTCCCATATTTCTGCAAAAATCAATGACACGTTTACATGTCATTTCGCGTGACTGGCGCCCTCGCTTAGCCAGAGTCACGACAGTCATCCGCCGGTCGTGACTCGCAGTGATTCTAATTACTACAGCGCTTCAACCCAACATGCCTAGGTTGTTATAATTCATCACGTCGTCCCTCCACTATTTCTAGGTAAAATATTTGATTCAACATGCACTAGTGTCTGGATCAACCGACATATTACTAAACGAGCCACCAATAAAGACAAATTCTCTACCCACCCTCGTTAACCTTTCCACAATTAATCAATATATTGGTTAATCAATCGGTGAATGAGCACAAAAGAAAACAGAAAAGTGTTGTCCTTCATGGTGTGACCAGCTGGTGTCATCCAATAGTTTTGCCGAAATTGGTCAGCCAACCAACCTACCAGCCAGCCAGTCGGCCAGCCATCCGGCCAGCCAGCCGGCCAGCCAGCCGGCCCGCCAGCCCGCCCGCCAGCCCGCCCGCCAGCCGCCCGCCCGCCCGCCCGCCCGCCCGCCCGCCCGCCCGCCCGCCCGCCCGCCCGCCCGCCCGCCCGCCCGCCCGCCCGCCCGCCCGCCCGCCCGCCCGCCCGCCCGCCCGCCCGCCCGCCCGCCCGCCCGCCCGCCCGCCCGCCCGCCCGCCCGCCCGCCCGCCCGCCCGCCCGCCCGCCCGCCCGCCCGCCCGCCCGCCCGCCCGCCCGCCCGCCCGCCCGCCCGCCCGCCCGCCCGCCCGCCCGCCCGCCCCCGCCCGCCCGCCCGCCCGCCCGCCCGCCCGCCCGCCCGCCCGCCCGCCCGCCCGCCCGCCCGCCCGCCCGCCCGCCCGCCCGCCCGCCCGCCCGCCCGCCCGCCCGCCCGCCCGCCCGCCCGCCCGCCCGCCCGCCCGCCCGCCCGCCCGCCCGCCCGCCCGCCCGCCCGCCCGCCCGCCCGCCCGCCCGCCCGCCCGCCCGCCCGCCCGCCCGCCCGCCCGCCCGCCCGCCAATCAACCAACCAACTAACCAATCAATCAAATCCCAGATTGAGATACGTAATTACTTGCACCACACTTCTACCGTACTTCTATCACATACGCATACTATCGAGGCTAGAGTATTTGGAGGACATTTTTTTTATTGAACTTTATATGCCTCAACTGCACATTGTTGTAACGATGAAACCCTTGTGAGCTCTGAAACGATTTACAGAAATTAACCACATTTGTACAACGTAATTAATATAAATTACTAAAATACCGCGCAAAAGAACGTTATATTTTCCTAAACGAAGTGCAATTACATAACTGTCTTTCACCGTTCGTTACAACAGCAGTGTTCGCAAGTCCTTACCGCATTTGTTGCGGGTCCTTTTTACCGTTTTTGTGTCGCGGTGACGAGCCGCCGACGGCTAGTGCACTGCGACCGCACGCGCCGTGGGCGTACTCGAGTCACGGCGAAAACCGACCGCATTAAACCCACTGCACGTAAAGCAAGATTCGTTCTGTCCAGTTTCGAGAGCGTTGTCCATCAACCGGCACGCCGTGTCCTGTTGTTAGAACGACGCGGGGCCTATGTCGGTCAGAACGAAAGATTCCGTCCGCGCTTTGGGTCACGGCCCTTACACCGGGGCTGTGTCGTAATTCCTAAGGGTTTGTAGACCGAAGGAATGCTCTTTTGTTTTATTTGAGAGTTGGAACAATAAAAAAGAATCACACATCACTGCGTATGTGTGACTGTTTGCCTTAAATTATACCTAAAACTTTAATTCTAGTCAGACATTCTATACGCTTCAGAATTTAGAACAATTGAAGTTTCAGAATATTGAGCCGATGCTATTGCTAACAGTGTACCAAATATCGTACGTTGATATTGTATACGATAGAGTGAGACGTGCAACGAATATACATTTCCTCTCGCCGCCGTACTTCACATATAAGCCTACAGTTCATAAATGAAGTTTTTTTGGACATCCTGAAATAAAGTAACGAATAATGCTCAAAAACCTACATCGGTATATTTTTGGGCGAGGTGTCGTTTGTGCCAGTCTGTAGATCTGGCCAGAGAACGCCAACTTTACACGGTGGGGGAATAAAGAAGTGATGTGTAGCTGTGCTACATGTGCGCATTGATATATCCACTCACACCGAGGTATCCTCCACACGGTTTTGTGTAAGGGCCATTATGTGGAGGTATGTGGATGCCGAAAGGTTTGGTTATACTGCACTGCCCTCTGCTTCATCTGGAGTCGACAATATTTCTCGAATGCACACTGCATAAACCTGATAAAGACAAGACACGCATTGTGCTGGCGTTTGGTGAAGGTTTATTAGTTTTGGTGTTGAGTAGTTGGAATGCATCGATTGCATAGCTAGTATCTCGTTGAAGGAAGTGGCAGTTTGTATAATGCTGAATTGATATATATATATATATATATATATATATATATATATATATATATATATATATATATATATATATATATATATATATATATATATATATATATATATATATATATATATATATATATATATATATATATTTGTTTTTATTTTACTCAATGTCCTGGTGAAACAACCGACATTTGATCTTTTAAAGGATCCTCCTCAATAACATTTTTCCCGCTAGTCTCATTTCAAATTAATTTTGTGAAAAATCAAACCTACATGCAACATGTTAGTGGTAAATCTCGTAACCCTGTCATGCGATCAGCGAGAGGATGGAAGTCACACCCATGATCGGCACTGACCCGCACAGAGTTTACCATTTTGGATATCCAATAGTTTGAGCCTTACCAGATATAACGACTAAAGTGAATTATTTCGCTGATTTAAAAAACAATATGCTTTATTTTATTAAATCGACTGCGGACGTTACATATACTATTTACACACTACATGTTTGGACATCAACGAGCCAGATTTTCGATGGGCTGAATCAGTTCCATTCAAAAGTGTGATTCGCATTCAAATGCAAATGTTCAAGGTATGCATTCAAATATGGGTTAAAATGTATTTAAATTGAAAATACTTTTCAAAATACATTTTATAGCACAACGTCACAAGAGAAAAGAAATAAAGAAATATAACCAATAAATATATATATGATATATGAATCAATTAACATTGTTACACAAGTCCACAACTAAATTTTGCTGAGACGATGGATTAGCACCAGCCAATGTCCAAGGCTCAATATCCCCTTTGTACTTTAACCACTCTGCAAATTGGCACCAGACAATACTGGTGCAGGCTGTCTGCTTCAGAAGAAGACTCATTTAGCAGTACTTAGCACTGTCACTTGTGAGAGCAACAAAGGCATTTTATTGCTAACTGATGAATGACCCTTTCATTATGGGCTTACTGGATTTCCTGGCTTAATTAAACAAACACAAGGATTGTGGCACGGAGTGGTAACTAGTACAACTATATGAACTAGGTGTTTATGACTGGGAAAATAATGAAAAGATGCTGCCTCTTGAAGCGAAGCCTTTGTGGCTTCAGTGCATTCAATGTGCAGAAAAGTGATCCACGGGGCGAATTTGTAAAAACTCATCAATACCAAATAAAAATGAAACCACATCTACTAAATGTAACAATAACAGGGGCTATTACATTGCAGTTGATATCATGGTTATTGAAATAGAATTGACATAATAAAAGTGTTTTTAATGATCCTGTATTATAAAACATATATAACTTAGCTGATATGTGTGCGCTCTCTCCCTCCTTGTTCCCTGCTGTACAGAGGTGAGGATCAGGTACAGTCCCTTCCTCCTTGTTCCCTGCTGTACAGGGGTGAGGATCAGGTAAAGTATTGCCGAGCCACTCTTTCTGTTCTTTCTTTCCATAGTTTTTTATCAGGCGCCCCCTCTCTCCATATTTCATTCTCCCCCATCTTCTCATGTCCCTCCCCTTTTCCTGCTCTCCTTGATGTTTTTCCACCTCTGCTCTCTTTGCTAGTTTGCTTGCATCCAATCTTACCAAGTGGCCTGCCCATTTCATCCTGCTTCTCATCAATCTTCCTGTTAGGCTGCATTGCATCCCAACCTCTTTCCTTGGGTCGTTCATCCTTCTTCTGTCCACCCTCTTTGTTCTTGTTATTCGACGAATCCAGTTATTCTCACACACTTGCAGCTTCTGTTGTTGTTGTTCTGTCAACGCCACTGTCTCCAGACCATACAGGCATGCTGGTGTAACACATGTTCTCAGGACTTTCCCTTTCAGCTTTTTTGAAATTTTTCTGTCCAACATGACTTTCTCTACCTTTCTCCAAACATTCGCTCCCGCTTGTGTCCGACGTCGCACTTCTGCCGCTGAATGCCCATCCTCCGTAACCATTCTTCCAAGGTATACAAAGCCATCCACTTGCTTGATCTCCTTACCATCCAACCTGATGTTCAACTCCTCTCTCTGGTGTCCAACCCACATCACTTCTGTCTTCTCCAGGCTCATTCTCAGTCCGTGCTTCTCGAACACCCCCTTCCATTCCTCCAACACTTCCTGTAGGTCTTGTTTGCTTTCTGGTATTATGGCCAGATCGTCTGCATACATCATCTTCCTGAGAATATCCTTTGTGCTGATCTTCCTGCTGATTAGTTCCATCACCATGATAAACAGTAAAGAGCTAAGGACACTTCCTTGCCTCAAACCGATGGTAACTGGAAACTCTTCCGACAACCCAGATCCAACCACAACTCTTCCTTTTGTTCTCTCATACATTGCTTCCACCATCCTGGCTTCTGCTTCTGGCACTCCCATCCATCTCACTTTTGCCATCACCATCTCTCTAGGGACTGACTGTGTCATAGGCCTTCTCCAGGTCCACAAATCCCACTGCCATTCTCCCTTGCATCTCCAACCTCTTCTCTACCATTTGTCTTAATGCAAACATCTCACCAGTCCCTCTGCCCTTTCTGAATCCTTGTTGTTCTTCACCCAATTCTTGCTCTACTTTCTTTCGGATCCTCACATCCAGGATCCTCTCTGGCAGCTTCATGATGTGATTTAGAAGTGTGATGCCTCGGTATTTCCCTGGGTCTTGCACATCTCCCTTCTTCTTCCATATTGGGACTATTAGCCCTATCCGCCATTCCTCTGGTACTTCACCTTGCCTCATACATGTATTCAGCAGCTTCTTAGTCCAGCTGATTCCACTCTCCCCCGCTGCCATTACCATCTCCACATGCATCTCCTCGATACCAGGTGCTCTTCCCTTCTTCATCCCTTTCATCCCGGTTTGTATGTCTGTATCCGTAATATAAGTTAACTCCACTTTCCCCTCTACATATGATGGTAATTCCAGATTGTTGTTATATCTTTCCTGGTTCAGTAGCTCCTTGAAGTAGCTTTCCCAGACCTTCAGCACTGCCTCTTTTTCTGTCACTAGCTTCCCATTTCTATCCTTCATCACCGTCCCACCCTTCACGTCCTTACTATTCTCATCCCTGTCTCGGGCCATTTTGTATATCATCTTCTTTCCACCATCCTCACCTATCTTGCTATACACGTCTGCTTCTATATCTTTCCTCGCCTTATCAACAGCTCTTTTTGTCTCTCTTCTTCTGCCCGTATGTGTGTATCATCCTTGCATCCAGTTGATTTCCTCTCTCCTTGGTCAATTTCTTTCCATGATTCCTTCTTTTCGCTTACTGCCTCTGCAACGTCGCTTGTCCACCATCCTTGGTTACTACTCCTTGACATTCCGCCCTTTCCTGATGTTCTTCCACATAGCTCCTCTGCAGCTCCTACAAATGCTTCTTTGTACTTTTTCCACTCTTCCTCCAAACCACCAACTTCTTCACTGAGCTCTTCATACTTAACCGTCACCCGCTCCTTGTATTCACCAGCGACGTCGTATTTGCACCTCCAGCACTTAATAGTCCTGCGGCCCACAGTCTTAGTTTGTTTCTTCTTCTGCATGCGCACAACGAACACCACTGGCTTGTGCTGTGTCGTGACATGCTCTCCAGCCACAGCTTTACAATCCTTAATCTTCCATAACTGCTGCTTCCGGACTATCACTAGATCTAATTCTGTCTTGTGCTGTCCACTCCTGTATATGATCTTGTGGCTCTCTCGCTTCTGGAAGAAAGAGCTAGCCACTGCTAACCCATTTGTCGCCACCAGCTCAACCAGAGCTCGACTCTCTCTATTCCTCGCTCCCCATCCATACCTACCAACACTCTCCACTACTCCAACATGTGCATTGAAGTCTCCCGCAATACACAACATCACCTCCAGCTCCACAAATCCCATCATCCTCTCCAAAGCATCCCTGAACTCCTCTTTCTCTGCCTCCGTCCTTCCCGTCTGTGGCCCATACACAGACATAACACACATCATCTGTTTCCTAATTGTCAGCCATGACATCACTATGCGCCCCTTCCATCTCTCCACTCTGACCACCGTCTTACTGATCTCTTCGGATACAACGATGCCCACTCCGTTACTTCTTCCATCTCCTCCTGCGTGCAGTAGCTTGTACCCTCCCATCATCGTCCTTGCTCTGTCTCCCTTCCACTTAGTCTCCTGGATGCACACTACTTCCAGTCTCCTTCTTTCCATCATTTCCACCACCTCGACTCCTTTCCCGCTCATCGTCCCCATGTTCAGACTACCTAGCCGGACTTCACATCTAGATCGCTGCCGACCTGACGATCCCCTTGGTCTTCGCAGTCTTCTTGCCGCAGCCAAGGTAGATGGTGCGTCGGTTACCCCGGACGCGGTAGCCCTCTCGCTCAACAATATTTGTACCATCATTATATTTGGGACATCTTAGCCACTCAGCAGCGCTGCCCTGGCTGACCTGCTGTTGCGGTTTTATGTCAGAGTTTTCCTTCTCCTAGATCACCTGCCTACCAAGGCAAATGAGCGTGATCTACCCAGTACTATTTGCCCATAGTTGGGGGTTGGAATGGTGCAGCACCGGGACGTGTCCACACGCTGGTGGGCCCTGCACACTGCACCTTTAAGGCTCCAACCTGCTCCGAGATCCCTAGCACAATCGCCTGGGGCCGCAAGGTGCCCAGTATCCGCAGGAGGTTGTGCTAGAGTCTTGTCTATGGAGAAGCTATGTACCAGCAGGGGAGACTTACACACTACACTACAGCAGTAGGCACATCACACAGACCTGTGTAAACACACCACACCATCAGATGTATGCAAGAACATAAACAATGTTGTTAATTTGATTCGTTTGCAGGTAGTACAATTTGCTACCATGCTTTTTGAAATTATTGTTGTAGGTGTTAATGATTTGATAAAATAAGAAATAAAATAATTTTCACAATATCATATTGAAAAAGTACTCGGATGTTATCGTAATGTACTCGCAAAATCTGAGTACATTGGACGCGAGTACGAGTACATGATCATAATTTCTACGAGTACGAGTATTTAAAAAATGTACTGGAGTACACGAGTACACGAGTACACGAGTACCGTGTACTTTGGCCCCAGGTCTGTTAGAGACGAATCCACTTTTGTAATTTTTCGTCGAATTTTGATTGGGCTCAATCAACAATAATTTAATAATTTGTGCGATGATATCATCGAAACCAAACAACAAGTTTGCACAAACGAGCTAGCATTTTAATTCGATATTAGATAGGTTCGATTTTTCGCGAAATGATTTTAAAACGAGATGGGTGAAGCAGTTGGATTGTACAGGGAGCTTTAATTCAAGCACGTGCACAATGTCTAAAGGCACGGCCAATTTGTATTCGTGAGCGCCGATAATTGTTTTGAAGCATGCACCTAGGGCATGCGCTCGGCAGCTCTCGTTGTGAACAGGTGGGTCAGAGGTAATCAGGTATTCTAGTTCCAACCGAGCAGGTTCCTGGTTTGTCGAAGTCGGTCAATTAGTGGTGCCGGCGACGGGCCATCAAAGCGGCGACATGCGTGTCGCGATTGGCGAATATCGATCTTCGTTGGCGTGATCGATTGGTCGATTGTACAAGTGAGATTCTTTTATGGTTGTCACGTGTGGCTACTATGACATTTCTTTACGTACTTGTTTAACCTCTCATACCTTAGTTGGTGCATGACGCTACTATAGCCTCTCTTTGGCTCCATTAAAATATGTCTTACGACTGTCTTTAAACTTCCACAACAAATTGCATTTAATGAGTTAATTGTGATTTTTTTATTTACAAGCCGACTGTCAATGCACAAACCATTAATACGTATGCAGCCTGTGACTGTTTGTTGCGATGTGGTAGGTGACATCGGGCAACACGGAACACGCAAACTTTGAACATTTGGCCATTTGGCTTAATCCCCCCCCCCCCCGTAGGTTTCCTTTGCGTCGCTACATGGTAGCATGGGTGACTAGGCTTGACACTCACTTGACCTCCCCTTTTGCGAGATCCTAGACACGTCATCAGTTGGTAGGCCTACCATTGTCAAGAAAATAAAGTTTGTTTTCATTGTTGGTGAAATTACGTGGGTAGCAAAAAACATTTTTATACAGTGGCTACGTCGCTGTCGTTCCTTGACATTATTTGCGTGCGCCATTTGCATTTATTTAGATACATGTTGTAATGAGATATGCCTCACAAATTCTCAGATGGACATACTTGGGTTATGCGTTAAGAATGTCTCCAGAAAGACAAACGAAACAGCATTTAGTGGAGTCCAATTGGACAAAAGAAAAAGGTCTAAAGGCACGCTGAAAAGAAGTTTTGTAAACTAAACAATAGACAAGACGACCGCTGCTGCTCAGGACAGAGGAAGATGGCGTGCGATTGTGTTCGCCCTATGCGGCGCTTCGGCCCAAGGGGACAGAGGAAGATAACAAATAGGCCCCTATGACAGAAGTTCGTCCGATCCACTAAAACGGCGCAACATTAATGAGTGAAGGCGACGAGGTTTGGCTAAATGTGTAACTGATGTTATAGTAATATTCTTAAACAACGCTGACAAACCTTCGTCTTCTTCGTGTTTGTGAGAATCGCCTAGCAGTCGCCTTTGTTACCGTCGCCTAGCACGCTAAACGCTGCGCGCGCAGCTCGCGTTGTTTTAATCGGATGTGACGTCACGGCTACGTAGAAATTCGCGAGCGAATGATGGCGAAATCCAACGACGGAATGGAGGATGGCAGGCCGCCGGAACGTTCGAATCCTCCCAGTCGTGTTCAGCCTCGGCAGCCACGGGTCACATTCAGGAGATGGTACCGCCTTTTTTCCCGACCCTTCTTTTAACCGAATCGACATTTTTGGTAAAGGCAGTCTGTGACACCACTTAAATGCGATATTATTATAAAACTTTAAATTATACTTGAAATCATGATACTAATTAAACATGTGCGGTGCACTAACAAACGAAGCGTTCTGAGACACTAAAGCGCCATTTTTTTGCTAATGTTAATATAGAATGTATTAAACGTGTCTCTACTATTAATTTAACCCACGTATACCGTAAGGCTACCAGTTTTATGGTACGTATTAGCTCAGAAACAATGCACAAAGAATGCGGTTGTTTAAAGGAAATAATAACTCAACATCAGCCCCCCCATGTGTTCGTAGTTATAATAGTCGGTCCTCCAAATAATAATAACAATAATATTTCTGGTATTTCTTGGAAGTGTGATGAGGTTCCTCTCCAGGGAACAAGCAGAAGTAGGAGTGGATACGACTTGTTTATCTGCGATGTTATGTAGGATGTTATGTAGGATGTTATCTCCGATGTTATGTAGGATGTTATCTCCGATGTTATGTAGGATGCAAGTATAAAACAAATGAGGGAAAATAGCAAGTAAAATGGCGAAATTCCCTCTACCTAGAACTTGATTCATACCGATGGCGCCCATCCGTTTACGATTGCAACTTAATTATACACGAGTCTTGCTAATTAGCGCTGTGTTCGTGATACTAATTACCTACCTTTTAATCTCCAGCGGCGGTGAAGCCGCAGTAGTGACAGGTTCGATAATTCGATGATAATCACTGAAACGTGTTTGTTAATGAGTGTTGGATGTTGTCGAGTTTCGTCCAAGAAACCCGACATAACAAATAATAGACTGAACTATTTCCTACGTGCGTGCCAACTCTTACTGCTTGCCCGTACGTCTTACGTGTAATCCGTACTAGTGAAAACCCCGAGCGTACAATATTCATAAACAAAACCATAACCCGAACCTTGATTACGCGAACGCCGCAGCGCGTGTACGTATGTTACCGTCTGAAGTCTTAACGAATATGGCACGTTCGCGAGGCCTTTCAGTGGCCATTCCGGGCATTCGAAGCCGGATGTTATCAGGTCCCCGGTGAGTCAATGCAAACCGCTATTCATACTATTATATGCACGCACACAAGCAAACATGCACGCACGCGCGCCAAATAGAATCGCATTTAAAAGCAGCAAAAAATAAAACAGAATACATTTGTTTATAAAAATATATGCGCGAATGCATCAAATTCAAATAAACGTAATCCTACTTATTTATCCAAACATATTTGATGTCGCCGTGGTTCCGCAGGTTTACGCTAGAGGACGGCCGTTTCAGCGACGACGACGAAGATTGCCTCCAGACGGCGTGCATGTCGCGTATAATGAACACTCGCCCGGGGGCGGGTCACGAGTCAGTCGACAAAAGATGCAGCTCGCAGTTGCAGCAGATGGGATTTAGCGCCAGCAGGTAGGGTGCGAGGGGAAAGCGACTGTTGTATGCCACTCTTAGATGTTAGGTTGTATAAAAGATGATAGTGGCGCCACATAGCGACTAAAGTTTAAATTTTTAACTCGGACGATATCACTTGAAACCACCCTCACTGTACGCGTGATCATCGATACAGTAGGCTCGCTTAATAGAATCACTTTGAACCAGAACAAGATGATTCCACTAAGCGGATGATTTACATAAGCAGCTTATTTTAATACAGCGGAAATAGGGAATGATTACGTTTGAGCTAATTATATTTGATTCTACTAAGCGGCTGATTATGTTATGCGGAGTCCACTCTATTGCACAAAACAACCTCTTTCGTTTTTCACGTGAGTCTACTAAATGAGAAGCTTTGTTGTATACGACACTGATTATTGACGTAACATTTTCATGTCATTTTCGAAGACGCCAGTGTAATCAAATGCGCGCATAATTTCGATCAATATTGATTGTAAAAATTTAATTAAACACCCAGTTAACGTTGTCAAATACACTAATTTGGCACGCACAGAGTGAGGATCGAAATTATGTGTTGCATTGGTGAAACCGACGCAGTGGAATCAATTGCCATATTATGACTGGCACAGAGCCAATCCCACAAATATCGCATTTTAAACACATTCTTATCGTTAAATAAGCACTTTTAGAAGAAAAGGGATATTTTTCAAAACGACGAAAAGGGCTCTGTTTTTGGTGGAAAAGGAGTATAACATTAAATGTGAAGTATCGTATTTCCGATAGTATTAATAAAAACCTTTAATGTAGGGCACAAGACGCAATACACGAGACGCCGGTTTATTCCTGCGAAAACGTGTGTTGTAGAGAGGTTTTACGGTATTTTAAATGTATTAAAGGGGTATAATTCCATGGAAGTGAGGTCCCTAAAAGAGGTTAATTTCAGTGACTATTTCTTACATGTGAACTAACATAGGTACCCACAGATTATCGGAGTGATCCCCGGGAAAAGACAAACAAATGTTGTTTGAAATATTAAATGGTTGTGAAAATATTGATACAAGTATTTTAGATAAACTTGTGTAAAGTAGGACTAGAGGCCCGAAATGGCGTTAGTAAAAGAACGGTGTACGTCAGTTAATAGGTTATAAGAAGGTATTCATTCTCGCAGAGGAAGTTTACAAATGGATGGATGGATATTTCACCGGAGCAACCAGTCCATGTCTGGTTATGTTTATATTAATTATATGGGCGCATTTGACCCTCAAGTAATGCTTATGGATATACCTAACAAGACATACGATGTTCTGCAGCCTGACATTTATGACTGCAGATCGCATAGGTGTGTGGACATGCCCCACCTTCTCCGATCATCCTTAAGAATCTAACTATAATCGAGCTAGCGAATGTTTGTATGTTAACGTTTCCCTCCTAGACGGTTTGCACCTCGGGCGCCAAACTTTCAGGGATTATACGTAACGCCTTTATTTTTTCGAAATACCCCGTATATAAAGGGTTGATTTTTATGGCAAATCAAATGTTCGCTACGTAAAACGTTAACAATCGCAGAAACCACGCGCGCGCGCACGGCGAAAGATGGCGGTTTATATTACGTAAAACGTTCCAACAATAGCAGAAACCACGCGCACGCGCTCGCGCTCGGCGAATACTTCGGTACGTAAACCGTTTGAGAGTATGTAGCGCCATCTGGGCGGTTCATATTAATTATAGTAGAAAACACGCGTAGCAACTGTACACAACATCGACTAGGTTGCTTGGTGTGTATGTAGCGCCCTCTGGCACATAACATCGAACATTTGTATCATGACTGTCACTATGAACTACCAAGTTATCCCGTCATGGGGACGGACATTTTTGCTAGTTTATCTAACTGAGCCCCCTAAGCACGTTTTAGACTGACTGGCGCGTGATATTCTTGATTGTAGTTGCAAATGGTTTGTTTTTGTGATCTCTTTTAGGTGCATTGCCCCCAAACCATGACTTTTGTTTCGCCTTAAGTCTCGTCAGTACATGACAACAACGCGAGAATTTACAAGACGGTAGGGTAACCTGGGGCAAAACTGCCCCATGGAGGTAAGACGGGCCCCCAGCACGTACGCAGAATATAAAACTCTGAACGTCCCAAAATCTGGTGCAAAGTTCAACTTCAAGTTTTATTCTCTAATACGATACAATGGTGTATGAGATAACTATACAATACCAAGAGTACTTGAAAGTACTCAAAACATAAACAAAATAATAAGAACAGTCAATGTTAGTTAAACTTACCAATTATAATTTTTATTAACTTACAAATTCTTATTAGTTTATTTAAACTATGAATATTAAATAACACAAAGAACTTGAAAGAATTAGGGGGATTTATAGAATATTTTGTCATAAATCTTTTTCTTTGGTATCTTAAAGCGTCACATTGAAACAATAGATGAAATCCATCCCCAATCTTATTCCTATTACACAAAGTACAATACCTTTCATTTATATCAATGTTGAACCATCTGCCTGTTTCAATAGGCAGTTTCGTGTTACCCAGCCTAAATTGAGTGAAAAGAATTCTTAATCTCTCAGGTAACACTGTCAAGTCTGATTCAAACTCGAATACTTCTTTAAATATTCTATTGGTAATACATTTATCATTGTGAAATACATTTGATGACCATGTTTGAATATGTTCGTCATGAAGACTGATTTTAAGACAATTATTTAGCCATTTGTGATTGACGGCATTAGGAAAGTGCCAAACGTTAGAAACACCACTTTCATATAAAATATTTTTAACAGTTTTTTATTCAAGGTGATTCATACTCACTGTTATTATTTAAGTTGAGTAATAATCTGTACATTATCACTGATAACTTTGAATAGTTTCCTTGGGCTAACTTAATCCAGAAATTAGCTATCCTTTGCTTAATTTGTATCACTAGTGGTGATCTGCCTAGTTCGCCATATATCATACATTTAGAAGTAGATTTTGTGAAATGTAATACCATTCTACATAATTCCAAGTGAAGTTTTTCAATGATATCACAGTATTTCTACACCAAACGAAATCCGTTCGGTTTCGCCTGAAATATGCCAAGCAATTTGCTTCGTAAATTTGAAATAAAGCCGTACTTCTAAAAAAAATAGTATTGAATAATGGTAATCCGTACGAAATGGGATAGAGCCTACCTGGCTTCAGTGGCCTGACCTTAGATGGTCACCATAGGCCACTATGCCATAGGCACAGTCACGCAGGGGTCCGCAGGGTCATTTAGCAGTCACCTCCAACCAGCAATAATGAGGTCAATACAAGTAGATAGTAATTATGTTTCCGAGATCCTGAGCACCTGAGCACCCGAGCACGCTCTTCCGTGCAGCTGAGATTGTTCATGCAAGATTGTTCGAGCGAGCGTGTTGCCTGCTTCGACGCGTGAGTATAAGCCAATGGCGTATTTAGGGGCGGGGAATTGGGGCGCCCCTTTGGCTGAAATGTTTGATTTTTTTCGTACATAACCTGTTGTGCCACTACAGCGGGGTAGCATGGTAAACTAATGGGTGACAAAACTTGGTCCCCTTTGGTCTCCCCCTTTGGGAGATCCTAGATACGTCATTAATATAGACCCTATACATGTACAGTGGATGATCTCGTCTTTATCTAGGTAAGCGTAGTCACCCATTAATTTACCTTGCTACTGTGTAGCGGCGCAACGAAAACAAATACGGGAAAAATAGCAGAAACAGGTCAGGTGTCGCCATGTCCGTTATTCGGGGCGAAACGCCAACAAATGCGTCTAGGCGTCTGAAAGGAGACGTAAATATTTACACTCCGTGTGATCTGGATAAAAATAGGAGAGGCGCGGCAGTTTAATGGTTAGCACGTCTGCTTGAAGCTTGTACCTGTCAGCCCAGGAACGCACGGGACAGTACGTTACGGTACGGTACGGTACGTACGTTTTGGTATAAAAAGCTGGATCTCAATTTAGTAATTATGCATGTCGTAGTTTGGATGACCGCGTTAAACGTACAAAGTATGATTCATATTTTCGTTTTTCGAGATTTGATTTGGCGGGAGTGTGGGGGGGGGGTGGTGGAGAGGAGAACGATAGCGAGGGGTGGGGGAGTGGAGACGGGTGGTGGGGAGGGAGGTAAAACAGGAACCACGCCGAACTATGGCAGCCTCACCCCAGACTTCAGGGATAAAGAGGAGATGAAACTGACCATCTGAATACACACTAAATACATAATATTATTACTTAAGTAGCTAAATATGTGGATAATTACACAAAGTAGCTAAATATAATATGGATAATTACACACATAGTGTGTTGCTTAGTGGTGAAACCAACTAGAAGTGCAGCACATTCGAATGTCACAAAACAGTTAAATCTCTTTTCTGCTCCAAAGAAGTTTAATGTATTGTTATATTTAGAGCTGTCTTTTATAGACATAGCTGTAACATGCATTCGGCTGTTTTGGTTAGGTACCAAAACGAACTATTTGGCTCAGTAATGGGACATTCAGTCTATTTAGCATGTTTTACAGAAAAGGGGTGTTATTTGGTATTTATACACATCTAAATAGGTTTCACATTCACCGCGTATGAAAAGCCGCTGCTGCGTTAGTTATTGGTGTGGATGGTGATAACTATAAGTCCGTGACCATGAGTCGCATCAAAGACAAAGGCATATTTGTCAGCATTAACCCCCCCGGCATAGCAAAACGATATAGTGCTTCTTTGAAATGTGTATGTATGTATGTATGAATGTATGTATGTATGTATGTATGTATCTATATATATATATATATATATATATATATATATATATATATATATATATATATATATATATATATATATATATATATATATATACCAAAGGGGTAGACTTGTAATTGGTGGGGTCATACATAGGCTTTAGGTGGTATTAAAAGGGAACTAAAGGTGAGCTACGCCTACTCCAATTACACCGCCCTTGGCCCCGGTATAACCGGATCTGACACATTAATAAGTTTGCACTGAATATTAAGAGAGGCACTTACAACGCTGTTATATTTTTAATGAAACGCATTCATCACAATTTTAGGACGCATTATTACATTTTAATTAGGCAGGGACAGCAGATACAGCAGTTGTTGTTTTTGCATTCACAACAATGCTAGGATGCAGTTAGGCCTTATACATTTAAATAAATAACATCGAGCGGCGTGTGTTTAATGAATTGCATTTACCACAATGGCACAACTTCGTGTTTGAACCGTCTCTTCCATTGGGATCGCGAATCGTCAGTATTCAGAGGTTTCTCCAGCGCGTCACTGTGTTATTAATGCAAGGGGGCACATGGCACATGCCCTTCTGGGATACTTATCAATGTTGTGTTTAAACACATTCACGCTGCTAGCATTTACAGCACCGATTATAAACCAGTACGCTAGGCTTCACAAGTGTAATAAAACGTTCACACGTTGTCGTTAAATAAATCGTGTTCTTTAGTCATTATCAGTACACAACTCGCTGGCTGAGCCATCGGTACGAGCCGCCCGAACGTTGTTACAGTTGTAACAACTTGCCCCAATACAATTGTAACAACCTGCTCCAAACGCTATTAGTGCAATTGAACGCACGTGGACGATAACAAATACTCAATTTCAGGTTAACTTCTACTTGGCATAAACCCTTATACCATATACTGGACATTTTATCAAATTCCATCCACGAAACATAAAAAGTGGTTGCGTGATATAATTATTATGTTGACATACCCAAAAGGGTTTCAGGTGGTTAAACAGTAATTTTTTCCACACCTCGTTTATTTCGTCTTCTTAACTCCCGATTTTTGGACAGTGTTTCTGCTGGTGGACTTCCAACCAAATACTGTCGATCGTATCTCCATATGTGTGCTATGTTTTCATAAAACGACTCTGTAACAACTTAATTGCCCCGTAGCGTATACAACTAGTCCCGGCTCCCATACTGTGCCTTGTTAGCCGGAGAAATCGGTCGAACTAAGTATTAAACATTATTCTGCATTTCGGAGAATTCGCAGATTACGCCGCATGTTTTGGTATGAGTACGCATGAATTGCTCGAAAATTATAGTACGGGTATTCCCAGGGTCTGTGCTGAGCGCGTGGTAATGTTTACAAACAATCGCCTGCCGACCTTTAAGGTCAATCCACATCGAGGCTCTGGCTCTAATTCCCGCCATATTGGAAACGAGCTCGCCTCACTTTCTGTCAGCTGTTAGTGTTTGGGTGCTGCTGAGAAACCTTTACCTAAAATCGTTGTCGTCTTTTCTGCAGCAACATGGCAGACTACCTGATCAGCGGCGGTACAGGCTACGTGCCTGACGATGGACTCACGAGCGATATATATATATATATATATATATATATATATATATATATATATATATATATATATATATATATATATATATATATATATATATATATATATACCAAAGGGTAGACTTGTAATTGGTGGGTCATACATAGGCTTTAGGTGGTATTAAAAGGGAACTAAAGGTGAGCTACGCCTACTCCAATTACACCGCCCTTGGCCCCGGTATAACCGGATCTGACACATTAATGAGTTTGCACTGAATATTAAGAGAGGCACTTACAACGCTGTTATATTTTTAATGAAACGCATTCATCACAATTTTAGGACGCATTATTACATTTTAATTAGGCAGGGACAGCAGATACAGCAGTTGTTGTTTTTGCATTCACAACAATGCTAGGATGCAGTTAGGCCTTATACATTTAAATAAATAACATCGAGCGGCGTGTGTTTAGTGAATTGCATTTACCACAATGGCACAACTTCGTGTTTGAACCGTCTCTTCCATTGGGATCGCGAATCGTCAGTATTCAGAGGTTTCTCCAGCGCGTCACTGTGTTAT
The DNA here is from genome assembly GCA_033239005.1 of Lamellibrachia satsuma. Classification (NCBI taxonomy): domain Eukaryota; kingdom Metazoa; phylum Annelida; class Polychaeta; order Sabellida; family Siboglinidae; genus Lamellibrachia; species Lamellibrachia satsuma. The sequence continues at coordinate 7,335,498 of BSQZ01000008.1, forward strand.
TAATGCAAGGGGGCACATGGCACATGCCCTTCTGGGATACTTATCAATGTTGTGTTTAAACACATTCACGCTGCTAGCATTTACAGCACCGATTATAAACCAGTACGCTAGGCTTCACAAGTGTAATAAAACGTTCACACGTTGTCGTTAAATAAATCGTGTTCTTTAGTCGTTATCAGCACACAACTCGCTGGCTGAGCCATCGGTACGAGCCGCCCGAACGTTGTTACAGTTGTAACAACTTGCCCCCAATTGTAACAACCTGCTCCAAACGCTATTAGTGCAATTGAACGCACGTGGACGATAACAAATACTCAATTTCAGGTTAACTTCTACTTGGCATAAACCCTTATACCATATACTGGACATTTTATCAAATTCCATCCACGAAACATAAAAAGTGGTTGCGTGATATAATTATTATTTTGACATACCCAAAAGGGTTTCAGGTGGTTAAACAGTAATTTTTTCCACACCTCGTTTATTTCGTCTTCTTAACTCCCGATTTTTGGACAGTGTTTCTGCTGGTGGACTTCCAACCAAATACTGTCGATCGTATCTCCATATGTGTGCTATGTTTTCATAAAACGACTCTGTAACAACTTAATTGCCCCGTAGCGTATACAACTAGTCCCGGCTCCCATACTGTGCCTTGTTAGCCGGAGAAATCGGTGGAACTAAGTATTAAACATTATTCTGCATTTCGGAGAATTCGCAGATTACGCTGCATGTTTTGGTATGAGTACGCATGATTTGCTCGAAAATTATAGTACGGGTATTCCCAGGGTCTGTGCTGAGCGCGTGGTAATGTTTACAAACAATTACCTGCCGACCTTTAAGGTCAATCCACATCGAGGCTCTGGCTCTAATTCCCGCCATATTGGAAACGAGCTCGCCTCACTTTCTGTCAGCTGTTAGTGTTTGGGTGCTGCTGAGAAACCTTTACCTAAAATCGTTGTCGTCTTTTCTGCAGCAGCATGGCAGACTACCTGATCAGCGGCGGTACAGGCTACGTGCCTGACGATGGACTCACGAGCGCCCAACTGTTTGCCAACGGCGAGGGATTGACTTACAAGTGAGTTACTAGCGGTGGCGTAACCACGTTGGCGTTGCGTGTTCAATACTAGTTCTGACGTCTGTGAGTGTTTCGGGTATTGTCACGTGGTATTAGATGACCTCCTGATTTTGTGGAGTTTGTTAACATAAATATATATTATATTGTATATGTATGTCGTTGGTTGAGTTGTAGTGATACAACGCCATTATTCCGATTAGGCTAGTTATAACGACCTATATTATTATATTATCGAAATCCTGCTCCTAGACCTAGCTAGGCTTGGCCTTGGCCTTGGCTTGGCTTTGCATTGCATGATATCGACTATAATAAAAAATAGTATAATATTGACTAAATTATTAATTAATAAAATGGAACAGACCAATACATTTCCCCCAAAATTTTCATGTTATTTGGCATCAACCACAAGTTGATAGACTCGATAAACAACTAAGAAAATCATAGTATAATTATTGTTAATATGTTATGATTATGCAATTATAGGTATGAGCACTGTATAGTACAAAATGAAAAATATGATATAATAATAATCAGTTACTGGCACAGAAAATTTTAATATTACATTGTGAAGATGAGCATCATCAAGAACAACATTTAAGCAGACAAAATAAAGTGTACCTAAATATAGGAGTCAGATGACTGATAAGATCATGTATACCCAAATATATGGGTATATCACATTAACCCATATTCCCATATATGGGGTGATTATGGCTGTAGAGTTTCAGGGGTATGCTATTATCTGGATAACAATTGTGGTGTTTCTGGAGTCTGTCTTGATTGATATATGTATCTTAACTGTTTGGTCATGGAACAAAACCACACCTGCGTGGTTATTTGAATGTGATAAAATCATGGCTTGTTATAGCCTATGACTCATGATATGTTCATAATAACCATATTTCTGGTTACATTTGTTAGACTAACCACATATCTGGTTTGATTAGTGTGCATTTGTTGTAAATACACAAGTGGTAGGAACAAAAATAATAGCTAAAAAAATATTCATACTCCAATATATAAACATACCCTAATTCTTAATTATAAACCATGACATGTTTGGGTTTTGACTGGAAAAAAAAATTTGTTACCAGGACAGTTGGTAAAAACTAATAAATGTGTTTTTACTGGTAAACACTGGCAGAGACTCTAAAACATGGAAAAATACTGGCAAACTGACACAAATAATTTTTTAAAGGATAGTGGTAGTAGTTTGAATGCTCATTAAAAACCAAAAAGCAGTTTATTTTGCATATACGCCATTCATATTATGTTAAGCTGGTGGTGGTGTTGCAGGGGATAAAAAGCATTCTAGGATGGTTGGCAAAAACTAAATTTTTTTTTATAAACTTTTGTAATTGTTGACATAAAAAACTTGTTTTTGCCAAAACGGTTTATTACCACAAACTAGCAAAAATCTACTAACACTTAACCATTCAGAGAAAACTTGAACTATATCCATATTCAATAACCACATCTACAGCAAAAATGATTTGCTTTATAAGCCTAATCCAAGTATAATGTGGCATTTGGCTTTAACCAATCAAAGTAAGACCTAAGTCTGGTGGCAGTGTGTAAAATTTGACCATCAAAAACATCAGTATTGTTGTTGGTATAAATTTTAATATTATTTTATTTATATTTTAATAATGTTATTTAATTTTATAGTTAACTTTGCCTCAGAGATTTCCAAATGCTGATAGAGATTTCTTGAAATACATATATAACCACTTGCCGACTTTCATTGTAATTTGTCGATATAAGTTACTAAGCAAATAGTGTTAATAATATGTCAATACTGTAGGGATGTAACTTTTTTAGGATACGAATTAATTACAAACTTCTTACGTATTCTATTGACAGAATGTAGCAAATATTGGGAATTGATTAATATACTTTGTGATTAACGAACAGTGTTGTTGATAAGTAAAACTGTTCATCAATTTGAATTCCATTCATTCCAACAGGGATAGTGTTTTTTGGCACAGGATGCCTTTTAGTGTTTTTGACTGCTAACCATAAAGCTGTCAGAACAAAGAGTTAGGATTGCAAAAAATGCTAGTGTCTGGTGTAAATTGCTCACACGTGGTGACACTAATTTGGACTACACTTGTCAAGATGTGTTTCCGTAGATGACCTTGCAACAGGATATGTATGGGAATGTGTCTCGATTTGTGACACATTACGTAACCAACCTGAGTCTTCAGAAAAGCCTTTGGAGTTTATCGATGCAGGTCTGAGTTTTCATTTGGAAGTTTGAGGGAATTAAATCTGAATGTTGACATTTTAAGTGTGTAGCAGAATCAACAAAAAGTGAAATGTTCTGTAATTATACATATGAGCTCTTTAGTTAACAAATGCCAATGTCAGAACCTTAGCTACAACATTCTGAAAGCGACACAGTAATAGGAACATGCGTTCACACAAATGGTAAAAATGTGCCAACCGTGTTTATAATTTCTTCAAATTACAGTACACTGATGTAGGTCACATTTTCGCTTCCACATAAACCGTTTATGACAAATACAACAAGGAATAGCGTTATAAAATTCATCATATTTATTATAAATTTCAAACATGGCAAAATGGGACAGCCCGTCCAGATCTCTCTGGGGCCTGCTCTGACACCCAAGGATGGGCTGCGAGACCCAGATGTGTTCATGTAACCGGATGTGGCCCTTGGTTAGCTATTCGGTCATGATCACATGACTGCGGCCATGTGACCAGACTTTCCTGGGGTCTGTAGCCATCTGCCATCTGGGTGTCAAGCTGACCCAAACCCTGTTAAATCATACACTAGTCACTCAGTTGCGCAAGGTAATAAAATATTCAGACACCCACATACATATTCTTTTACATGCAGTATGTTGAAAGAATATGGTCAAATTTAAAGGTTCTTCCTCAATTAGATTATTTGCTAGTCTCATTTCAAATTCATTTTGCGAAAAATCAAACCTACCTGGTATCCACTGCAAGACGCTAGCTCGTTTGTGCAACTTTGTTTATCGTTTTTAACGTTTGGTCAAGCGTTAAGTGAAGTGAAAATGGAAATGCCGAAAACTCACAAATTTCATCCTTGGTGAAATTTTGTAACTTTGTCATGTGATCGGCGAGATGATGGAGGTCACGCCCCTGATGGCGTTGACCCCACAGTGTTTACCATTTTGGGTATCCTCTATTTTGAGCCTTACCAGATCCAGTGACTACAGTCAATTCTTTCAATGATTTTGAGAAAAATTGTATTTTTATATTAAATCAACTGCGGATGTTACATTAAACTATTCACACACTATATATTTGGACACCAACAAACCGGATTTGCAATAGACCAAATAGGCTAAAGTTTTACATAATTTTGCACTCTATTGAACTAACTACGCATATTGCTTAACTATTCACACACTAGACATTACTGATGAGGGAGATTTCAACCAGAGTGTAGACCTGAAGACATCAGACACAATTTCAGAGAATCTCGACACAAAAAGTAAAAAAATAAATGTTGTAAGCCTGTTTAATCACTGGTGTTTTTACTAAAATGGGTTGTGACCTTGTGTTGGATACATCGAAATCACCCCAGACCTGTAGTTAGTGCAGCCGCTGCTTCATGTGCATACTGCTCAATCCGCGTGGATCAGTTTTCATTTCTTTACATCGATCCTAATAGATTATGAATAATCAATCATGTTGAACCATCTTTCAATCATTCTGTATCAAATATGCAGCCCATTGCACTGAGTAAACAGGGTCTCCTATATTTATAGAGATGGAATGCAAACATAGATTGGTTGAAAGGCATGACTAGCGATCAGTTTTCATTTCTTCACATCAATCCTAATAGATTATGATTAGCCAATCATTTGGAACCGTCTTTGAATGATTCTGTATCAAATGTGCAGCCCATTGCACTGAGTAAACAGGGTCTCCTATATTTATAGAGATGGAATGCAAACATAGTTTGGTTGAAAGGCATGACTAGTGATCAGTTTTCATTTCTTCACATCAATCCTAATAGATTATGATTAGCCAATCATTTGGAACCGTCTTGCAATGATTCTGTATCAAATGTGCAGCCCATTGTACTGAGTAAACAGGGTCTCCTATATTTATAGAGATGGAATGCGAACATAGTTTGGTTGAAAGACATTGTGCGATGTTGTGCATTCAGACAGGTTTGCTAATGTTTTGTTTGTCAGGTGCAAATAGATAACCGGTTGTCGGTAAAGCATAAAGACACCCCCTCTTGTCAATGTCACCGTCTACTCAGTATTGTCAGCATGTCAGTGCCATTACCCATTACCCGACTGAAAGCGTAGCTACGACTTTCTTAACGCTAGTTTTCTTTATCATCTCCAACACATGACACCTTGTTTACAGTCAATTAACTTTCCTGTCTTGTGCAGGCGCGTATTGCATTTTTAGGCCAGTGTCTTTTGTGTAGACGTCTTAGGATGGCTTGGTGAGTGTTTGCTGTGCTATACTTTCAAAGATTTGTTCCAGACAGATTTGAATGTACGTTATCTTCGACGTCATAATTCTTTACATTTTTATCTGGCTTTCCAACAATACAATTGGTAATGAGGTGTTAAACGGAAGTTGGCAAGACTATCGATAAACGTGGCACACGAGTTTCTGGCATATATTGAATGAAATTTATGCTTGGCAGTTGCAAAGCAGAACAGTAGTTTGTCAGTGCATATTTGTTTTCTCTATTACTGATTGCAGACAGCAACAAATTCAACTCATATTTATTCCTGCATGAGAGGACTTTTATAAATTAGAAAATTATCACGTTTCCTTAAATCTTCTTTGTTGATTGATTGAGTTATGTTTTATTTAATAGTTTGAATTATGTTGCAACAACATTTTTAGCCAACTAGTTACCAATCTCAAGTCTCAAGTGGTTTACTCCAAACAGCCCAAACTTGGGCTAACGCAGGAGTTTGTGGTGGACTGTGCTCATGCGCTGTGGGTGGTACATTCGATTAAAAGAGTAGTATCATTAATGTTGCTGAAATGGTTTTTATCTGATAGTTTTATTTATTTTATGTATAAGATGTTTAACGGAAATTTTTAATAGGTTGGTTATGTGTATGGATACTGTCGCTGCCTTGCCACATGCACACATAGACAGTCTCCATACTCACACCATGGATAAGTTTACGCTGAGCACTGTATTTTAAAGGCAGTTTAGGTGAGGAGGTGTGGTGAAAGGGAGTTCCATAATAGCTTCTTGAAATGATTTTGGGTTTTTTATGTTGGTAATTTTTGGTGGAATCATATTCCATATGCGAATGGCTCTGGGATAAAATGAAAAGACCATTGCATTTATACGACACTTGGGGGCTATGTATTGTCCATGGGTTTGAGAGCAGGTTAGTAGGCCTGGAGGGGGGGGGGGTGATCTCAATAATGTTGTTTAGAATTTTGTAGAAGGTTGTGGCTTGTTTGATAATGCGCCTTCGTTCGAGGGTTGGCCATCCAAGGGCAGTAATTAGATCTGCTGGATTTGTGTTCCGTCTGTAATCATTTTTAACAAATCTGGCAGCAGAGTGTTGCACTCTTTCAAGGCTTTTAACTTGTGAAAAGGTGTGGGGATTCCATATTGGTGAAGAGTACTCAAGTTTTGGCCGGATTAGCATGTTGTAGGCTGTTTGTTTAACTTCGGGTTTACATGGGCCAAGAGTTCGTTTAATCATGCGTAAACATTTCAGAGATTTTAGGTGGACACATTTAGATACATTAAATTCCATTTGCCATTTGTCTGACCATGTTTGGAGTTGGCTTAGGTCAGTTTGGAGAATTTCGTGGTCGGTTTTGGAAGAAATTTTACGATATACAATACTATCATCTGCCAAAAGGCATATAGAAGATTTGATGTTCCAATTTATGTCATTTATGTAGAGTAAGAAGAGGACAGGTCCTATAACTGAACCCTGTGGGACACCAGATGTGACATCTGTGATGTCTGACAGGGCACTGTTAACTGAGACTCTCTGTTTGCGGTTGGATAGAAAAGATTTAATCCAATTTTGAGTGTTTCCAGTGATTCCGTAGGAGGTCATTTTTGATAGAAGACGTAGGTGAGGCACTTTGTCGAAGGCTTTGGCAAAGTCAAGCAGGATTGCGTAAATTTGGGTCTTGTTGTCCATCGCAGTCATCCAGTCGTGGACTGTCTCAATGAGTTGAGATTCAGAAGACAGTCCCGACTGGAATCCGTGTTGGAAGTGGAGAATGATGTTATGCTTGTGTAGGTGTTTCCACATGTTGCTTAGGATGATATGTTCCATTACTTTACAGAGGATGCAGGTTAGTGATATAGGTCTGTAGTTAGCTGGGTCAGATTTATGGCTCTTTTTGTGTATAGGAGTTACTAATGCTTGTAGCCAGTCATTAGGAAGTTTACCTGTGTTGTATGACTGTTGGAAAATTTGGGTGATGATGGGAGCTATCTGCTTTGCCGTTTCTTTAAGGACTCTGGCTGGGAGTTCATCTGGGCCTGTAGCTTTGTTCTGGTTTAGATTTTCCAGCTGCTTTATTACGCCATCTATGCCAATTTTGAGAAGGGGGATGTTGGGGTAAGTAGAGGGGGCTATTTGGGGGATGGGGTGCTTTTCTTGGGTAAATACAGAGCTAAATTGGTTGTTTAGGGCATTTGCTTTATCTCGATCATTAATTATTGGTTGGTCGTTTACTTGAAGTGTGGGGATGCCAATGTTTTCTCGTTTATTTGCCTTAATAAATGACCAGAATCGTTTTGGATTAGTTTTCAGGCTATCTCCAATGTGGTTGTTAACATAGTCTTTGTAGGATTTTGCTAATGCTTTAGTATCTTGATTTCGGAGTTCCTTACATTTTTCTCAGTCACTGTTTAGTCCAGTTTGCTTTGCCTTTTTGTGGCTTTTGTTTCGTCTTCTCTGCATTCTAATTAGTTCACATGTTATCCAGGGGAGGTGGGTTTTAGCTTTTGTGTCTCGTCTAGGTATGTTATTGTTAATCAAGGTAGTCAGACGTTCGCGGAAAAAGGTCCAGTTTATGTCTATATCCTGTGAGTTGGGGGTCGATGTCTAAGTACTCAAGATTTAGTTTGTCTATGTCGTCTTTGAGTTGGTCCCAGTCTGCTGATTTGTAACTATAAACTTGGTGGGGGGGTTTCTTGTTGCGAACTGGGTTTAAGTTGACATTGAAGGTCACGGATTCGTGATCGCTCATACCAGGAGTGGTATGGGTGTTGATGATAATGGAGGGATTGAGGTGAGTATGAGGTCAAGAATGTTGCCAGAAGCGATGCGTGTGGGGTCGGTTACCATGTTCTGCAGCCCAAAGTCGTTAGTTATTTCTAGTAGTTTATTATGCTTGCTAGCAGTGCTGTTATTAGTGGTCTGGTGATTTGTCCAGTTGATACCAGGGAGGTTAAAATCTCCAGCTATGACTATGTTAGGGGAATTTTTTGTGATCTATATAGTTTAGTTAGGGAGTCGTGGAGAGCTTCAAGGGATTGGAGGTGGTCATTTGGGGGTCGATAATAAGATGCGAAGTATATGCATTTGTTTCGTGCAAAGTGAATTTTTGTCCAAATTATTTCACAGTTTGAGTTTAAATTTTGGAGGTGTACAGCTACAATGTTGTCACGGAAGGCTATAAGGACTCCACCGCCATGGACATTCCTGTCCTTTCTGATGGCCTCATAGTTGGGTGGTAGGAAAGAGTATGTAGCATAGTTTGCATCTAATTTAGTTTCAACTAGAAATATGATGTCTGGGTTATTATATTGAATAGTTGCCTTTAGTTGGGTTGCTTTTTCTATGCTCTTAACGCTGTTGGTGTTTATAAAAATTCCTTTAAGTGTGTTTCCTTGGGTTTTCTTGTGGCGTTCGGGGGTTGAAGTGTTTTGGGGGTTTGGGGCGAAAATTCAGCCTGCATTTTGTGATGTGTGGAATGTTGGGGTACTAAGCATGGAGCTGTCAGACTGGGTGTTGGTAGAAATGGATTGCTCATTTCTAGATGGAGAAGTGTTAATATTTGGAATTTGGCGCCCATATGGGCCAGGGTTTGGGTGGATGTCGCATGAGAGTGGTATCAGTCTGCTGAGGTACAGATGTGTAATGTCTGATTTGAATTTGATTTTGGGTGGGAATTTAATTCGGGGTTTCAAAGTTAGGGCATAATATTTTGGTTTAATTTTGAGATTTGATCGAGATACGCGTTGACATGTTCCAATGATCGTTGCTATTAGGAGAGTGACGGTGATTATCTGCGTTAGCCCAAGATTAATCCGCGTGGAATGCGGGACTAGGTGAGGCGAATATTTCCTAAAGGGACATCTGAATTGGAATACATTTTGTTGTAGCATGGTTTTCTGAAAGTTAGATCCAAATGCAAACAGTGGCGACTTGAAGAAAAGTAAGCTTACTAATGAAATGCTTAAGTGAAAAGAACTCACCTGGACGGTGAGCCCCCTGGGTTAGCCCCGCCCCCGTAAATACATATATGAAAAAAATTGTTCTAAGTCATTGCAATAATAGTTGGCATTCTTAAAGATCACGAGCCCTGTGAGCCAACTACTAATTTTATTTTGCTCACAACGTGATTAATTAACTGCCTACCTTGTCAACAAAGGCTTGCGGTCGTACAATTGTTCTGTAGTCACATGTTTATGCACCTCAATCGAGCACTTGATTAGCTAGGAATTTCTTTGCACACCAATAATCATTAGACATCAGAAGATTCAGTACCTGGTGGTGCTGCCAAAACCCGGCCCCCAGGGCCTATTGTCCCCCTTGAACCCTGGAGGAATTGCCAGAATCTGCCCCTCCCGGGGCTGTCTTGGGCCACTACAAGCATCTGTGAACTTACCCAGACAAGTCAAGGGGTACCGAGGTCACCATTAAACAATAACAGATGTCTGGGTGACGTAGGCAAAGTGTGGGAGTGGGGGGGGGATTTTATGTGCAGTGTGTTTTCTATAGAAGTTCTGAAGTTCTTTTTTGTATGGGGTAAATTTGAACTGCAAGATCAGTTCAGTTTAAGGTTCATTCTCGATATATTCTTTTTATGTGAATTTTTCTTGTGCGCATGTGTGTGTTTGTGTGTATTAATATGTATATATATATATATATATATATATATATATATATATATATATATATATATAGCATGTTTTACTTCAAAATAAGATTAATTTAATACAATGACAATGTCTGGAAAAATAGTGTTTTTGTTTAGTAAATGAATCATGATGCATTGTTTGCATATCATGCGTAATTTGTCATACAAACGTGTTGACAAATAAAAAATTTACACACACACACATAAACTGTATTTTTTATAGCCCTGTGTTACTTTTAAGGTAAATTGGTTGTAATAAACCCAGGTTGTTCCAATATGTCTTTCTGTACTGTTTGTATGTACTGAAGCCTGAACATTTAAACGCATGTGTTCCAGCTTGCGTTGTAGTCTGGCAGTATAGTCAAACAAATCTGACCCGCCTAACCATGTTAAATAGTTAAATATATTTATAATGCATATATACAATAATAAAAATAAATTAAATCTCCATGTAAGGTGGCTATTTGTGTGCCAGTCACAGTCTGACCCTTTCTGTCTGGCCAGCTGGAACATGGGACCCTGGATCATGTTTTTGTGTCTGATATAATGTGCCCTAAGGGCTGTGACTAGGAACAAGTTCAAACCCTTGTAAATAATACTGTAACTTGACTCTGGTGTTTGCACCATTTGCTGGGCTTGGATGCGTAAGGATTGCATTAATGATGTTGCTAGTTCGGCTTATGCTAACGTTGGTCCCTGTTTATGTCAACCCATGTTGGACATCCCAGAAACTACATCATATTTGACATCGCTGATTTGTATAGCCTTGTGGACAGTATAGTAAAGGCCAATAAATAAATAAGCTATGTTTCACTGAGATAGAATTATACGTGGTGTTGGTGTAATGGGTATGAAATACTGTAATCGACCTCATATATGTACACCTAAATTTGTTTCTCTAGACAATAATGTGACTAGTGATGTCAATTGGTGTAGTAGCAGTAGTAGAACAACTGAAAAATGGTACTCTTGAGTGCCGAATAAGCGTCCCTATACGCGTATTTATTTGATGAATAATGCCACCCTATACGCACCTTATTTGGCACTATACTATTATTAAATTTAAACATTTGTGCCAGCCTATATTCTCCGATAATTGTGGCAAATTATGCAGGGCATAATTTTTAGGAGAGCAATCGTTCTCACTCCCTGTAGCTAGCGCTAATCAATCATAGACGCGCTACAATCACTTGCTCCTTCGAATTTAACGGGATCCCGTGCTTCTGAGGATCCTAGATTAGACCGTTAGAATTCCATGATTAGACGAATCCGTCAGAATCCTTAGTTCTTGGTAGCACGACATGGTATATTATTAGTTTAAACTCCTTTATCATCACGTAAACTGACCGTAAATGGCCGCCGTGTGCAGCGCCTGTTACCGGCTGGCAGCGGTTTCCCCTGAAATGGGCTTGCTTATTCAGTTCAAGCAAACTTTAATGTCCATTTCAAAATGGAAAATTCCCCGGTTTTTCACAGATATAAAATGCGGTTACTATATCTGCGGTGACATGAATACGCACAAAGTTTATACATATTTGGCAGAAAAAACCAAAATGCAGGCGATCTGGGTAGTTTTCTAGGGATGCCGTGGCTTCACGTCGAGTAAAAAAATTGCTTCGGTGCTAAAAAGACAAATATACTAGTGATTTTTTTGCACTGTACTATTATTTGTTTTGAACAATTTGCCCCCCTATACTGTTATTCGGCAGTATACTATTATTAAATTTGACCGATTTGCCACCCTATACTGTTATTTGGCCTATACGTTTATTCGGCACTGAAGAGTACCTGCTGTTTAACACTAGATGGCAAAATTTTTCAGTTGTTCCACACAGGCCCTTAGCCAGAAATAAAATTTTGCCAGTCTTGAACATTCTAAAAAACCTTAAACACGCAAACAGCTTCCGTTATTATTCTCTACTTTTATTTAGACGAATATATTTTCTAATTTAAAAAAGAAGCATGATAGTGCTGTGTACTTAATATCTAGAAATTGTGATTTGCTCGTTGTGTTTTATTTAGGTGTCATTTTTCAAATCTTTGTTGCAGCGACTTCCTTATTCTTCCCGGATTCATTGACTTTGCCTCCGAGGAAGTGGTGAGTGGAACGCAATTCCTTTTTTTAAGACGGGAGAGAGGGTATGCGTAGACCTTTAAGCAGAAGCACCCTTCGTTGCAGTCTTAGAAAAGTAACCTTTGAAGTTTGTACACATTCCTGGCTGTTGCCACTGCAATAGTGTGCGTGTGCGCATGTGAGCGTGTCCGCATATGTGTGTATGTGTCCATTTACTGCATGTGTTCCAGTTTTGCTTTTTTATTTGAAGCAGTTGTTTTTCATGTGGTTGAACATACGAGTCGACTGACATTGATCAGAAAGTTACTTTTCTTTGCTTCTGTCAAAAGCTGTAATCAGTATTGCAACAGCCCATGCCGTTAGAATCAAACAAATATATCGGTGAAACCTTGTCTGAAGTGGTAAGGCACGCGTGTCTACCTGCTACTAGTCGTTGAAAGATGTAAATTTTGCTTCGTAGTTCAATTTTAAAAGTTGCAGCAATTTGTTGATGTTTTTACTATAAATGTAGAAGATGGCACTGTCGTACTGGAGGTCTGGTCATCATAGTTGTTACAAAAACGTTTATGTCATTCAAGTATGATATAGGGAATCACATGTATTTCCTCTGAGGCGCTGTAGTCAAGATTTGTAATTGAATTCATCCCTGCTGAAAAAGCTCCCTCGAATTAATTTCCCGATGAATCTGGATACACATGTTGGCTTCACAATTCCTGAACAAGTCTCAAGAAATCGATCGTAGACCAGTGACATCACACCAACATGTCAATACTGAAACATATGTCTTATTTCCACAATGCTGCTTTCCTGTCGCTGCCCAAACCCCTGTGACTGCCCACTCCAGAGGGCATGTGTCACAGTGTCCACTGTCGTCCAAGATGACCTCACTGAATCGCTCTGCGATCTACTGTGTCCGCATTTTATGAGCCACTCGGAGGTAACCTGCGCCGAAAACTTCTCGTCGCGACCTTCCTGCACCGAAAACCCCGTTGTGATTTATTAGGCACCACCGAACACTACCATGCAGTTAGCAAAACACCTCCTAGATGTCAGCACCGTTAGATTACGTTTTTATTTTTCATAGGCATTTTGCATCGCTTAGAAAGAATTTCTGCATATGTGTTGTACATAAATATTTGGGTTTATGCATTAGTTAATCTCTTCTTCTTTCTGCATGAAATTTTTTGCGATGACAATTATATTACGATTAATACGGTAAAAAAATTAATTCAGTATAAAATAGACTCCCACCTAAAATACTGTATTTTATAGATTCCATAAATTAATTTATGTAACATTGTTTACTTACCATTATGATCGGCTTAAACAGTGGATACAAATTTCTTTCCTCCCAACTGGTCATTTAAGCTGGCTACATTACTAGATAATTTGATCTTCTCCGGACAAATTAATGATGACATGAAGAACGTGTGAGGCTTGAATTCGTCTGCAACGCTCCATGTGTAACCAGTTGCATTATGGGAGAATGGTTTGTGCTTGCAGGAGCTCTCGTCGGCACTGACGAAGAAGTTTATGTTGAAGACTCCACTCGTATCGTCACCGATGGACACAGTCACAGAGTCTCGCATGGCGATCACTATGGCTGTGAGTCATAAACATTTTTGTTTTTTAAGAAAATTTCTGTGCATTTTAACTAAGATTAAAAGTACAAAGTTAGATAATTTTTTATCATAAAATCATATTTAGTAATATAAACTATATCTATTCTACTTTCTAACATCTTGAATGTTTCAGCCCGAATACCATATTTACATTGCACATGGAGGGTAATGTAATTTTACAGGTGTTAACAGTGTGCGCGCCACATAGTCCTCGTCAATGTTGCGCACAGGAGACAGAGTTTAGCAACATTACCACTACTGTGTATAATAAGAGCTGTCAGAATGCCGAAAGATATCCTGAGGGTTGTGAACCTAGCAGACAATGCCACTGTCGTTAAAGAGACATAATTTAACCTGCCAAATTCACTTAGAATTGTTTTGCATCATAATTTCACTGAGAAAGTTCTGTTGACAGCTGAACGGGGGCGTTGGCGTCATCCACCACAACTGTACGGCGGAGTTCCAAGCAAATGAAGTGCGATGTGTCAAGGTCAGTTCACTTTCTCCGCGTCTCTTTCTGGTCGGAATCCACTGCTATTAATATATCGTCGATATATATAATTATATATATATGTGTGGTCGAATCTCATTAACCGTTGGCACATTCGAGGGTCCAGTTTATGGAAAAAGCTTTTCACTGGACATTTTGGACGTTGGATATGACAATCAAATTTACACTCCACAAAGCCCTATATTTATTTATGTAATTAAATGGTCGCACTGTCTTCTTTTTATTTGTGGAATTCGAAAGGATGTCCTCTATTAGATTTCCATTTAGTAAACCATTAGCATAACTATCTCAATCCGACACAAATATGAAAAATATAGTTGATACCAATCAGTGATTTGATAACACCAGTATATCTATCAGTCACACTCATCAAATTATGAATATATTTTAATTGTTTTCACTAAACACACATATGGACATGCCACAAGGAATTTATTCGGACTTAGTGATTGGCGTATCTTTTTTCAAGAGCCTCAACATGTCTAATTTATGTAACCAAAACATTAAAATGATAGAAATTTTTGTTTACACATCTAAAAATACCACTTTAATTGGTTAATTGGAGGGGGCGACCCTGACCGTTTGACTCCTTAGGAGTGTTGGCCAGTATTCTACACGAGACAAGAATTGATTGCATATTCAATTGAGTGATGTTGGACTAGTATTGAATAGACGACACTTCCCAACAGTGGCACCACTCAGCAAATCACCACTGCCACAACTTGATTATAAATTAAAAATGGACATTTGCGGAGTGGTATAAATAGTTGTTAGGCAGAGCAACATCATTGTTTTTAAATTTTTACAACTTGTTATGTCAGCATTTGAGCACCTGAAAAAACATAAAATAGTTTCATTAAAAACCAGACACTATCATGTTTCTAGTTAATTGTCAATGCACAATTCTATCTACAATTGTAGGAGATTTCTTGATAAACATTACGAGAATTTTACCAAATGAAATAAAGCTGTGCAGAATCTGCACATCATAATAGTTGTGGCAGGAGTGAGGTGGTCAGTGGCGCCCCTGGTGGGCAGTTTGTTATTGAACTATACAAGCAAATACAATGGTTACTATTAATATGTACATGTTACTTGGATATTGGGGAGGAAAAGTTATTAATAAGTAATACACTTCTACTTTTTCCATTTGAATTACTGACATTTAAGATATGTTTTATGTTTCTGTTTTGGGAAATTGGGAAATAAAAAATTCAATAGATAGATAGATGAATAAAAAGATCACAAAGGTGATTGCTAGAATGTTTCAGATTTTATTTATGCGTGTGGGAACACACGGACCATCTTCCAAATGCATGAATGTCTTTCCTTTTCAAAACCCACGGGTGAATGTCGTTCCTTCGTTGCCCTTCAGAAGTACGAGCAGGGCTTCATCATCGACCCCGTTGTCATGTCGCCCCAGCACAAGGTCGCAGACATCATCGAAGCAAAGAAGAAATATGGCTTCTCGGGAATCCCGATCACCGAGAGCGGACACATGGGAGGCAAACTTGTCGGTCTGGTTACGCAGCGTGATGTCGACTTTCTCACAAAGTCCGAGTACAACACGCCAGTGTCAAAGGTCAATATTTTCCCCTGTTGTTTTGCATATGATAATAATAACAATGTATGTTTGCAATAGTAGTTGTGGTTTTGCAGTAATCATAGTAATGATATTGTATTTATTCAGTTGCAATATAAATAATTAATGGGTTTACTAATTAGTATGTTGAAATGCCATTCATGTGATCCATAAGGAACTCTGATGGGTTTTAGCATAACATTGCTATGATTCAAAGTAATTATATTCTGATGCTGTGATTATAATGATTAAATAATTTAAGGAGAATACTGAATAAGTGACTTATAGATTCAGTTAATTTAGTAGTCAGATTTGGAGCAAGTAAAAAGTAGAACGCCTAGTTGACAGAAGTTTGAACATGCCGTAATCTACATCCCACAGAATAAAGTAGTATATGTAGAATTTCTAATGATACTTCACAAAAAATCATTTGCACACAATCTTTATCTTGTGTGTAGTACTTTGTAAATACAAAAGTAAGGATGGCCTGTGATGTTCATCATATTGCCCCATTTATCAAACAGTCATTTCCACAACCACTTGCAAACGTTACATAAAATATGCGTTAATATGTAGTGAAAATTTTGTGACACAAGTGTTTTTGTCAATGTCACGTTGCTTTGCAACTTCTCTTGAAGGTGATGACAAAATTGGACGACTTGATAGTGGCGCCACATGGTGTTCCACCCCACGGCGTTTCGCTGAAAGAAGCCAATCAAATTCTGCAAAAAAGTAAAAAGGGTGCGTTGCAAGTTATATTTCAGCCAAAAAATATATAAATCTAGCAAAAGTTAAAAAATTGCAAGCATTGTTAAATAGTTAATTTTTGTAACTGTTTGTTTCCATACTTGTGTATTGTAGCACAAATAATAACTCGGTGTTTTGTTTGCTTCAAGAAACTCAGTGTTTTGTTTGTCTCTGTAATTTACATTCATATTCATGGAGGCATGAATGTCCATTCTTTTCATGTGATTCCAATCATTACAGATGACAAGCCATCGTAAGTGATGGTTTTGTTTATGAAATGTAGCTGTAGATTTTGTGACATTTTAAATTAATAAGTAAATAATTTTTATTAATTTATTCCTTGTGATTTTATCCAATGAAACTGGTGAGTTTCTACTAATGTTTATCAGATTCCATGGTGATAACCTTGATGGACAATGGTGTGACTTTTAATTGTAGGTAAACTGCCAATTGTCAATGAGAATGGCGAACTTGTGGCACTCATTGCCAGGACAGACCTAAAGAAAAATCGCGAGTTTCCGCTTGCAAGTAAAGACGACAAGTAGGTTTCTGTGTACATGGCTTTGTGGGTTCTAATTTATAACGCTTATCATGCTGTACTCAGTCTGTATGGCCACTTAAGGCACTTTATACTTCACCCTCTAGCTGACTTGTTCATTCGAACACCAACTCGATTTCCAAAAGGACTGCGTTTTTAAAGGATGGATTGGCGAAATATGACGTTAGTGCTGGGTGATTTTTTGTGGTGTTGACGTTTAGTTCAGTATATCCTAGCATGTTATGAAGGGAAAAAATTAAAAAATCAGCTGACACGCCAGCCACCCCAACCACCTTAAACACCTTATTGTATAGAGAAACAAATTTTAGTGTATGCTTATAAGAACAGATTTCTTGACATTTTTTCAAGTGTACTGTACAGTTGTTAGGTCGAATACGGTATGTAAATTACAATATTGGTGTTAATGGCAAATTAGCAACTGTTATAGCATAGTCAACAATGCATCAGCGATTGAGAGTCTGACATTCCAACCACTGCCCACCCACGTAATACACTTGTATTGTAAGTTAAATTAATAAAGTGCCAGTTTATAATAATAAAAAAACAACTGCTTCTAGCAGAGTGTACCAAATAAAACGGTTGAATCTTCACCTACTTATCAGTTCATATGACTACATGTTTCAAAGATGCTTCTGTTAATTTCAATCAATATATGTTTATGATATTTTGAAAAAAATCTCCTAAATTAAAAACAGTAAAGATTTTATGTCGATATAGGATCATGACACGCCAGGAAAGAATAAAGGTGCAGTTGTATATAAATACAATCGTTCATTCAGTACTTACTGTCTGTTTCAGGAAGCAGCTGCTTGTATAAATACAATCGTTCATTCAGCACTTACTGTCTGTTTCAGGAAGCAGCTGATTGAATAAATACAATTGTTCATTCAGTACTTACTGTCTGTTTCAGGAAGCAGCTGCTTGCATAAATACAATCGTTCATTCAGTACTTACTGTCTGTTTCAGGAAGCAGCTGATTGAATAAATACAATTGTTCATTCAGTACTTACTGTCTGTTTCAGGAAGCAGCTGCTTGCATAAATACAACCGTTCATTCAGTACTTACTGTCTGTTTCAGGAAGCAGCTGCTTGCATAAATACAACCGTTCATTCAGTACTTACTGTCTGTTTCAGGAAGCAGCTGCTTGCATAAATACAATCGTTCATTCAGTACTTACTGTCTGTTTCAGGAAGCAGCTGCTTGCATAAATACAACCGTTCATTCAGTACTTACTGTCTGTTTCAGGAAGCAGCTGCTTGCATAAATACAACCGTTCATTCAGTACTTACTGTCTGTTTCAGGAAGCAGCTGCTTGTATAAATACAACCGTTCATTCAGTACTTACTGTCTGTTTCAGGAAGCAGCTGCTTGCATAAATACAACCGTTCATTCAGTACTTACTGTCTGTTTCAGGAAGCAGCTGCTTGCATAAATACAACCGTTCATTCAGTACTTACTGTCTGTTTCAGGAAGCAGCTGCTTGCATAAATACAATCGTTCATTCAGTACTTACTGTCTGTTTCAGGAAGCAGCTGATTGAATAAATACAATCGTTCATTCAGTACTTACTGTCTGTTTCAGGAAGCAGCTGCTTGCATAAATACAATCGTTCATTCAGTACTTACTGTTTGTTTCAGGAAGCAGCTGCTTGCATAAATACAATCGTTCATTCAGTACTTACTGTCTGTTTCAGGAAGCAGCTGCTTGCATAAATACAATCGTTCATTCAGTACTTACTGTCTGTTTCAGGAAGCAGCTGCTTGTATAAATACAACCGTTCATTCAGTACTTACTGTCTGTTTCAGGAAGCAGCTGCTTGCATAAATACAATCGTTCATTCAGTACTTACTGTCTGTTTCAGGAAGCAGCTGCTTGCATAAATACAACTGTTCATTCAGTACTTACTGTCTGTTTTAGGAAGCAGCTGCTTGCATAAATACAACCGTTCATTCAGTACTTACTGTCTGTTTCAGGAAGCAGCTGCTTGCATAAATACAACCGTTCATTCAGTACTTACTGTCTGTTTCATGAAGCAGCTGCTTGCATAAATACAACCGTTCATTCAGTACTTACTGGCTGTTTCAGGAAGCAGCTGCTTGCATAAATACAACTGTTCATTCAGTTCTTACTGTCTGTTTCAGGAAGCAGCTGCTTGCATAAATACAACCGTTCATTCAGTACTTACTGTCTGTTTCAGGAAGCAGCTGCTTGCATAAATACAACCGTTCATTCAGTACTTACTGTCTGTTTCAGGAAGCAGCTGCTTGCATAAATACAATCGTTCACTCAGTACTTACTGTCTGTTTCAGGAAGCAGCTGCTTGCATAAATACAACCGTTCATTCAGTACTTACTGTCTGTTTCAGGAAGCAGCTGCTTGCATAAATACAACCGTTCATTCAGTACTTACTGTCTGTTTCATGAAGCAGCTGCTTGCATAAATACAACCGTTCATTCAGTACTTACTGGCTGTTTCAGGAAGCAGCTGCTTGCATAAATACAACTGTTCATTCAGTTCTTACTGTCTGTTTCAGGAAGCAGCTGCTTGCATAAATACAACCGTTCATTCAGTACTTACTGTCTGTTTCAGGAAGCAGCTGCTTGCATAAATACAACCGTTCATTCAGTACTTACTGTCTGTTTCAGGAAGCAGCTGCTTGTATAAATACAATCGTTCATTCAGCACTTACTGTCTGTTTCAGGAAGCAGCTGTTTGTATAAATACAATCGTTCATTCAGTACTTACTGTCTGTTTCAGGAAGCAGCTGCTTGTTGGCGCTGCTATCAGTACTCATGAGAAAGACAAAACGCGACTAGAGCTACTTGTTCAGGCTGGTGTTGACTTCGTCGTTTTGGTAGGTTCCCGCCTATGTTGCGTATGTGCTCAAACAATTTTTAACGCAGGAAATCATGTCCCGCCAT
Source organism: Lamellibrachia satsuma (assembly GCA_033239005.1). Classification (NCBI taxonomy): domain Eukaryota; kingdom Metazoa; phylum Annelida; class Polychaeta; order Sabellida; family Siboglinidae; genus Lamellibrachia; species Lamellibrachia satsuma. The sequence continues at coordinate 7,355,698 of BSQZ01000008.1, forward strand.
CAGCAGATCAGTGGTTTTGTCTCAATTAGACAATTGTAAGCAGTAAAGCATGAATACTCACGTTCTGGTCGTGTCCTCTTCATGCGTGTATGTTCCTGTTTTCGTTACGAAGTGTTGAAGTTGTTTATGCAAAACTGGCGACTAGCGAAGCAATCAGAATGCTGACTGTTTGGATCTTTCACTTGAATATATTGGCAAATACACTGATTTGGGCAGTCAAGCATTCTGTCTGGTTACTTGGCAGCCAGTGCTGAATCCAGGCCAGACAATCATTTATGGCATTGATTTTTGGCATTCTTACTAACAATAGCTTTTGTGATCCGTTTCTGGACTTAACCATTTCGGGACTACAGCCCTGATCTGCTCTGACCACTGAATACTGCATTCCCAGTGAATATGCAAGAAAATTGACTGCATCACTTCAAGATTTCAGCAACAAAAATACATTTTATGAATTAGGAATATTATATTTATTCTGAAAGTACAATAATCAGCAAGTAAAATGAGCCATATCATTTTACATTTCGTCGTCATGGTAACCAGCAATCCAAGATGGCAGCCACAATTTCAATGTTTTTGCAGTTCCTGAACACAGTTGTATAGGCAATGTACATAATTATAGTAAACTACTCATGTTGATCATGCTACAGGAGTATACTATGATATAAAATACAATATCAAGTACATTTTGTGGAGTATAAGAAAGTGAAAAACAAGTTAGTTATCTGTATTTTATATATGTATGACAGAAGTGTTTTTATGCAATCAATAACGCAAGCAAGGTGTAAAGATATGAAAAGTCCAAATGAATGACATTTATTAAGATTATGCCTAATGGCATATTATTCCGATTAAAAGCATGAAGTGTGGACCCTGTAACATATGCCAAGCCTGTGGCTGAGCCTCATGCAAAGCCGCCTGGACATAATGCTCCCAGAGCCCACACTTCGACAGCAATACAGTACATTTAGTAATATTCCTACAACACAAGACAATTCATGGCATCGTCACCAGCACATTAAAACATTAACCCAACACCGACAATACTCGACACGATACCTATTTGCATATACTGCATTACTGGACTACACTACTTGCTAAAATTCATACTCTATATATTTTTGTAACCTAAAATGTGGGGCCATAACGCCACTGTTCACCAAAACGTGTGAACAACCCAGTATGACAGAAGTGTTTATTTGTATATTTGTTAACACATCCATCGCTACTGGACCGATTCCAATCAAACTTTTGCATGTTGACGGATTACAAAAATCAAACTCTGACAACGGCACATCATCTAGCATTGATCATACAGTGCACAGCTCATCCTCAGGTTTTTCATCATCACTGACGTCCGAGTAGCGATCGAAAATAATCCCGATGTTGGTGTCCGTTTCGCCTCTGGCTCGGTCGCTAAGTTCGCCAACATCATCGTTGTTTCGATCATCAACATCCAACAAAGATTCGTCGCTAAAACTATCAAATGATCTGTCCAAAACATACGACGGTAAATCGCCAGTTGAAGTAATAGCGTCCATCATTGCGGCCATCGTAGATTTTGATAATTCATAATTAAAAACTGCAAAAATCTCCATAAAATGATATTGAGCGATAATCAACAATTGCTGCTACTGAATAGCTAATTCATTCGCCAAGACAACCGACCTAGCAAGAGGTGAATAGTGGGCCCCTAAACATTTTTGAAATTTGGAGTTTTGGATATTTTTTTATTGGAAGTGCAAGTTTTAACATATATATTGTGTTTCTGTGCTATTCTGTATCATGTGGTGTATCCAATCTGTATTATACTGTGTATCCAGTCTGTTTCATGCTGTGTATCCACATGTTCGACCAGGATTCCTCCCAAGGCAACTCGATCTACCAGATCAACATGATTCATCACATCAAACAGAAGTACCCCGATCTACAGGTCATTGGCGGCAACGGTGAGTGTATCACCGGGCACATAAAATGCAGTTACAATAGTGTTTCCTTTAATCTGTGCACAGTAATAATTGGCCATTGTGTATTTTTGTATTTTAGAAAGTCGTGGTTAGATTGGTGGGTTTCACAGGTAGCAGCATTTGTCTGCCGCTCATAAGCAGCATAGTATGCATGTGTGACGAAGGTGGATGATAAGCTGTAAATTATCGTTTGACTGGTGGCAGCCATTTTGTATTTGGGTAATGTGAGTTGACGTAATAGCATGTAACGAACATGCCCCTACTTCAGGCATTACCCAGTTGACAGGAGGCACATGTTATTGGCTTGACAATTCATGCAGGAGTATTCTTGTTACTTAACCTTAACTATTCCGGTACCAACCAAAATGGTGATAATGTGCGTGAAATACTATGCCATTTTTTAAAGACAGGCTCATTGTTCTGGCTTCTAGGCAGTGACAGTAGATGTTGCAAATAACGGATCAGCCTTTACACTTACCATTGACACAACAGTGTTCTGTGCTAACGTCAATTTTGTCCATCCTCTTACAAAGAAATCTTGCTCTCTTGGAACTTTCTGCTGCGTTGATGACACTGTTGGTATGTGTCACTGTCGTGTTAGTGGCAGTGTCGGTGACGTGACACCATCTATTTGATGCATGTTGTTGCAGTAGTGACTGCAGCCCAGGCGAAGAATCTCATCGACGCGGGTGTCGACGCGCTGCGAGTTGGCATGGGAAGTGGCTCCATCTGCATCACGCAGGAAGGTTGGTGGCGCCACCTGGGTCCCATTGCAAACATTGATAGCTGATATAAAAATCTGGCATGTTACTCAGGTGGAAATTGCTTGTTTGTTATTCAGTTGGAAACTGAATCAAAAATTGTTTAAATCCGTTTAGTTCAGATTCTGTGTGCATGCGTGCGTGCGTGTGTGCATGCGTGTGTTACATTGTACCAAAATAGAATCCAATGTTGTTAACTAAAAGAATACATTTTTGAGATGATTGAAAGAATTTACTTTGATTGTTAGATCGGGCAACTTTCGAAAGAGTGAAATGTTATATAGAGGCAGGTTATGCATAGTCACTTTTGGCCCTTTTACTGAATTTCAATTGGGCCTGGTCGAAAATAATTTAGTAGTTTTTTCCAATGATATCATCAGAACTAAATAACACATTTGCACAAATGATCTAACATGTTGTAATCAATGCTAGATAGCTTTGATAAAAAAATAAAATCGCATGAAACTAGTGAAAAATTGGAAGTGCAGAAGCAACTTTAAATCTTGTAGTCTTTACAATCGTCAATGTATCGTGTGTTTATAGTGATGGCGGTCGGCCGGCCGCAAGGAACGGCTGTATATCGTGTCGCAGAGTATGCACGCAGATTCGGGGTACCAGTACTGGCAGATGGAGGCATCGCCAACGTCGGCCATATTGTCAAGGCACTGTCACTGGGAGCTTCCACTGGTACGTTTCTCAATTTTCTTTTTGTGGTTTAATGTACATTTTCGACGTGGTAAAAATACAACTGAAATCACTGTGCATTGAAGAAACTAGGAACATGGCCAAGTAATACATAAAAGTAATTTTATTTATTTTATTGAAATTTGCAATAGTTTCTGTGTTTCAAGTTATACAATTCTATAGGGAAACTAATTAATATGTTGTTGTTTTCATGTCCCGGAAACTAATTTTAGTACTGTCGCCCATGTGTTGTTTTTTGTAAGCACATGCTGGTGAAATTACATTCCAACAAAAACATTAATGATGTGCAGTGCCATGAAATACTATGCACGTTTTTGTCCACATATTTTTTAACGTAACATCATGATGAAAAAGTGTCAAAAGTATTAAATAAGAAGCACAGTTCAGTGAATATGTACATTGTTTCAGTCATGATGGGGTCGTTATTGGCGGGAACATCCGAGGCGCCAGGCGAATATTTCTTCGCTGATGGTGTGCGTTTAAAAAAGTACCGAGGCATGGGTTCGCTCGACGCCATGGAGAAAAACATATCTAGTCAAAGTCGATACTTCAGGTGGGCTTGAATCAGTAAATTTTTTAAAACCATCTTAGATGGATTTTGTTTTACATAACTGTATATTGGTACTGATATTTTATATTCCTGTGGTCATTTATTCCTTTGACATTTAGTGGCTATCTCAAAAAGTGTTGATACTACAGTGTGATGTTGACTAAGTTCGACAGTAAATGCTTACAGTGTAATACAATGAAAAAGTGTAATATTACGTTTCTGAGGCATAGTAACTGTACCCAAATTCACATCTATAATTTATATGGGGACGTTCATTATAAGACATTCAAGGAAGCCCACCTTTATGGTAGATACCAGGATGTTGCTGTCAATAGATGTTGACTGCAGCCACATTAGATTATAACAAAACGTGTAGTATTAAAATGGAGTATCATGATTATCTTACAGTTTAACATGTGACATGTACCTTACTTTGTATCAGAACAAATCATTATTACTGTAAAATGACAGATTTGTTAAATTCTATCTATTTTATATAACTAGAAAGACTTTTTTGGTGAGATCACTGCGCTCCCGTTCTCATCTGTATTTACAGTAAAACTTTGCAATTTTTACAGACTGAATTAATTTTGATACACATGCTCTACTCGTCTGTCACCTAATGGAACAAATCTCTCCTTTCGCGCTGCACAGACTTACTGTATATACTGTATATACTGTATATACTGTATATACAAGACGTTTTAGTTCACTCCACCTCTGGAGATGATGCCACACACTGCAGCATCGTAAGGCATCAATTTAACAATATAAACTTTAAGCTCGTATTTCGCTTAACAGAATAATTCTTCCCTGTTGTAGCGAGAGCGACAAGATTAAGGTGGCCCAGGGCGTGTCAGGTTCCGTCATCGATAAAGGTTCCATCCATAAGTTCCTTCCTTATCTTGTCACCGGCCTACAGCACGCGTGTCAAGACATTGGTAGCAAGAGTTTGTCTGCACTCAGGTGAGCATGTAGCCAATGGCATCGTTTCTAGGGCAACGGTCATTTGGATAGACTAATTAGAAACGTTTATGTGAAGTAATATCCCAAAGGTTGTGAAAAATTTATCTGAAGGTTAGATGATGAAGAAATGTAGAATGAAAGGGGGCATTTTCTTGTAGCGATAGTGATTATTAACCGCTCTCAGTCTTGCATATTTATCATAATTAAAGTAGTTTATAAATATTAAAGCAGTCTTATGTCATGAACAGGTGATACGAAATTTTAACCCACATTGTCATAGCAGTGTTTACGTACACAAATCGGAGTATTTCTAATATTAAATTATTGTCTATTATGATGAAATCATATGATTTCACTATATTCTACCATAAAATAATGCTCACTAAATTCTGTTGTTTCGAATAAATATTATTAAAATTCGGCATTATTGGTGCCATTTAGTGACAGGATATTTCTTGACTTTATGCCCTGTAGAATGTCCTATGACCTCGAGTCGCCACCGTGTGTTTATAGGTCAATGATGTATTCCGGCGAGCTCAAGTTTGAGAAACGCACCATGTCGTCGCAGGTTGAAGGAGGCGTACACGGGCTACATTCGTAAGTATAACTACAGATGGCAAATCTGTTAAACCTCCCGTTTCTGGTGGAAGATTCCAACGTTTGGTACCCATCTCACGGGCTTAACATGAAATCTCCTGTCTTCCAGACTTCTCCCGTTTTCACCCATATCCTGTTTTTGGACAATATTTTGAAAAGCATTTTCCTTTGAATTTGCCTGGCTGAATCATAACTATAATTTTGGTTGGCCAGTAGTCATGTCATGGGCTTGTTTTTTGTTTCCTAGTGGTAAAATTTGTTTGCTAGTGGTAAATTCCTGCCCTCAATGGTGCGAAGGACATGATTTTTTAGCGGGTAAAAATCTCGACTTGAAATCTTGTATAACTAAACACTACCAACTGCGAAGAAAATGTTCAGTGTTTGCCTAACGTTATGTAAATGTAGTTATAACTGGATCAAAAACACACATACTTCAGTAAATTTGATCTCCAGATTAATTTAACTGGCTTTTTTCTAATATGTCAGATTCTGTATTTAAAACGTTGGTTTTGATATATTGTAATTTCGTTGAATAATTGTCAGACAGAAATTGCTTGTAAATTATGGATCTCACACCGGCCTTATGGGGCTATCTGTCTCCCTGTCCACATTGGTTTATTACGTGTGTATGTTTCCTTAATAAAGACTGGTTTGTTTTGAGAAAAAAATTATATATCAGTGCATGTTCATCAAACCCGGCACAATTTTTTACAAAAAACAACTGAATGCATTGCTTTCTGTTACAGCTTTGAGAAACGGCTGTTCTGAACGAATCACTGGATGAAAGCAACGGAAAACACATGCAGACAAAGGAAGGAGGGTTGCAGCATGAGGCTCTAGAAGTAACCCTGAAGTTTTACAATTGGGCGACCACACTTACAGCTTGCTTGGTGAGACGGAGGGCAGTGAAAGTAATGTATATACTGTATAATGGCGAGGGTAACAGCGCCCGTGTTATGTTCATGGTGGTGACCTCTGGTGACATGTCCAGGTCATGATTGTAAATCTTTTGCTGGAATAGCAATTTTTTGGCTTTCGTTGGCGTCGTTAGAAAAGGTTAAACGTGCGGAAGGCAGAACTGTGCCCGATTGTAAATGCTCGAAGAAGTGATGCGGTGAATTCATTTGAATCAGATTACATTTAGTCGTTTCTAAAATGGATAGATATTCAAGTATTTGAAAGGTTAGTCTTTCTTTTGTGCTGAAATAATTAAATTAAAAGGTGTTGGAAATAATTTTGTGGTGTCTTGAGAGCGTGTCCATTAGAATGGCAATTTGCCTTATAGTTGTTAATTAATGTTTTACTATTTTTAATGTCTGTACAAAACGAACGTACTGCCAATGAATACCGTTCTTTCCTGAGAAATGACCACACGTGCAATTTGAGAAACTAAACTTGTGTCTGCATTCCATAAGGCAATGATTTAAAGAGAGAATTATGTAAACAGGACTCTCATGTTAATGGGACTGTCACGTCAATATAATGACTTATTCAGTATGAAGAGACTTGTCATGTTGTGATAATATGTTGTAACACTGTTTAGTTGTACAATTTGACAGCAGGAGACATATCTCATAGAAATAGTTAAATTTAAATACTGACGTAATACACATATCTGATGCCTCGGTTTCTAATTCTTTATATACATGGGTGTATGTGTGTTCATATACAATAAGTGACGAGTAGATTTTAAGGCAGAATATCCTTCGAGCAATTTACAGTCATTGCCTACATAGTATTTGCACTTCCTGTTCTGGTCAGAAGTCTTAAGACAAATTGTGTATGATATATATATATATAATATTATGTCATCTTGATGTTACCTTGTATGTATATATTCTGAGAAATATGTATGCATTAAAGACTTAATGTTCAAAATCGGTTATGTTGTATGATTTCTTTGAATTGGAAATTGAACTGAATGTTACTAAACACTAGATAATGGATGGTGCATGTTCCCACACAAGCCTAGTGACTTAACAATAGCTGTTTGCAAAGAAATCTTTTCTACCACTCCAGTCAATTTGTACACGCACACGGATACACACACACGGACAATCATGTACATATAACGTGAGAATTTGAATGATACAAAAGTTCGATATAATATTGACCAACCATAGACTGTGTGGTCGGACGGTCCTGACAGTGTAACATCCAGCAGGGTAAACTGTAGTTACAAAGATGCTGCTTGTTTACTGGTGATATGTATTGTTTACTGGTGATATGTAGTCATGTCTCGTTTATCCGTTTTCTTCAGTATTTAACATTTTATTATGGGAACAATATTAACACTGTAAATTACTCGATTATTCTAAAGTGTGGATAAATGAGACTTCACTAATTCACTGTATTCGCAGAAGCTGGTAAAAAACGCATTGTCCAACACAGTTCAAATCTGCATAAATTGTATTTATTCTCCCATGTCCCACAAAATAAACATTTAACATACAGTTGCATCCCCTCGCACCACTTAAATAGAAACACACATCAACACTGGTGAAGACATGACAAGGCTGCACATTCTCACAAATCTAGTTTTACCTTATTAAAGTCAACTATCCATTTGCATCGGACTTATGCAAAATTTCGTTTTAAGAAGTTTGTGCATTTTTTTAGAACTTGGGCCACGTAAATGTTTTCTGCATGTAAATGAATATTTAAAATAAAAAAAATACCAATATACATGATTAAATATCATATCATAAGTGTACAAATCTATATATAATACTAGTATTATGCATATCGTCACATTATCACAACGTAAATTTTATACTACTGCACCCTCCACCTAGTGTCAAAATATCTAACAACCGGTGCTTGCCGCATACAAGCATGCCACATCCTTTGGTAAAGCCCACAAAACAATAAGATTCCTCCTGGTGGCAAGAAAGGGCTGGGGAAGGTGTCAAAAATGTACATAATTATTTGCATCCAAAGAGAACTACAGGTTACAAAGCATAAAGCTGATGTATTGATCAGATGGAAAAATCCATCTACCACAATGCCTTGATGTAGGTGTCACCATTTCTGCGTTCAGACAGGAAACGCCGCCTTTTCTTTGGTCTCTAGATGTGCCGTTTTTTTCTCAGCATTTTCGAAATATCTAATTGAGACCATTTTAGGCACATAATATTATGGTCTCAACTCTCGGACGATTTCAAATTTTATTGTGTACATGTTCAACACGAACGAGAAATCAAAATGGCGACACGTAAAAATAGGTCAGTCCTAAAGTTGTGTGGCAGAGAATGTGTTCTGGGATCTGATGTTGACACCCATGTAATGTAATGCAAAGATAGTTACGGGAAAAGTGGGTAAACAGCTTTCGATGGAATTCATCATGGCGCTTACACACACACAATCAGCAATATGATAGTCGTGATCTAAAACAATCACTTTTTTTATTTTTGAACCAAGTATCACACTGCTGTTCACTCCCTTTCTACCAACGCTCTATTGTTTTTACATGGTGCAAATGTTGTATTTTGTAATAGTGGAATTTGTACTGTTGGCTGATGGACATAAAATACCAACTGATTGATCCAGGGAGGCAACTTGGTAACCAGCTGGTGTTGTTTACTTTCATGAACAATTCCTGCATCAAGTCATTCAAATTTCTGATAAATAAAGATACAAAAGTATAGTGCATTCCAATACACAAGCCACGCTTTCTTACTGTATATAAACATACCTTCACAAACATGCATTGAGACTCAGGCTGTTTAGCTGCATTTTGATTTAAAGGATTTACTAAAAATCCTTTTACGGAGAAATAACAGAATTACCTAAACAATCATTAGGCAGCAAATTTGCCAAACAATCTGAAATCTTCAGATAATTATATCAATAGCCTCTATATACCGTTTTAAAGACAATGATCTAACTTTGCATTATAATTGTTATGTAAAAAAACAGAAGGCTTTCAAATATTTGGTTTGGACACATTAAAAATGACTAGGAATTCACCATTGTATGGGAATCCGTCAGGTTTGTGAAGTGTAGTTAAGAACTAATACGTGTTATGTATAATTATGCAGTGATGAATATATAGTGAGAATTACAAACACTAAATACCAACTTTTAAATATAGTGCAAACAAAGGGGCCACCTAAATTTTTTAGTATTAAACACCAATTTTTGGTATGGCCTCTAAGTTCTTTACAAAGCTCAATAATGTTCGATGTTTAAAATTGGTTCAATAAATATTAACATTTCAATAACTTCTATTTTGTCGATTCTGCCACCAGTATGATCTCAAGAAACAGAACAGTTCACCCAGCCAAACTCTGTAATGTACCAACCATAACAACAACTTGACTTCAAATGAGAAGATAGAACACGTAAGTGGCGACCACGACCCAGTGACTGGCAAAGTTGAGGGCCGACCACTTGGACAGTGTGTGGGACATGTCGTAGCCCTGCAAACAAAGTAGTGTATTAGACAGGCAGGCAGGTAGACAGGAGAGCAGGAAATATTTATTTGATCTATGTATGTAAGAAGTGAACATATTAAATTATCCATGATTGATAGGAGGAGAATTCAAGTTTTATGTTCTAAGACAATTATACAATTATAGAGAAAGAACGCAGTAACAACAGGGATCATGACATCACAACAGGAACTGTGACATCACAACAGGAACTGTGACATCACAACAGGAACTGTGACATCACAACAGGAACTGTGACATCACAGAAGGGACTGTGACATCACAGCAGGGATTGTGACATCACAGCAGGGAATGTGCCATCACAGCAGGAACCGTGAAATCACAGCAGGTATTGTAACATCACAGCAGTGACTGTGCCATCACAGCAGGAACTGTGACATAACAGAAGGGATTGTGACATCACAACAGGAACTGTGCCATCACAACAGGAACTGTGACATCACAGCAGGGATTGTGACATCACAGCAGGGAATGTGCCATCACAGCAAGAACTGTGACATCACACCATGGATTGTGACATCACAACAGGGACTGTTACACCACAGGAGAAATCACAGGAGGCATGCTTGCAAGGATTGCAGCTGTGACCACTCACCTTCTGTTCCTCAGGGCTACTGTCAAACATTAGGCCTAAGTATGTCAGATGGAAAAGGGTTAACGACCCAAACATCAGGTTCACTGTGATCACGTATGGATGGAACTGAAGTAGAAAGCGACAGGTGATGTAAAATCACGGATCATACAACCATTACAAGCTTTTGTATTGCCTGATGATGATATTTTTTGTATAATTCACCTGCTTTATAATAACAAATATCAATAACATTATTTAGTGTTAGGTTAGCAGTGTACTTTTTACACTCTTATCACCAAATTATGTATCTCCTGCTGGTTAAAATCTTGCTAGGACAGTTTTAATCAGCGCCCAGGTATGCCAAAGCTAGCACAGAGATTTCTACAGAAATACTGTTAACTTCTACTTGTAAAAACGTAATGACCAAGGGTATAACATAATATCCAATTCCTCCAGAATGGTGTGACTTGGTGACAATGTGGTAACTTTCCTAAAATGTTATCGTAAAGCATGCCCTTCACATAGTAACCACCCTGTATGTAACTCCCAACTCTCGAGTAATGAACTATTGCCTGATTCCCGGGAGAAACTGTCACCAGCATCATGCCTTCACTTACATATTTGTACAAATGTCCGCAGTCGGCTTTGCATTGTTTTGCTTGCAAACAGGCAGAAAATACGGTCGACACATGCCGCCGCAAAACTGAAAGAAGGAAGATAAAATTACAGAATACACTATATATGTATAATTATATATAAATATATATATTATATATAGCATACACATATATGTACATAATTATATACACACACACATGCAAAGCAGTCCACTTTGCAATAAAAACATCATTTATTTGGCCCGTTTCAATTCTCTGCTATAGCGGACTTGTGTTAGTTACTGCATAAATGAATTTATGCAACTTACCAGGTGCATAACAAGTTTTATGAAATAACCAAGGCAGGTCGTCGCTAAACTTTCCCTGGGTGTCCGAGACTACACCGGAACTATTTGGCCAAATAAATTGTATTGCTCCGTGCTAGCCAGCCAACCACGGCTTAGCGGAAACCAATTCAAACCAGAGCCAGTAGCTTGAATCTTTCACTCCTGCTTCAGTCTCTGCATTGCGAAGTTGTGTCTAAAATTTGTCTCTCGAAATCTGCCCTCCTCCCCAGCTTTCTTCCTTATTTCAATGCTTAGTTTAAATGCGATTGTACATCGCTGATGAAATAGGAAGCTGGAAGATGTCGAAACCGCTTTTCACACTTTTGGCATTATATTAGATGAACACTGGGGTTTGTCCCCTAGTATTTGGTGTTCATGGGGTTTCTGCGCAGACAGGCTTCCTGTTTCTTCATCGGTATTCCTGGCTTATGTTTATATAGGTTAGTGAAATGGCCCCACCTGTTTGTAATTAAATTTGTGTATTGGTGGTGGAATGTCTGTATTCTTTGCATTACATGTTCATGACGACTTCTTGATGTATATATGTTATCGTCATGCTTGTAGGAATGTGGGCTCTGAGAAACTTGCCGGACGGGGCTGTACATGTGTTCAGTTCCTGTCTGGTTTGCTTTGAGGAACTCACATTCCTGTTAATGTTCTTCCCAAAGTGGCTGCGTGATAAGCAGTCCACTTAGCAATAAAAACGTAATTTATTTGGCCCATTTCAATTCTCTACTACATCGGACTTGTGTTGGTTATTGCATAAATAATTATATATATACACATGTTATGCAATATTATCCACAAAGCCTGCATTGTAAGAGTGATAAGAGAATACTTACTAAATTCAACATATGAATATACTCCTAATGAAATCAACACGGCAGTTAACTGGAAGTTCAGACCCTGAAATCAGAAAACATCATGTCATTTGCCTGCTCCAAACGCGCAACTATATAATAATAAAAGTATTTATGTAGCGTCCGATCAATCAAGATTGCTCTCATGCACTTCACATACATGCAATCGTAATTTATTAAAATATCATTAATTATATTAAAAATAAATATATTAATTATATAAAAAATAAATATATTAAAATATATGTTATTTATATTAAAAACAATGCAATACATATTGTAGTCCAAACAGTCCTACCATATATAATATATAATAACAAATAAAGTAATAATAAAATAATAAATGCATATAAAAATGTTCAGATCAACATATTATAAAAAAGCTACATATAGATAAAGTATATATATATATATATATATATATATATATATATATATATATATATATATATATATATATATATATATATATATATATATATATATATATATATATATATATATATATATATATATATATATATATATATATATATATATATATTATATATATATATATATATATATATATATATATATATATATATATACAACATATCACATCTTAAGAAATCATTTTAAATGAGCCTGCTATTGCTATTCTACAATAATGTTACACAATGCTAGAGTGGACATTCCCTGGAAATGCCTGCATCAATGTTCGACTAGGGAAGAGGAATTAAAATTTTCACAGCATACCACATTCAACCTATTAAGTGTACATGCCCTAATTAGCGTACACCCCCTTTTTTAATCAGCAGGATCCATAATTACTGTAATGTGACCAGTGTGGAACTGAAGTGTCGCCATTTGGTGTTAAACAGTTGGTGCCACTTTTCAGTTGTTCTACATTAGTCAGCAAATGACACCACTAGTGTTAAACAGTTCCGTAATTGTCTACAGAAACAAATTTTGGTGTTAGCTTATAAGAACACATTCCTTGATATTTCTCCATCGCCCAACTTTTTATCCTGCATACTATGTGCTTTTTAGGTCGAATATGGTATATTACATGTGTAAAACTAATCTATAAAAATTTTTGCAAGCACAAGTTTAACACACACATAATAATAATGAGTGATCTTATATAGCACTGGTGTAGGCACAATGGTTTTAGGGTCTCTTCCTAAAGACACATCAAAAGTGGGGTGAAGGAAATTGCCCAAGTTTCGAAACGGCAGAAGGTGGTCTCGAAACCTCGGTTGGTCGGCTGACAGTCCCATGTTTTACCGCCAAGCCACCGGGTCTAACAGCCCCATGGTCAGCTTTCTTATGATGACTGAATATGAATGGCAAGTGACCAGTTTGAGGTAGTGTCGCACATTGAGATCACCCCTAGTAAGATGTAGAAGTCGTGCTATGATGACAGCAGACTTACATGCAGGATTGAGCTTGCCATGTAGGTGGCGATGACTGCCATGAAGCTGCCCATTGGACGTGCCATCTTGAACACATCTGTAACAAATCATATGGAAATAGACCATTGATTTATTTCTGGGTTCGTGGCAAACCCAACGATTTTGCGCACCCTGAACAAATTGTTTCTGAACAGAGAAACGAGCACATTGGCTGACGACACTTCTGCTGCTTGTTAGCAGAATATGAATCTCTCTGTGATGGAAGGGTCCCCTGCATGGGTATACAAAATCTTCTTATTTTTGTTGACATCTGACAGAGAGCATCTCCTAAGCTGATTTTCTTGAAAACAAATTGTAGGATTTGACGAAACCTCTAAAGAATGTAAGTGACATGACATGCAATGTGTGCCACTGTGGTACAATCCAAACTCTACAGAATGTAAGTGACATGACATGCAATGTGTGCCACTGTGGTACAATCCAAACTCTACAGAACGTAAGTGACATGACATGCAATGTGTGCCACTGTGGTACAATCCAAACTCTACAGAATGTAAGTGACATGACATGCAATGTGTGCCACTGTGGTACAATCCAAATATCTACAGAATGTAAGTGACATGACATGCAATGTGTGCCACTGTGGTACAATCCAAACTCTACAGAATGTAAGTGACATGACATGCAATGTGTGCCACTGTGGTACAATCCAAACTCTACAGAATGTAAGTGACATGACATGCAACGTGTGCCACTGTGGCACAATCCAAACTCTACAGAATGTAAGTGACATGACATGCAACGTGTGCCACTGTGGCACAATCCAAACTCTACAGAATGTAAGTGACATGACATGCAACGTGTGCCACTGTGGCACAATCCAAACTCTACAGAATGTAAGTGACATGACATGCAATGTGTGCCACTGTGGTACAATCCAAACTCTACAGAATGTAAGTGACATGACATGCAATGTGTGCCACTGTGGTACAATCCAAACTCTACAGAATGTAAGTGACATGACATGCAACGTATGCCATCTTCGCCTATGGAAAAACAAATAATGACCTGTCCTAACAGCACAGATTGTCAACTGTGCAGGCTGCTAGTCACTTGTGGTCAACATTACAGACAAATCTGAAAGCTGGACACTTTTCTTAAAACCAATGAACGAACTGACTTTGATTGTTATAAAGACTAATGTGTGAAAGGCCAGCCAAGGCAGACCAGTCTTAACATTTACGGACTGTCTAAAGGAAGATGTGGACCTGGAGTCTGGAGGGCTACAAACAACAATGGGGGACAGAAAGATGGATGGAGCCATCAGTGTTCATCATCAGTACTGGTTGATGTGATGACAATGGGAAAACAGCCTTATTTATTAACATGTGAATTAAACACACTCCGTACAAATTACAAACATACAACAAATCTACTAGAATGTCTACATTTAGTCGTCACCTAGAAATTAGAATTTTACTTGTTTTCAATTAATTCTTGCCTTCAGTCTTCAGAGACAGAATGTTCACTATATTATTTGCAAAATGCACACCAAAAATATGTTTCAGTCACTAACACGGACAACTACACATGCGTTTGTTCACAACACACTTCCTACAGCACTTACATGTTTTGAGCCAGTAATGCATAGGAACATTCCAATTTGTAACGACCTCTACCAATGACCTTGGAAACTCAATGTGCAGCGGTCTACTCACTGTTAAATCCCTGAAAAAGACACGTTTAAACTTTACTCTTCAAAAACCATTCACAATATACGTCTGTTTGAATTTCTATGTGGCGGACAAACATTTGGAATCAAATTTCACAAACTGTTGGACAGCATTTTAATTCTAACTATCTTAGAGAGAAATCTTCTGACAGTATCTCGTACAATTAGTACCTATGGTTAAACATAACAGGTGGTTCCAACTGAAAAACGACAAAAAACGAACCAACAATGAGTCACGTTTATATCTGGGGCCATATGTCAAATGTAATAAATGAAATGTTAACAATTTAACTGGCCTGTGAGCATTCCAGCCACTTTAGTCTGCCATGAAATTCTACAGTTATTATTAATTCGCATAAATTTCCTACAGTCAAGGCCGTCTACTTACCACCGCACGTCACCGTTGGTTTTTGTCATGCCCAGTCCTGACAGCGTCAGGGTAAGTTGTGACAGATAACAGATGAAATAGTGACTGAATCTGAAAGACTGGGCATCCCTGAATGCCACAAACCAACTGGAAAAACAGAGAGCATACACCGACATGAAAACTGTTTAAATGCACAAATCTTATACACAGGGAAAGTCAAAGAAATAATCTGCTGCCATAAGGGTGTTTTCATTAAATCAGTGGAGGGCTTACTGCAGTTTTCTGTTTAAAAACATTAGTTCAACTTCATGGTTCCCAGAGATAGGGACCTGATTACCGTCACTTTCTGTAACATGCCCCCAAGTATAACAAGCACCTGATTTTTGCTCAAATTTTACAGAATTTCTATACTATTATGCATAATATGCACCCTAAAGTTTTAGCGTTTTACAATAATGTCTGACCGTGCTTTTGACAGTGTTTAACTTATTGACTGTAACTGTTGTCATGCAGATAACACTGTATCTATATCTTGGGGGTTTCCAACAACGTAGAAGATTTTTTAAACTTATTACCATGTAAAAGATGTACCTGGACTTAAAAATGAAGGACAAAAATGCATATATATATATATACATACATTATATATATATATATATATATATATATATATATATATATATATATATACACACATACATAAATGGAAAATGATGGTACAATCACAATGACTGATACAAAAAGAAAAAGATGTACTGAGCTGGGTCAGCAATGCTGACATGTCACCTACATGTGCATTCCGTCAGTGAAAAGCCAATACATGACACATGATGACACAATGACACTGCCAAGCGCCGCCAAGAAACTCATTGCCAGCTTGAGCACCCAGTAGAACAGCTGCAAACAGAAATGACATTACAGTATTTACACCCAGTAGAACAGTGGCAAATAGAAACTACATTACAGTATTTACACCCAGTAGAACAGCTGCAAACAGAAATTACATTACAGTATTTACACCCAGTAGAACAGTGGCAAATAGAAACTACATTACAGTATTTACACCCAGTAGAACAGTGGCAAACAGAAACTACATTACAGTATTTACACCCAGTAGAACAGTGGCAAATAGAAACTACATTACAGTATTTACACCCAGTAGAACAGCTGCAAACAGAAATGACATTACAGTATTTACACCCAGTAGAACAGCTGCAAACAGAAATGACATTACAGTATTTACACCCAGTAGAACAGCTGCAAACAGAAATGACATTACAGTATTTACACCCAGTAGAACAGCTGCAAACAGAAATGACATTACAGTATTTACACCCAGTAGAACAGCTGCAAACAGAAATTACATTACAGTATTTACACCCAGTAGAACAGCTGCAAACAGAAATTACATTACAGTATTTACACCCAGTAGAACAGTGGCAAATATAAACTACATTACATTATTTACACCAAGTGATAATGTGACTAGAGCACATACTTGAATTTTTTTATAAATAATCTGCACCAATATGTCTACACATTCAGCAAAATTTTTCAGATATGTAGCTTGTAAACTTGTTAAGTTAGAAGCAATTGAAAACAGATAAAAACAATGAGTGCGTTTTTTGGCGCTTACATCATAGGGCATTACAGATACAATTTGCATTTTACAGAAGGGCTCAAGTATAGTTACTTATTCATTGATTAAAAATTTAAGCAAATTCTGAGTCATCAACTTTTGAAATTTCCCAAAAATTGGTTGATTTGACACGGAATGACGCAGATGTGAACAGGAGTGACATCACAGCATTCAGACCCGATAGAACAGCTGGGAATAGAAAGCAGTATTTACATGAAATCTTGACCGCAGCATGTTTGTTCATCATTTTAACAAAACAATGTTTTACTTGTAAAAACCCTAAATTCTGCCAGTGAAGTACCCACAATTCTGCGGTCTCTCCGATGCTGTGGACCAGCAATATAGTCCTGGAAACCGATCCACGGCCCGAATATGACAGAGCCAACATGGAAGACGTAGCCGCAATACTCCCATATGCTGGGCAAGTCCTGAAGGGCGCCACCCTGGAGGTCAAAGGCCAGTGATATGACCTTCATCGCTAGCACCATCTGGGAGCCTACAGAGAAACATTCTTATTTAGAATTTCAGAATACCAACCAACCAACCACTGAACCATGGGGGTGTAACGATGTGTTCTTGGGTCTCTGTGTGGTTGCCTGATGTTACATGACCACGTAGGTCTGCTACTTCTAATTGCCAAAATAGAGCCTCATTGGTGTGATGTTTCTTGCAAAAATTCAAAGGATTTGAAAATAAAACTTTTTACTATCCTAATAAGCAATGTCATCAGATGTGCACCAACTTTACCTAAATGTCCAACACATTTCCTACCCACTAATACCCAAACATCTAACTCTAATTCTAACAATGACACTGAGAACATAAACAACTTTGAGTCAAAATACTGCCACTGCATAATCTGATAAAAAAAACTAAAAATAGTAGTTTCTGCCACCCATGTAAATTGTTTTGCAATGTATAAAAATTGCGGACTTCACTCACCTCGGATGCGGTGCCACTCAGCTTTGTCCGCTACCAGCAGTTCACTGCAAACACACAAAATATTTGTTTTTTTATAAAAAAAAATTAATTTGGAATGGCGGAGGATCTCAAAATAGGATAATGGGAACATAGGTGGTTAAAATGATAAGTAATGAGGACGTTTTAAATATTTTACAAAGAAAAAAATCATTGACGTCAGTCACACTACACTGCGAGAGAAATTATGTAGGCCCATTTATCTAAACTGAGGGACTTACAAAATTTAAATATTTAATGGATACAAGAACAGTAAATGAAGGGCAATAATTATAGATTGAAGAAAGGGGAATGGATTAAGATATTGACTGGAACGAGGAGATAATGAGCCAAATATCACATAGCAGAATACCCCAAGGTGCCAATCAAGTGCTATAATTGCAAAGTGAATCAGATAGCCAGGCTTGAAATGGTAAATGGAATTACAAATTAGATCACAAACTTCACTGTGTAGACACCTGATCATAGCAAACCTGGATCAACAAATATTATATAGAGTCTCTACTTATTTTCTACACATCCAATGTAAATAAGACCTCAAGCCAAAATGTTAAATGTCACCTGGTATGTGAATAGTCAAAATCAACATTTACCTTGACATAAAACAGTTTTATTTAAATAAAATAATTAAATTCCCTTTTCCCAACCAATTTAACAAGATCTAACAAGGCTGCCATCCAAAAGCAACAAGCGACAGATGGCAAGAGTCCAACAATTAATAATCTATGTAGCCTGTCATTATCACATATCTGTTTTTATATAAAACATATTCATGCTGATTGTGTTAACATATTCGTTAGATAATTAATTTTATTTAATCCATTTATCATCATCTTTAATTGATCTATCGCAACTTCAATTCATATTGCATGGCTTAGTTAGAAATGCAGCATTGCATGCATCTACCGCTCCATTTGTTTTATTTCTTGCTATTGTTGCAAACAGATTAGGGCTGATAAGAAACCTTAATGTGTCCAACAGCTTTTTGTCTACTGTACATACTACATAAGTGTGGCCCGCTCCTATCAGATTCTATTTTTAAACATATATTTACAGTTTTCACACAGCCAGCAATTATTTATACAGTCACGCAGACATGGGGTCAATTCTATTCCAGGATTGGAATTGACGCTCAATTCCAGTTGGAACTGATTTTTGAAAGTTAGTTGGAATTGATTTTTGTTTGAAACTGCAATTAATTTTTTTTTAATTGGAATTAATTATGTTGGAATTATTGACTTGATACTGTTAATCTTTAACCCTTAAATTTATTATTAAAATCATATTTGTCTGCTATTACCATGTCACCCTGAATCTGGAAACAGCCAGGAAGCTGTCACCATTACAGCATAGACACTTTCTACTCTGTTATTGAAACATTGTGAGCAAGAACAATATAATCAAGCATTTGCATCAAAAACAAATACTAAGTTACTGTAACAGACAGTAAAACCAAAGTCAGCCATTCAGGCCTTATCTCATTTTCTTTCTCAGTGGACAAGGTTTATTTACAGATATTGCCAAATTAAGGACATCTGCCTGCTAATTCCCTTTGTGTGAGAGAGGAAGCCTGCCCCACTTGAATGCAGCCCCTTGTTTATCCAAGCCCACAAGTTTCCCAAATTAAACAGGTCACTGGTCACCTGTACAATGCTGTTGTGGTTGTAGGGT
The DNA here is from genome assembly GCA_033239005.1 of Lamellibrachia satsuma. Lineage (NCBI taxonomy): Eukaryota > Metazoa > Annelida > Polychaeta > Sabellida > Siboglinidae > Lamellibrachia > Lamellibrachia satsuma. The sequence goes on from BSQZ01000008.1 coordinate 7,375,859, forward strand.
TTGCCCTTTGTAGTAACTAAAAATTTCCCCATAGCGAATACATGTTGGTGATTAGGATGTTGAAGATTCAAAGTAAATTTGATGAAATATCAATGATACCACAACTGATATAAACAGGGGAAACTGTTCAAAATTCTTATGAATGATCCAACTGTCTAGGGCTGTCCAAAATGTCTGGTTAGCAATAATCCAGGAGAGGTGTCGCAGCAGAAAGTACATATAAAAATGTTAATGGTGAATGCCATTTTTAAAGCAAACCTGACACACACACACTCATATATATATATATATATATATATATATATATATATATATATATATATATATATATATATATATATATATATATATATATATATATATATATATATATATACACATTGAATAAACAATAGTTAAATTTAAAATTAATCATACCTGATTAAATTTGACTGGAATTGACAAAACGGAACTGACCCCATGCCTGATACAGCGAACAGGTCATTTAGTCTCTGAGAAAACAGGCACTTTATTACATAAAATCTGCCGTGTCATTTCACTAATGTTGTTCATTTTACCTCCCATATATAAGTTTAAAAAATTTTATCCTGTAAAAAGATTATTTCTGTAGTGTTCTGTAGTGTAGTGAACATTGTCATTTTTTACAGCATTGGAGTCAAATAAGTATTTGTTTTTAAATATGCAGATTCTTTACAGAAGCCTGTATTTGTATGTGATGTTCCTACTCCGTGTATAAAATACACACCAAAGAGATCAAGTTACATTTAGTGTATTTGAACTGCATGAATTGAATATGCACATAGATGTTAAATATTGTTTAATGTATCACCTAACCTAAGTCACTTCTTCACTATTTAATTAAGCAATAATACTTTATTAAACATATGTAAAACATAACAAATTTACAATATATGTAATATGTATAGCTATTTGATCTTTCTTATATACACCATTATGAGATCAATTATATTTGTATTTTGTATATCGGCAAATAAAATATTATTATAAAATTTAACCTTGTATATTTGAAGAAAATAAAATGGAGCATATTTTTTTTTGTATTTGAAAAAAAAATTCATTTATTTTGAAATAAAAAAGTGCAAGATAATTGTATTTGATAAAAAATCTCGTCCCCAACTCTGACAACCCATATTGGAAGGGACTCTACCCTTACAGTTTCAATGCTCCAGCTGGTGCCAATACAGACACAACTACCGTCTGTCGCTGGTTTAGATTGAATAAATATGCCAGACAAGATCTCACTGACAGACGCATGCATAATGGTTGCCATTTGCATCTCTCTCATACTGATAAAACACATCCAAGGACAAACAGGCAGCGATATTTTATGACTAACTCGAATATATTCCTTTAGAAGTCATTTATAACAGATACAAATGTGTTGTTCACAGTACGCATCCCTTCTGCTAATCATCATGATTAAATTGCATTGTTTCCGATAATTCGTAATTTTTCAAAATATTTATGTGTTCAATAAAAGATATCAATATACCTGAATGATAAACAAACTCTGGAATTTTATGAAAAAATATATTAAAAAAAGAACATCAATAATTCTTGCCCCCCCAAAAAAAACTGTACTTGAAATATTTGGCAGATATAGAGGGGGCAGAAAATTCTTGTTAAAAATTAATGCGAGACAAAAGTTGTAATTTTGGGGCCATGCACCTAAAAGAGATAACAAAAACTAACCATGTGCAACTGAAATCAAGAATAGCACGCCAGTAGTTTACTCTAATTGTGTTCTAAAAGTCCTCATTTCTCTGGTTCACAAGGGCTGACATGTTAACCAGTGTGACTGATAAGGGCATACGCAGTTCTATGAAAATCTGTACCATGCGTGACTTAAAGTGAGGCTAACATACACAGAATCAACACAGTTGCAAACAAACGTGCTATTTCCTCAGAAAGGGATTTAGTTTAGTAAACAAAGGCTAAAATATATTAGGTATACACAAATATATTTTCATTTGGTGAGCGAATTTTGCTAGACTTTGACACTCATGACATAGGGTTATCTAACACTAAACAGTATGGAGCAGCCCATGAAATTAAGATGCCATGTGTTCGACAAGGTTTTCTTAGTAAACTACTGGCACAACATTCTTAATTGTAGTTGCAAATTGTGCATACACGAGGTGATGCCTCGGTGCCTCACCTCGGGTGCACCTCGGTGCATAGACCTAAAGTAATGACTTTGTTTCCCTTTAAAAAAACTGTACTTGAAAGATTGGTGAAAATGTTCATAAAGTTGTGAGGATTTTTTTTAAATGCAACTATTCTAAGTTTACTAATTCAATGTTTCTGCAACCTTTGGTTGTCTTCTTCAGAACCAGTTCCCAAAGAAGGTAACAAAAAGTCGCAGAAATGTTGATGTTGAGTTAGTAAAACTTAATAGTTGTGCATAAAATAAAAATATTTTCTAAAATGTACTAGAAAGAATCATATATCGAATGAACAAGAAATACTACCGTAGTACGTTTTGAGAGAACCTGATATTTTTCACAGTGCGTACTCACCAGGTAAGCAGGTAAACAGCCGTGACAAACGACACAGCCCCTCCACACATGCTGCGACACTTGCACGATGTCACGGCTAGAAGTAGGTAGGTGAGGAAGGCTAACATGATGATGTAGACTAGACTGTGTTGGAAGAACAAGTGCATGGCGTAGACCCCACATCCCGCACACACCAGGTGGTGCACTCGCCGTCCCATCATGCTCTCTGGCAGCACTGTCGAGTACAATCATAATATATCAGGTCATAATCTTGACCTTCAACGGACGTAGGTTGTTACGTTTCTACAATGGAAATTAAAACATCTTCAACTTGATATCTTTGATAAATTACTACGTAGAGAATCTCACTTTTCTGGATTATCTATCTGAACTGACATATAATACTAAATAATTCAGGGAACATGATTGTGCTTGAAGGCTACATCATACATGTGAAGAGTACATACCTTCTGCAAGCAATAGAGAAGTCACTCGACATGCAAGACACAGCCCAAGGAGTGGATATATTGTTGATACAACCTGTGACGACGTCGGCAGAATACACTGGTCCAGCACATCGGTGAGGGTGACCTTTGACTCTGCCAAGGCTTCGTCCTCGTATCCGTACTCCTCATCGTAATAACTATCATCTGCGTCTTCTCCTTCGTGTTCATCAGGGTAGTACATCAAATCTGAATCAATCTCGGGCGAGTTCTGCCAATCCATCTCTGTGGACTGCATGCTCTCACATACGTCTGATAAGTTAGCGTATCATATAAGCTTTGCCTTGGCTTTGGGGTTAGTGTGTGAATTACAACGAGTGTATATTGAGGAAGAAAAACACACGAGGTAATATCAATATGCCCATATCATCATGTGTTGTTTAACTACCATCACAAACCTCGTGTCAGCTGCCAGAGACAAGATTATTTTGCTGGCTGTAGGCAGTGCAGAGTAGTATAAGCATAGCACTTTTGTAATCAATAATTTGCAGTCACTTTCGCGTCTCCGTAGCGCAAGCGTACGTCATCCATGGCAAATGACAATCGATGCACATTGAAGATAGCAACATTTTAACGGCACTGCGATAATTATTCGGCGAGCTGGCTGGTTCAAATGACATGTCATGATTTATGTGTAGAAGTAACTCGGCAGCACTGTAGCAAAATACGCCTGCACTATCCGGTGTCCTGGTCGTTTGTGCGTAGTAGGCACTTTAGTCGCACTCCAGCGCCGCACATTGCAATGCATTTTGAACATGCACCGATGTCTAACAATAAGACACTTCCATTCGCCGTCTGCTGCAACACTTGAACAAAATGTAATTTTAAACGCCAAACCCGCGCCTTTGGCCAGGCGATTCCCCGGCGACGAAGGTGAAGGCTGTTGTTGAAACCTAATCATGCTAACACAACTGCATAATCGTTTCTACCTCTGTGTTCATGGTTCGCTAGATGGCACCACTTTGTATAAAGCGCTATTCAGAATTTGGCGATAAATTTTAACCATACAATTGAATCTGACTACATGTCGTGGTTGCGTTGAAATATTTCATTGAAAGTGGCAAATCCTTTTTACGCACCCAATGCTGATGACGTCACACAGCAACACTCGTCTGCAACGTCGACAAAGTTCGAAGAATTTCCTTGGCTTGGCAGCGCGTTAAACTCTACTGACTGTACTGACTACTAGTACTGTGCGATACCATCACATCAGCAAAGTATGAGCAATACGAAGAAGAATTCACAAGGCGAAATCAGCGAGAAACGTCACAGCTACGTGGATGTCCGATGGACGAAACGTCTGTTTACTCACAAACGGAAAGAAAGTGTGCATCACGACGAAGCATCAACTCCACCAACTCAGTGCCACTGACTAACTGAGTATTTTGCCTAAACTGAGTACTGTCCTGTCGGACTCTCGAACACTGTCAGTGAGTGACTGATGACCAGCCTTGTTTCAATGTTTCAGTAGCTGTCATTATAATGTTGTCTCTCTCTATATTTCACAATTTTACTTCACTTAAGCAAATATACCTTTTTCGTTTTGATTGTAACTATTCAATTAACAGTCGTCGAGTTGATATCATGGCGCTTTTCATTCAGATATTTTATGATTGTTCAAGTAATGTTTTTTTTTAAATTATCAAACTATCTCGCTCTTCAGCACAAATGTTTGACAGGGAAGCTTTCCTAGAATACTTTGAAGTCATCATTGCTGGTGCCTACAATATTGACTTACTGCAAATAAAAAAATGCAATATTTGGCAAATATTTTAATTCTGTTGTTGCTCAAGGTTTTTTCCCTAAAATTACACTACCCACCAGGCTCTCAAGTAGAAACTGTACGCTCATAGACAACTTCCTGTGTAAGCTATCACATGGCTTCTCACGGGCAACTGCTGGTGTATTAATTAACACAATATCAGATCACCTACCATACTTCATATTTTTAGATTATCTAGAACCAAAGTGTGTATAATAGGCAGAGCGTAGTCTCGTAGAGACGATGCTGATGCGCCCTGTTGTCAATTTGTCAAATTTTCAAATTTTGGCAGCGTCCACTGTGGCTGTGAAGGCCGATTCTTGAGTGGCAGTCCTTGCCGCAGCCAAAGCAGACGAAACAGGATGACATTGGTGGTAGTGCTGCGTTTTGTTTTCGCCGCATCCTCTTCTCTGCCGCATGCTGCTGTATCCTTTCATCTGCCTTTTCAATGCCTCTGCGTGTTGCCTGACGCCAAGCAGTGCGGTCTTCGGCCACTGCTTCCCAGTCTTTGGGGCTGGTGTCACAGGCCTCCATGTCACGATTGCAGGCATCCTTGAATCTGAGGGCTGGGCGTCCCACTGGCCTCGCGCCACTGGTGAGTTGTCCATAGAGGATGTCTTTCGGCAAGCGGCCGTCCTCCATGCGACGCACATGGCCCAACCAGCGCAGGCGTCTCTGGCTCAGCAGTGAATGCATGCTGCGGATCCTGGCACGGTCCAATGTGTCGTTGTAGGGGATACGATCCTGCCATGTGATGCCGAGGATACGCTTGAGGCACCGCATGTGGAAGGTGTTGAGGCGGCGCTCCTGGCACATGTATGTTGTCCACGATTCGCTGCCATAGAGGAGGGTGCCCAACACACAGGCCTGGTAGATTCTCATCTTGGTGTTCTCGGTGAGCATCTTATTTTCCCATACTCTTTTGGTCAGCTTGGCCATAGCGCATGCGGCTTTTCCGATGCGTCTGTTTATCTCCTTGTCCAGCGAAAGGTTGTTAGAGATGTTTGACCCGAGGTAGGTGAAGTCTTCTACTACCTCCAGGGTGTAGTCATTGATCTTGACGGAGGGGACTTTGCTGGCATCCCGTGCAATGACGTTCGTCTTCTTCAGGCTGATTGTGAGTCCAAACTCACTGCAGGCATGTGCAAAGCGATCGACCAGCCTCTGAAGGGCCTCTTCTGAGTGGGCAGTGAGCGCTGCATCATCTGCAAACAGCATCTCCCTGACGTATACCTCTGTCACCTTTGTTTTGGCACGTAGACGTGCCAGGTTGAACAGCTTCCCATCAGATCTGGTGCGCAGGTAGATACCGTCTGAGGAAGAGTCGAAGGCATATGACAGAAGGAGGGAGAAGAAGATCCCAAACAATGTTGGAGCAAGGACACAGCCTTGCTTGACACCGCTGCAGACAGGGAAGGGCTCCGATGTCGAACCATCGTACACAACTGTACCCTTCATGTTCTCATGGAAGGAGACCACCATGCTGCGTAGCTTGGGAGGGCAGCCGATCTTCTCAAGTAGGCGGAAGAGTCCCTTCCTGCTGACAAGATCGAAGGCCTTGGTTAAGTCAATGAACGCCACGTAGAGGGGCATTCCCTGTTCTCTGCACTTTTCCTGGAGCTGGCGTACTGAGAAGATCATATCTATGGTGGATCTTCCTGCTCTGAACCCGCACTGGGATTCTGGGTAGACACGTGAGGCAAGTTTCTGAAGTCTGATTAGTAGTACCCGAGCGAAGGCCTTCCCCACAATGCTCAATAATGATATGCCCCTATAGTTGTTGCAGTCACTGCGGTTGCCTTTGTTTGTATACAAGGTGACTATTGTAGCATCCCGCATTTCTTGAGGGACTGTTCCTTCATTCCAGCAGAGACAGAGCAGTTGATGTAGGTGGTGTAGTAAGGCGGACTTCGCACACTTGATCACTTCTGACGGTATGCTGTCACATCCTGGTGCCTTGCCGCAAGAGAGGGAGTCAATAGCTTTGCTGAGGTCCTCGACTGTGGGCTCGTTGTCCAGCTCCTCCATCATAGGCAAGTTCCTGATGGCGTTGAGAGCAGCATTAGTAACGACTGTTTGTCGGGAGTACAGTTCTGAATAATGTTCAACCCATCGCTCCATCTGTTTATCCCGGTCTGTGAGCATCTCTCCTGATGTGGATTTCAGTGGAGCCATCTTCCTTACAGTGGGGCCAACGGCTTTCTTGATGCCATCGTACATGCCGCATATGTTTCCGCAGTCGGCTGAGTTTTGGATACTCTCGCACAGTTTCAGCCAGTAGTCATTTGCACAGCGTCTTGCTGTCCGTTGTGCGATGCTCCGTGCATATCTGAGAGCTGACAGTGTCTTCTCGCATGGATTGTGTTTGTATGCAAGCAGGGCTTCTCGTTTGGTTTCAATGACGGGTACCATAACATGTAGGTTAGCATTGTACCAGTCTTCGTTTGGTCTTTCTCTCTTGCCAAATGCAGTTATCGCTGCATTGTAGATGGTATTACTGAGGGTGTTCCACTTTGCTGTGGCGTCCTGATCCGGAAAGTCCTGAAGGGACTGCTCAAGGGAGGCTACAAACTGCTCCGTTTGTTTGGGGTTTGCAGTTCTAGCAACATTGATGCAAGTGCGACCTGTGGGCTTGGAGCGATGCAGCTTACGCGGAGAGTCTCACTTTACTGCACACCATGGCATGGTCTGTATCACAATCTGCACTGTGGTAGCTACGTGTTGCTAGGACATTGTTCAGAGCAGAGCGTCTGGCGATGACGAGGTCTAGTTGATGCCATTTATGAAACCTTGGATGCTTCCACGACACTTTTTGCTGATGCTTTGACTGGAAGAAAGTGTTGGTGATGCAAAGACCATGAAATGAGCATAGCTCCAATAATCTTTGTCCGTTGTCGTTCATCCTCCCAGTGCCGTGGTGTCCAATGCAGGACGGCCATGATTGATGGTCTGAGCCTACTCTGGCATTGAAGTCGCCAAGAAGGATGAGCGGCTCAGCTTTGGGAATCTTGCCAATCAGTCTGTCAAGCTCATCATAGAAATGGTCCTTGATATCTTCAGAGGCTCCCAATGTAGGGGCGTAGATGCTGAAGATGTGGGCAAACCCTGCAGCAGTGGCGAGACGGATAGATATAATGCGCTCGTTGCCACCAGTGGGAGGCTCCACTGTATCAAGGAGAGAGTTCTTGACAGCAAAACCAACCCCGTACAAGCGGGATTCCTCGGGCTCCTTCCCTTTCCAGAAGAAGGTGAAGTTCTCTTCCTTGAGACATCCGCTGGAGGCAAGTCTGGTTTCCTGGAGAGCTGCGATGCTGACATCGAGTCTGGTTAGCTCCCTATCGATAATAGCTGTTTTCCTGCTGTCATTGACCTGTTGCAGTTCATCTGAGAAACCGGGACACATTATTCACATAGCTTGCGAAGCGAAGTGCTGGGTACTTCTTAGTTTTTTGTTGTTTGCCTGGTGCAGTGTTACCATCTGCTTGTTGTGCCTAAACACTAAGCTCCAAGCACCCATTGAAGCAGGCAGATGTTGGCGAGTCAGCACCTTATTGGCTGAGGGCTGCCCAGCTTAGGCGGGCAGTAGCTGACCAGTGAGACACGATGATCTCTCCCACCGTCAGAGACAACCCGTAGCTCCCGTACTCTACGCCAATCGAGTTGGGCTTATCACTCGTAACTGCTGTCTCCCGTGTTAGTTCCACACTGTGAAGTGAGGCTGGAGTAGCCTCTCCAGGGCGCAAGCCTGGGCATGAGTTACGAGATCCTGGGTTGCCCAGTCATCAGGATCTCGCTCTCGGCCTTACCGGTGGGATCCAAAGGAATGCGAAGCATGACGTTTGGAACCAGCTTGGCTGCAGGAGCTGCCGGAAAAGTGACAACGTGATCATCAGACCGTCTTCGGGGCTCCACTCCTGATTTGCGTAGGGTTTACTCCCCTAGCCTTCCCAATGAGAGGGTATAGCCGCAAGGCAGCGGAGGTTTGAAATAAGAGTTTACCTTCTCCTAGACGGGCGACCAGTCAAGGTTAACGAGCCCCATCTGCCCGAAGCTTCTGGTTTTAAGGCGCCATATATCCGCCTTTGCCCCTTCTCCTGTCAGTAAAAACAGTTCTGCCGCAAGAAGGCCGGCAGCTGGACTGGACTGTCAGAGGCTTTACGAGACGCAAAGTAGTGAGAGCTTATCCTCACATACCCAGTGAGAGCTTATCCTCATTAACCCACCCCGGCTTAACAGTCTTGGAACCAACCAAAGTGTGTAGATGCCAACAAATCGATTAGAATCCAAACTTGGAATACAGAATCGATAAATAAATTTAAATTGGAAATAAATAATGTAGGTATTTGTTACATGCTAAACACAACTAACCATGCCAATCCAAATGACAATCTCAACATTCTTAATGAAGTTATATCCAAAGCAAAAGATAAACATTTGCCAGTTCGTATCATAAAATTCAGTAAGCATAAACACAGCAAGTCTCAGTGGATAACAAAAGGTATAATCCGGTCAATTGCTTACAAAGACAAATTATATATGATATTAAAACAAACACAGGCAGATTCCGAGCAATATATAAATTGTAAAACTGACTTTGCCACTAACCAAAGAAATCTGAAAAAACTAATTCGTAATGCTAAAAAAACATGAAAATCGTTTTGAAAAATGTAAGAATGACATTAAACAAACATGGTGTACTATCAGAGAAGTTATTAATCGGACTTCAAAGAAATTGGAATTTCCAGATCACTTTCTGATTGACAATATATTGATAAGTGAAACCAGTGTCATTGCTAACAAATTAAATGTTTCTTTACAAATATAGGACCTATGCAGCTGAAATAACTAATACAGACAAGGCAAATTTCATGGATTACCTACACGATCTGATATTGCATAATTTCACATTCAAGTCAATTTCTGAAGGAACTACCATAAACATATTAGATAGCTTAAAACCTAAACCTAGTTGTGGCAATGATGGCATTTCCACTAAATTATTAAAAACCATCACATCAGCAGAATATGAGCAATACGAAGAAGAATTCACAAGACAAAATCAGCGAGAAGTGTCACAGCTATGTAGACGTCCGATAGACGAAACGTCTGTTTACTCACAAACGGAAAGAATGAGCATCACGACAGAGCATCAACTCCACCAACTCGGTGGCTAATTGAGTGCTGTCCTGTCGGACTCTCAAACAGTGACTGATGACCAGCTCAGATGTTATATAAAGATAGTGAATGTGCAGTGTTAGACGAAGGTGAGGAATCTGAGTGGTTCAAGGTCAAAACAGGAGTTAAACAAGGAGATGTAATGTCTGGATTTATCTTCTTGATGGTAGTGGACTGGCTAATGAGAAATAAAACGGGCATAAGATGGAACTTCTCGTCAAAACTAGAGGACCTGGACTTAGCCGACGACATAGCACTCATGTCATCATGCTACATACACATGCAAACAAAGACAAGACACATGAATCAATTTGCAACAAGGACAGGACTAAGAATAAATAAAAAGAAAATCAGTATTGAGGATAAACAGCAAGTGTGAAAACAGAATACCGTAAATTCTGTATTTGTAGCCGATTCAATTACAATAGTGTGTAGCCGAATTGATGATGATGACCGCAAAGTTGGGGTGCGGCTTTAAATACAGTAATTTGCCGAAAAAATGCAAAAGTTGGCTCATTGGGTTGTCAGTAGTAACGGCTATTAGTGCGAAAAATAGCGGTTTATAATCAGTAAAAAAACGAAGTCGGATGCATCAATAAAACTTTGACTTACAATTGCCACTGGTGCATCACAAATAATTACATAAAAACCAGTGTCCGCAGTGTTCAAAAACTATGATCAAACATGCCAAAGTTAAATTCCTTCAAAATCACTTTAGTCGTCGCTGTCGAAGAACGCTGCCGGTATACCGGCATGTCGGCGTCATCCCAAGTATCCGTGTCTGATTACGAGTCGTCGGCTGACCATGGCCGCATGCACCGGCAAAAATCTTCGAACATGATGTCGCCCGTTCCATTGTTGGCACTTCTTGTAGCTGTATTCAATCATGGCAGATGGAATCGCACCCCACGCCTTCACGAGCCATTGTACAAGAATCTCCAGGAATGAACGCCGTGAATCATCCAATGCTCCCACAAGTGTCGCATCTGCTGCTTGAATGGGCGATTGATGCTAACGTCACACGGCTGTACTGGCGGCGTCAGACCGCCGGGGATTACAACATCGATGTCGCGCATGGTTTCAGGTTTTGATGTTTTAAGTTGCGTTACATTTATGAGGAGTTCCAAGCTTGCTGGCTTCGTCCCATTGTTAAAGCAACACCACTACCAGTGCCTCGTTGGAGTTAATTACATTTACTCTGGTACAAGATACGGTGTTATAATCCCACGCACCTGGTATTCTATGCAAGTGGCCCCGTTAACGCGTGCCAGTAAACTGTCTGCGAACTAGACCAATCTGTCAATCAGTAGTTCTGAGAATAACGGTCACGCCTTGCCGATTATGTAACCAACATGCATCGTCATTCGTTGGAGACAATTGCATTTACAACAGACTGTTTTATAATCCCTGAAAAGTTGTGTGAAGTCAGCAGTGCACAACCCCAGAAACAACTCGAGAGTAAATAAACAATGACCAGGCTTGTTGAATTGAATGCGCTAACATTTGATCAAATGCTTGTGAGTACCATGGCAGTAGGCCAAAGATGACGCAACAACAGGAACTTTCCAAGAAATAGGTCAAACCACAACATCCGTTCTCGCCAGCTGCAGCCGGCTGATCGAGATGTCCAGTTATTACATAGTTTTGAAGTTGAAACAGCTGGCACAACAACAGACAGACCCCGGATAGTCTTTTTAATCTGCTGCAATACATGCAACGTTATACATGGTTCTACATAAAACGTCATACAAACAAAACTTCTTAACATATTTGAATAATTTGAGCTTTATTGTATAGCCAACATGTATAGCTACATTTCTCCCACTGGGTGTATGGGCATTCAGCCACCCAGTTATTATCTGGTAGCACGGTGATATTTGTTCATCTTTGTTTTCCGTTTTGACGAAATTCACATAGTAATATTCCCATGATTATATAATGTGATGTATTTATTATCATTGCATTAAATTAGAGACTCTTTTAACAATAAAATTAGACCTCATTCATTCGTTTATGGTAATTATTAGCAAAGTTATAACTTTTTTGCGGAACCCATCTACATTGTTCCTAATTGTGTGCGCTACGGAAATTCGTCACACGAAGCGCGCTAAAACGGTCTTGGCTCAAAGTCCGGGTGCGGCTTTAAATAAGGTTTTTGCCTGCAACAAACGGTGCGGAGGAAAGTCGGGGTTTATGTCAAAAGTCGGGGTGCGGCTTTAATTAGGGGTGCGGCTACAAATACAGAATTTACGGTACTAATTGATGATCAAGAACTAAAGGAAGTGGACAAGTATAACTACCTGAGTGCTAATGTCAGTAAGCAAGGAGGAGGCGGTGATGACATTGTTAACAGAATTCATAAAGCTAGGGTATCCTTCATGAAACTAAAGCAAATATGGAGTTCAAATATATACACATTGAGATCTAAATTGAGGCTTTTTAACACAGTTGTTAAACCAGTGTTGTATGGAAATGAAACATGGAAAATAAACGAAGGAGACAACAGAAAGGTAGATACTTTTTTTCAAGTGCTTAAAACGAATCCTGCAAATTCAATGGCCATACGTTGTTTCAAATCAAGATATTCTTGCAAAAACAAAATTGAAGACAATCAGCACTGAGGTCAAGTTAAAAAGATGGAAGTGGGTAGGACATATACTGCGAATGGACAAGAACAGCAAATGTGAGACTGCATTGACCTGGACGCCTGAACGTAGAAGAAAGGTTGGTCGACCAAAGACAACATGGTGATCAACTATTGAAAATGAAAGATGCATACTGGGGTGGAACAGCTGGAATGAAGCCAGATGTGTAGCAGTTGCCAGAGCGAGCTGGAGGAGATGCACTTCGGCCTTATGGGCCACTGGGCCCGAAGAGGATAGGTGAGGTGAGGTGAGTAAATGAAACTATAAACTTGAAACAGTTCACCATATATAGCAACAGATGTGTCTTGAGACATGTCCAACATTTCATTACATGACACCTGGCACCATAGGCCATGACACAACACAACTCAAATTGGCTGAGGTAAGAATCAGTTGCCTGAAGTCACTAGTCTTTCTCTAGAAAGTTCTTGCATGGATGAACATCAGCCATACCACCAGGTTTCTTAAGAGATAACATTCTGTGTAATCATTGTAGACTATAGCCACCTTCAGATCAACTTCTACAGAAAAAAGCTCCAGAATATACAATTAACAACTCCACTAAAGCTTTCAGTGCTACGATAACATCGCTTTATTTTTTCTTTGACAATAAATACAGACATCATCAGTGACAACCTAGACGTATAATATGTTATATATAAATAGTATCATGATATACTATTATCAATTTATCACAGAAATCATTCCGATGGAAATCAGATGAACGGAATTCATCATCACAAATCGTTACATGCATCCCTAGCATTGCCTATGTTGCATAATCAACGATCGCTCTTTGTTTATGTTCCCAAACTATTCATACTCTTATAGCCACGACGGAAAACCTCGGTTTCTGAAATCCACTTTTTAATAAAAAGTGGTAACCATGGTAGAAGGATATGTTTAGACATGCATATGACATTGTGCAGACATTTATTTGTTCTTACATGAGCTGTTGCGCCTGCAATGTTATCATTGCATTATCACAGGAAGACTCTGTTTGCTTGCCGTACATTCCAACAATAAATCGCTTATCTTGTATTTTCTTCTCTCACACAGAATACACCATGCAGGGTTGGACAGCTAATTTAGCTGCATAAATAAAACTAAACATCCTTGTTCTCAAAATGTTTGTGAAATTAGTAAGTCTGATTTTTCTCTTTCAAGAGAGTTGTGAACAAAATGAACTTTGGCAAATATGGACTAAAAATAAACACAAACATCAGTAAGTATGATGTCTTCCCAAAAATAAGACTCCACGAAATAGAACCTTTAGGTGAATAAGAGAACACAGAAATATTAAGTAACTTTCAACCAGTGTAGCAACAACATACTGTGCTAAAAATAAAAATCTGTATTATTCACGTAGTGCAAATAAATGTAGTAGTATACTTACCATAAAACAATGTAACTGCTCACAACAACATTACAGGATTCAAGGGGTTACCATTGGACTGGACAGTTTCTTCCACTTAATACTGTACAATGCTCAGCAGCGAACTCTGATTTTTTATAATATCAACTTAACCAAAAATCATCAAATTATATGAAAGCGCTGATTTCCTGCATTTATAAATCGACAAACTGATATTGTAATAAACAACAAAAAACAAAACCCCAAGGAGTAATGTAATGCCCCCGTAACATTCCATCCCGCCTGTGGCACCTCACTCAGTCATCAAGCTGACACAACAGGGCGCAACCACGTTTTACCCAGTGTTCAATGGGCTTTTCTGTGCTGAGCAGCATGGCGATGACAAAGTTTGTCGAGTGTCCGGTCGTTGAGAGTGTGCCACGACGCACAGATGTCTTGTAGAGGGGGCAGACATAGCGCAGTTGCTTTGAGTCAATGTCGCTCCTCTTGGCCGGCTTCAGCCAGATCAGAGGGACCGTATCATAAAGCACCTTTGGAAGTTGTTCCTCCAACAAGTCTCTGTAATGACATTGATTTAGATTTGTATAATTTCCGATTGAAATGAATATGACACCAAGAAAAGTTATGTTATCTAATACAAAATCATAAAAAGCAGACACTTTTATTGGGTCAATTCTTTGACGGCAACCAGCCTTGTTAATAAATGCATGTCAACACATTTGCATTCAAATGCAAATATATTAAAAATTCTATTTGAATGCGCATTCAAATGCTCAACATTCAAATGTGCAATCAAATGCATTTGCATTTTGCTTTGCATTGCTTTTGTGTTAGCATGCGTGTATACGTGCGTGCGTGCGTGTGTGCATGCATGCATGCATGCCTGTGTGTGTGACTGTTAAACAGTAAAACACATTAAGAAAAACCACTAAATGAATTTTGTTGTTGACATATATGCATGGAGCACAAGATTTTGTGCAATTACAAATCAATATTAAATGTTTTCTATAATAAATGTGATTTTCTTCAAACTGTAGGACTGCACTCCCGTATCAGGGAATAACGTATAGATAGTTAAACAAATCCTTAGCTAATGATAAACTGGCAGAAATATGCTCTACCTAATGAATCACATAATTGCATATCGTAGACCATGCCTTGATGAAATAATTTTGAGTTGTAAATTTATGGAGCAACACTTTTGTAAAATGCTACAATTCTAAGGACTCCTGCAGTTGTTGGCCTTTAGATAGCAGTGTACAGAGACAGGGCTTACTTCTGTCGGTCCCACCGGGCGCCATCAAGGTAGAGACCAAAGATGTAGGCACCGTCACTTGGAGTCTCGTCACTTGTGTCGACTTTGAGCAGCTGAAGCACACCCAGACATGTTACAATGTGGCACGGGCAACGCCATGTTCA
The DNA here is from genome assembly GCA_033239005.1 of Lamellibrachia satsuma. Taxonomy (NCBI): domain Eukaryota; kingdom Metazoa; phylum Annelida; class Polychaeta; order Sabellida; family Siboglinidae; genus Lamellibrachia; species Lamellibrachia satsuma. The sequence continues at coordinate 7,391,257 of BSQZ01000008.1, forward strand.
ACAACTCTTATATATAAGTTGCGGGTGGATCTAGGATTTGGCATTGTGGAGTACACTGATTGTAAAATATAAAAGTTGGTCTGTATTTTTGACAAACTGAACAGGTAATCAGTTAAATTCAATTTGATTGTTTCACTTGTCTAGCACATAGTATTAACAATGACAAGCTAGCTAGTTTTTACAAATTTGTTATTTCATTTTGCTGAAACCATCGGCAAACTATAAAAATGTTCGTACTTAAGATGTGCACACTAATGGCGCCACCTACCTGGAAATCAAAGCCGAGCTGGTCGATGGGGATGGTGTACTTGCGGGCATAGTTCTGCATGACACCCGTGAGGAACGCCTGCGTGAAGTAGAACCCCGACACCCAGAAGACGTGTGGTTTGCCGTTTTCATACCATTTCTGTCAACAGAGAACATAAGCACACACGTTTTACTGGATCAGTTAACGTGTAAGCTTCTTTAAGTCATAGTTTGTGATGCACAGTAGTGTATTGGTTAGAAAGAAATGTAGCTGAATACATGCTACTCAAACATTCATTAATGACACATTCACTAGATGGGCATAAGACACCAAATACAGAGATAACCAGCAGTCATACTGCAAAGCCAGCCTGACAGTCACAGCGTAATTGTAACAGTAAATGACCTGGATGAAAAGTTCCAGATACAGTTACTGACCTGGAGGAAGCTGATCCTCTCAAGGAAGTCGACAATGTAGCTCCCGAGTGGTTTCAGGGAGGGATATGAGCGCTTCGCCCACATCTCTGGAATCTTGCCAATAACCAGGCTGTTGGCGAGGTCCTCAAGGTCCATTGACATCACCACCAGACCCTTGATGGCCTTCTGCAGGTCCTGGAGGCTCTGGCGGATGATGGTCATCAACCTGTGGGCAAGGACGTCATGTGAGTTTTCTTGCATGACAGGTAAGTTTGACTGGACACATCCTAAGAATGAAAGAAGACAGTCACTGTTTGATGGAGCCAACTTGGACACCTGAAATCAAATGGAAAGTGTGTCGCCTAAAGACAATCTGGAGAACAAACTAAAACAAATAGAAATGTGTAAAAACTTGAATGGTGTGGAAGTTCTGGAATGAAGCCAAACAGGTGGCAGATTGAGTTGGAGAAAGAGCAGTGCAGCTATTTGGACCATGAGGTCCAATGAGGATAGATAAGGTAATTTTGCAGAACTTCTCAGTATTCCCATCACCTTGTTGACAACTAGAGAATAAATACGTGCATCTTAGCGCAAGTTCCAAGTGCCATATTAATGTTATCTAGTGCCTATGTAGTATACACATCGCATTACCCAAGACCGAGATATATCAGTTTATGATTTTTCTTAAATGCTTTCCGAAGGTGAATGTGAAGTGACTCAAGGTGGGTGAGTGTGAAGTGACTCAAGGTGGGTGAGTGTGAAGTGACTCAAGGTGGGTGAGTGTGAAGTGACTCAAGGTGGGTGAGTGTAAAATGACTCAAGGTAGGTGAATGCAAAATTACTCAAGGTGGGTTAGTGTGAAGTGACTCAAGGTGGGTTAGTGTGAAGTGACTCAAGGTGGGTGAGTGTAAAATGACTCAAGGTAGGTGAATGCAAAATTACTCAAGGTGGGTTAGTGTGAAGTGACTCAAGGTGGGTGAGTGTGAAGTGACTCAAGGTGGGTGAGTGTAAAATGACTCAAGGTAGGTGAATGCAAAATTACTCAAGGTGGGTTAGTGTGAAGTGACTCAAGGTGGGTTAGTGTGAAGTGACTCAAGGTGGGTGAGTGTAAAATGACTCAAGGTAGGTGAATGCAAAATTACTCAAGGTGGGTTAGTGTGAAGTGACTCAAGGTGGGTGAGTGTGAAGTGACTCAAGGTGGGTGAGTGTAAAATTACTCAAGGTGGGTTAGTGTGAAGTGACTCAAGGTGGGTTAGTGTGAAGTGACTCAAGGTGGGTGAGTGTGAAGTGACTCAAGGTGGGTGAGTGTAAAATGACTCAAGGTAGGTGAATGCAAAATTACTCAAGGTGGGTTAGTGTGAAGTGACTCAAGGTGGGTGAGTGTGAAGTGACTCAAGGTGGGTGAGTGTGAAGTGACTCAAGGTGGGTGAGTGTGAAGTGACTCAAGGTGGGTGAGTGTGAAGTGACTCAAGGTGGGTTAGTGTGAAGTGACTCAAGGTGGGTTAGTGTGAAGTGACTCAAGGTGGGTGAGTGTGAAGTGACTCAAGGTGGGTTAGTGTGAAGTGACTCAAGGTGGGTGAGTATGAAGTGACTCAAGGTGGGTGAGTGTAAAATGACTCAAGGTAGGTGAATGCAAAATTACTCAAGGTGGGTTAGTGTGAAGTGACTCAAGGTGGGTGAGTGTAAAATGACTCAAGGTAGGTGAATGCAAAATTACTCAAGGTGGGTTAGTGTGAAGTGACTCAAGGTGGGTGAGTGTGAAGTGACTCAAGGTGGGTGAGTGTGACTCAAAGGTGTGACTCAAGGTGGGTTAGTGTGAAGTGACAATGGGTGAGTGTTACTTACTTGCTGAATCTTTCCATCTCCTGTACAAGGACTGTGTTCATAGACTCACTGTAGGTCACAGGAAACTTTTTCGCAGCTGCCTCAAGGTTGTAGTCCGGTGGCAACTGTCACATGACAACAACAATAAATAATGCAGTAACATTCAGCATTACCTGAGGAATGTTTCATACAGAGTTCATCCTTACAATTCAAGAAACACACAACCCAATATCCTTGATTTCCAACATTCCAAACCACAATTGAAATACTTCATTTTTTGCAACATCATTACCTATGTAGCCTGCGTCTGTTAGAATCGCCTGCTGGTCAAAATGCCACACCAACGTGTACACTTTCATATAATATACTCTAGTTCTCTACCAATTTCTGTCAGTATTTTCAACCATCCCTAGAACATCCCACCTTGTCGTAAACCTTTCCCAAAATGCGTCATATGGTTCTAAGAACTCTGTTCTGTATCTCATGGTGTTTGTGGGCCTTTGAGTTGACCAGAATAAAACCTTTTAAAGACGATTTTTATTCAAGACAGTTTTGATGACAAATTAAATAAGCACCGTCAAGTTAGAGCCATTTAAAAATAATTTTTTTTTATTGATCAAACTGTATCATTTGATTAAAGCAACATCACTCAGTGATACGCAGTCCGTTCGATCTTAGTCCAATGATACCCTAGGGCCTAAGCCAAGTTTGGCAAAATACAATTTAAGACCTTTAAAGATTTTCTTAAAGTCTCATTTTCAAGACCTTAAAACATTAGATCCAGTTAAATATATTTGAGACGCACACATGGAAAACTGAACCCACCTTTCCTAGAATTCCTCCAGCGATGTGGTGCACCTTGTCATCCGTCTTTCCACCTCCAGATCCCCCGCCGGTGCCCTGGGTCAGCAGAACGCTGTCGAACAGCAGCTTTGTCTCCTGCAGTTCCTTCGAGATGTCCACGTTATCGTGCATGCCAAACACCTCGGGTAGCTGTACGGCTGGCAGAGACTGTGCAAGAGAGCAGTGTTAAATTTATTCCACAACCCTCCAATATTCATGGCTTGGAGCGTGTTACTCTTTGCCCCCAGGAGACCTGTTCATGCAAACATCATTTCAACTTCTATTGAAACATCCAGCCACGCTGCAATTGCTGCACAAAAGCTGTCCGTTCTTATAATTCTATCAATGGAATTCCATTACTGTCTTCAGCCAGATACACCATTATACAGCTGAGTGAACAAAATTGCCCAAGTCTCGACTTGCCCCTCGTGATGAAGAGTACAGTGCTATAACCGATGGGCTACAGCGCCCCAAAGGAACAACTTAATGAAGAGTACAGTGCTATAACCGACAGGCTACAGCGCCCCAAAGGAACAACTTAATGAAGAGTACAGTGCTATAACCGACGGGCTACAGCGCCCCAGAGGAACAACTTGATGAAGAGTACAGTGCTATAACCGACGGGCTACAGCGCCCCAGAGGAACAACTTGATGAAGAGTACAGTGCTATAACCGACGGGCTACAGCGCCCCAGAGGAACAACTTGATGAAGAGTACAGTGCTATAACCGATGGGCTACAGCGCCCCAGAGGAACAACCATTTTAACAAGCTCCACATGGCAGGTGGACTAGGAAGCCAGTAATAATAAATAATAAACTTGATTTACTAATAATAAAAACTAAAAATTGCTTAGACTGGGCTAAAAAAATACTAAACAGCACAAACTAAAATGCACAAAGAAACTGTAAGATATAAAGTAGCTAAACAGTTATAAAAAAATTTTCAAGTAAGAGATAATATAAAATTGGGTACATAAATCAATAGACAGTAAAATAGTCACAACTATTATGATTAAGGTAATAGGAGTAAGCTTTCTTTATGTTCTTGTTATTATGACATACCTTGATGAAGTCGACATAGTCCAGATAGGCCCCTTTGGGTGGCGTTGTGTAGAAGCCACTGGGAGAGAACTTGTAGCGACCTTCCTTGATCACGTCCTCGTTATAAAAGTCTCCCAGCATCGTGAGCAGTGTCCTGCGGTCCCAGTCGTCCGTCACACGGCCCCCGTAGTTACATTCACCGGTCAAGTAACTGATGGCTTCAAAAGGCACCTCGTCATACTCGTTGATGAACATCTGAAATGTATTAGAAGAAATGGATTAGTTAGTTGACATGTTAAATACAAGGTATTCATATTACTGTTACTGTGTCATGATATGTCATTGTGTCAATGATGTATTCACAATAAACCTTAAACTATGACACATTGCTGCATCATGGTAAGTCATTGTGCCATCCCATGTCAATATGACATATATGACTGTGTCATCACGTATGCCTGTGTCATAATGTGTCACTGGATTGCCATGTGTAAACATGTCATAAAGTGTCAGTGTCATCATGGGACAATACATCATAATGTGACACTGTTATTATGTGTCACCACATGACACTGTCATGTGTCATCATGTCACTGCATCTTCACATGCCACCGTGTCACCATGTGCCACGGTATCATCATGTGACAATGTCTGTGTCATCACATCACTGTGTCATCATGTGTAATTTTTTCATCACATGTCACTTTGTGCCACTTTGTCAAACCTGTAGTTGTCGAATGGAGATTCTCAGATCGGACTCATTGAAGCCGTATGGAATGTTCCACCCGAGCGGCCCAAACTTGATGCGCTCTTGGACCAGGGCATGGAAGAAACACAGGCCATAGAGCAGTTTCTCAAACACCTGCAAAGTAACGACTACAGGTGAATCACTGTCTGATTGATTACACAAGGTGGGAAAGTCTTGCAGAAACTCGTCAAAGTCTACAATGATTTCTATAGTGCTGGTATCACTGGGAAGCTCAGCTAAGCTGTGACTTTTGACCGCTAAGTTAAACTTTGCCAAGCCATTCAGCGCATGAACCTATGTGCCAAAATTGTTTATTCTAGTTATGCTGTGGCCAAACATACATATGGATGTATGCATGGGGATGTGTGCATTTGGAGACGCCAATAAATAATTATATTAAACACATTCCTCGGTTTTAGTAACACAGTTAACCACATGCCTAAAGTTGTTAATGGATCTTTGTACGAAATATGACTTGGATAGTAAAACAATACACTGGCACATGCCTGCTTGTGGACATTGTATGTCATTTAAATTTACCTGAATTTCTACTTAATGCTATAGGTTTTTTAATATTGGATTATAAACATAATTATGTGTATATATTTATTCATTGTTTTATTTCAACGTGCGCTGATCTGTACAATATGCTGTATTATCATCATTATTATTATGATGAAATGCATTCTGCCAACACTTACGCCTTCTTTGCCTGGGCAGCCACTGAAGAAATCAGGGTCACTGATGGGGTCATTGAGGAACGACTGCAGCAGGTTCTGACGCAATCCAGTAGGTGGCTCATTCGTCATCTTTACTCCGTTCTGCAGGACGGTGACGGGGAACTACGGACGCAACAGAGAGATGGGTTGAGACGCAGCGGAGAGAAGATTTCAAGCGAGAAGTTAACACCTTCCTTGGTGCCTTGTGACCACACACATCGCTAGGGTGGAGAGGCACAGTCAGATAGGAATGAAAAGAAAAATGATGATCTGTAAGTGCATTCCTTGGTGACCATTTTGAATGCCTGAACATTTACTGGAAAACATGTTTTATTAATTTTAATAAATTCTATTAAATTTTATTTTATTAAATCTAATTTTTGAAGGTTTGGCTGCATCCCTGCATTTATCGACTCCGGCACAGTATTCCTTGTAATAAAAAATCAGCTATTCTTTTTGATATAATTTCTACATCTCACGAAAATGTAGGTCCGTCTTTGAATACTTCTTGACGGGTAAAAACCATTTGAGAATTCACATTCCAAGAATTTGTCAATCCATTCTTTTAACTGTCATAAAAAAACATTTCCACCCACGTGTGGAAATACTGGATGAGATAACACAGAAGAAACATCATTGTTTAGGTTTTCTATAAATGTGCCAAAATTTGTAATTTTTATGATTTTTTATTTCAGACTATATTAAAAATATTATTCTAAAGTAAAGGTATGTTCTTATATAGCGCATTATCCTGTCTTTACGACTGTTCAGAGCGTTCTCACTTCACCCCTGGGAGACCTGCTCATTCCAATGCCCAATGCTCGACTTCTCTGGGAAGCATTCAGCCACTCTGCAATTACTACAGCCTGGACCCGAGTTATCTGGATTGAGAGTCCAATGTTCTAGCCACAACACCACCACACTTCTATACATCGTATCGTATGTGAGCACGCCCCGTAACAGTGTGATAACAACCAGGCGGGATACTGACCTTATCAGAAGGATAACTCGTGAGCCAAAGTCGGAAATCTGTATTCTCTGGAGCGAGTTCTTCGACAATACGTTCAAGGGCAGTCATCCATGACACTGCCAAGTGGCAGTTCTGTAGTACTACCCAGCTGCCGTCAAACTTCGCAGTTTCGATCATCTTAGCTGCGATTGGTCCCTGGGGAATAAGATGCACAGTTAACTTCGTTTTTCAATAGTGTATTTGTTCCACGTAACTGGTGTTGCAGAGGTCAGGCCACTTCTTATTTCTCGTCAGTTCACTGATTTTTATGTGATAATTGATTAGTCTATCATTAATTGACATACAGTGATCTTTACATGTCTACAAACTGGCTGATTGCCAAATTGTGTATTTTCGAAAATATTAAGAGACGAAAGACCAGGATAGTAACATCATCACACTGTGACGGTAACATCATCAAACTGTGATGGTAACATCATCACACTGTGACGGTAACATCATCACACTGTGACGGTAACATCATCACACTGTGACGGTAACATCATCACACTGTGACGGTAACATCATCACAATGTGACGGTAACATCATCACACTGTGACGGTAACATCATCACACTGTGACGGTAACATAATCACACTGTGACAGTAACATCATCACACTGTGACGGTAACATCATCACACTGTGACGGTAACAGCATCACACTGTGACAGTAACATCATCACACTGTGATGGTAACAGCATCACACTGTGACGGTAACATCATCACACTGTGACGTTAACATCATCACACTAACATCATCACACTGTGACGGTAACATCACCACACTGTGACGGTAACAGCATCACTGTGATGGTAACATCATCACACTGTGACGGTAACATCATCACACTGTGACGGTAACAGCATCACACTGTGACGGTAACAGCATCACACTGTGACAGTAACATCATCACACTGTGACGGTAACATCATCACACTGTGACGTTAACATCATCACACTAACATCATCACACTGTGACGGTAACATCACCACACTGTGACGGTAACAGCATCACTGTGATGGTAACATCATCACACTGTGACGGTAACATCATCACACTGTGACGGTAACATCATCACACTGTGACGGTAACATCATCACACTGTGACGGTAACATCATCACAATGTGACGGTAACATCATCACACTGTGACGGTAACATCATCACACTGTGACGGTAACATCATCACACTGTGACGGTAAAAGCATTACACTATAGATATTATTTTTAACCAACCAAAATGATATAAATACAAATAAATTTAGTGTCGCATTGTCCTGTAACAATTTTATGTAGAGACTGAAAATGGAGGGACTGAAAATTTATGTACAGGGAACGTTACAGTAACCAATAAAAAATTTTAGCCACATTTTTAAATACTATTTTATACAATTTCTTATGGTACCCCCTCCCGACACGAAACTAATTTTGTGTAGTGTCATATTGATATTTTCAGATCATCCCTAATAAATTGAGATAAATACAAAAAGAAACATCACTGAATGCTCAATAGCTTTGTCTTACGATGTGACCTACGATCTTATGACAACTCTTGTGATGTAAGCTATGACATCAATGACCTTACCTGCCCTTGTCCGAGGGAAATTGAGTTGAACTTGCTGCCTCCGAAACCCTTGTCTTCGGCATACTTGAGGAGGGCCATGGTTGGGTCAGCCCCCGGCGACAGAATGAAGATCAGCGGTGACTGACAGTTCGAGTCATTGTACGACTTGGCAAGGTCAAAGGGCGGTGGCTCAACGAACTTATGGCCGAGTTTATCGGTGACAAATATTGTTACTGCGGGAATCACCTACGGGGAAGAGATGGTTCAGTCTAAATGGTTAACACAGAACACAGATTATCATGTTATTAAAACATCACATGCCTTATTACAACTCCCTCCGTTCCTTAGCCCATCACAAATTAGGTTCATTGATGTTAAAATATGAAGTGTGTGATTAATTTAAATAACATGCGCAGTTTTAATTCTTTTAAGTGTGTTGTTTTTAAAAAACATTATGAGCAACGACTGTTGGAATGGCGCCTTATAGATTTTACAGTTTAATTTGCGTGCTTTTGTAAAAATCATCGAAAGGACTGACTTTGATTGTTAGATTGGGTAACGGTGAACATGTGAATAGCATACTGTGGTACATAGAGTCGGGCCACTTTTGTCTTGTTTTTGCCAAACGTTGACCTGATCTGGTCAAAATAATTTAATAGTTTTTCTGATGATTTCATCCAAACTAAATAACACGTTTGTACAACTGAGCTAACATGTTGTAGGTAAGTTGATGTTGTAGTTGACACTAGGTGGCAGGTAAATTGATGTTGTAGTTGACACTAGGTGGTGGGTAAGTTGACGTTGTAGTTGACACTAAGTGGTGGGTAAGTTGACGTTGTAGTTGACACTAGGTGGTGGGTAAGTTGATGTTGTAGTTGACACTAGGTGGCGGGTAAGTTGATGCTGTAGTTGACACTAGGTGGTGGGTAAGTTGATGTTGTAGTTGACACTAGGTGGTGGGTAAGTTGATGTTGTAGTTGACACTAGGTGGTGGGTAAGTTGATGTTGTAGTTGACACTAGGTGGTGGGTAAGTTGATGTTGTAGTTGACACTAGGTGGTGGGTAAGTTGACGTTGTAGTTGACACTAGGTGGTGGGTAAGTTGACGTTGTAGTTGACACTAGGTGGTGGGTAAGTTGACGTTGTAGTTGACACTAGGTGGTGGGTAAGTTGACGTTGTAGTTGACACTAGGTGGTGGGTAAGTTGACGTTGTAGTTGACACTAGGTGGTGGGTAAGTTGACGTTGTAGTTGACACTAGGTGGTGGGTAAGTTGACGTTGTAGTTGACACTAGGTGGTGGGTAAGTTGATGTTGTAGTTGACACTAGGTGGTGGGTAAGTTGACGTTGTAGTTGACACTAGGTGGTGGGTAAGTTGACGTTGTAGTTGACACTAGGTGGTGGGTAAGTTGACGTTGTAGTTGACACTAGGTGGTGGGTAAGTTGACGTTGTAGTTGACACTAGGTGGTGGGTAAGTTGATGTTGTAGTTGACACTAGGTGGCGGGTAATTTGAAGTTGTACTTGACACTCGGTGGCGGGTAAGTTTGATTCTTTGTGAAATGATTCTAAAAAGAGATGCAAGAACCAGAGGAAGGAATTGAAAAACAATTTATAGAGAGAAAAATCTGAAATGTATCTAGGGAATGTTCATGTTACCTAAAAATAGATGATTAAATAGCAGAAAAATTCAATTGTAAATAAAATTTATTCAGAATGAACTGCCTCGTCTCTGAATTCATCTGGCTTTGTGCTGGTATTACACATGTGACATTTTTTATTTGGTTGATGAAAAAATGGAAGTCTTGATTTAGATAATATATCTGAATTATACCAACTTGCTGTGCTCAATGCCATCTGATCTGCCATATCCTGAAAGTATTAGTCTACAAATTCACGTTATCTGTGTTTTTATTCAACCGCATGATTGCAAGAAATTAGAAAAAAATTAGATAAAAATGTCCTCAAGAATTATTGCCAACATTTCATGCAGCACTTCGCTGCACCTGTGCATTGCAATGACCTACTTTGTCGGGGCGGATGCAACGCAGCACCATCATGCGTTGGAAGTCATGCAGTTTACTGTGCCAGGGCTTGGGCAGGTCGGCCTCATGCGGCGAGCGGTCGTCATAGTAGACGCGCCACTCATCCGTGTACTTGTTCACATGCTCTCTGCATTAATGCACGACATGTGTCAACATGGCTCATTATTATTGCTTTACTTTATTATTACTAAAATCTATGAAGCACCCTACATCTGGGGCCAGCCAGTTCACACATGCAATCATAAAGATAATAAATATAAATTATTACAGTCAAAAATATATAATAAAAACTAGTATTAGATTAAGATTAATAAAAATAAATATAATAAATAATTATAGTAAATAAATGAATTATAATAAATAAATAAAAGAACTATAATTCATAAAAAGTGTCCTCAGTCTCAGTCATTCCCCAGTGAAAGTAATCTCTCTTAAATAGGTAGTTTTTCAGTAATTTCTTCAACGTAGTCAGTGTGTCTGCATGTCTGACATATTCCAGCAGTGAGTTCAATAGCGTCGGTCCAGATACAGTGAAAGCCTGTGTTATGAGACACGTCTTATGAGATTTACTGCCAATACATGTAGTTAATATCATTATGCGCTAAAATTGTGTACCTTTTGAAATCTCGTGATGAAGATGTCACTAGTCAGATATACTGGCCCTTGGGAGTGTAAACGCCTGACAGAGTGAACTTTGTTTTTTAAAAATGGGGTATAAACAGATTTGTGAGATATATTTTGGTATGTGCTATTTGTCATATGTTAGCATCATTCACTGTTGACATATTTTACTTTATTGGCCAAACATATATGCAACTATCTGTAATAATCACCACCGAACAGCTTCAAACTGTTACATAACCATTGAGAAATCAAAATATAATGGTTGTGAAAATATTGATAGAAGTATTTTATTCTCACTTAAGGAAGATAGAAAAGGCCACAAGCTAGGGAAGGACCAGTATACATTCGATATCAGAAAGTATTCATTCTCACAGAGGATGAGATACGATATAAAATTATCTAGAGATTGTATAAATGCTAGCAGCTTGAATATGGTTAAAAGCAAAACTGAAAAATATATCGGTGCAGATTACACACAGATGAATAACCTTTGGAGTGGGAGATTCCGATTCAGTTCAGTGAAAATCGGGTAACCTAGACTATGCGTGGCATATTACGCGAGGCCGGCATACATAGAATCAACGCAGTCTCAAACAAACGTGCTATTTTATCAGAAAGACGATTAGTTTAGTAAACAAAGACCAAAATATGTTACATAAGTTGAGTTTGGACGCAAACAGCATAGCCATATCGTATTGGCATGTACAGGAATAGGTGAATACAAATATATTTTTTTGCATGAAGTAGGATTATCAAATAGTATGGCACAGCCTATGAAATTAAGATGTTGTGTGTTCAATAAGGTTTTCCTAGTAAACCACTGGTGTGATATTCTTAATTGTTGTTGCACAAGGTTAGTTTTTATTATCTACTTTAGGTGCATAGCCACAAACCCATGACTTTGTTTCGTTTTAAATCTCACTAAATGGAAGCTTTAATAACATACTCACTTGAGTCCCTTGAACTTTGCCATATCACTGAGACGGCAGATCTCGTCCCAACTCTTGTCCGACAACCAAGAGTTGTCCGGGTTCTGTAGTTTGTTCTCGAGGCCAACGCCACCTGTCAGGAAGAACAGGAACTCGTCGGGGTCCAACTCATCCCTCGACCTGTGCATCATGGGAAAGAAACAAATGTAAGTACAATTTTATTTCAGCACACAAAAGGTATTATTTATTCAAGTGTTATCAATAAACTAGAAAACAAAAAGATTAAAAAAGGGTAATATACTTCTGTAATATACTTATGTTCCTATTCGAATGCTTAAATTAAATATATAAAGTACATGAAAGTTAAGATAATGCAACAGATCATAAAATATCTAAATAATGTATAAACTATCTAAACAATAACGATAAATAAAAAGATATATTTATTCAATATCTAACATTACAATAATTGTAAGATACAAATGCAACACAGTCAAAATAATTAAAAGTTTCTATCAGTTAAAATAAAATTGGCACTGCGCTATTAAAGAACTATGTGAGAACTATTACGAACAGGTGAAGCTTTTCTAGGAATGAATAATTAAAAGATTCTATCTGTTAAAATAAAACTGGCACTGCACTATTAAAGAACTTTTCTAGGAATGAAACCGAGTTCTAAGCAGATTTCTACAAACTACAGGTTCTACGTCACTAAGAATAGAAATTCTAGATTGGACAAAAGCTGATTTTTGTACAATCTAGACACCAGGTAATCATCAAGAAAGCTAGAGATGAATTAAGGATTAAGCCAAAGACAATGGTTCTGAACAGGTATCAGAACAATGGAGATCAGTAACAATAAGCACAGTGGACACTGATCAAGGGTGTATGGACATACCCCCCTCCCGGAAAAAACCCTCCTGGAAAACACACCAGTTGTAAGGTCTGAACCACCCCATAGATAATATATCCAGCGGACGTGCAATGCTTCATGGGGCGCACCGACATGTCATGTTGGACACGACACCCTGCCCTGCACGCAGACGTGTTCTGTGAAGCTATGTGAATAAAAGTATATGAAGCCATTTGTCCAAGTCTGTTTGTGGCCTGCAAACACCAAGATGTTCTTCTTCAGTAAAAATATATGACAAATTACAGCAACACAATAAACAAAACCAACCAAACCCACCAAAACATGCAACCAATGTACAACATGTAACGTAACTTTGAAGGTCTGTTGCAACTGTAATGAAAACAGTCATATAACGAAATAGTCCTTTCTTAAGTCCCAAGTCACTCCACTTTGGAGGGTGGCGACTCGTCTATACTCACGTACGAAAACGGCTCGACTTGTCCTTGTCTTTTTCCCCTGGCTGAGCTCTACAGATGGCGTCAGTATAGGATCAAATATTCGCCCCCATGAAATTTTAACCCAGGGGTGACGATTTTGCTATGACATTTTCACCCCTTATATGAAATATTCACCACCCCCGTTATAACAAATAAAACCATGTAGGAAAATATATTGCAAATTTTACATATATTCGGTATGCGTTAATTAATATTTGCAACTTAACTGGTGACTGGCAGATCTTATGATATGGATTTGTGACATTCATCTGACTGAGGACAACACTTTAGTTTTACTGAGAACAACATGCACAGCTATTGTTTATTTAAAACACTATTCCAATTATATGTATAAATTAAACTAAAACAAATTGTTGAAAAAAAAACTGAGTCATCAACAAAAGTTCTCCATTGTGTCCTATTCTGTGCTGTCTCTGTTATCTCAGTCCAGTTGTAGCACATCTTCTTCAGTTCTGTTTCCATGTCTCACTGCCGGTTGTTTATGGACGGTCTTCTTTTCCTCGTTCCTTGGGGATCCATGCTGGTTCTTGTCTGGTGACACTGGATGCAGGTTTATGTCATGTACGACCAATCCACGTCTATTCTCTCTTTTTGATTTCTTTTTCCGCTGGAAACCGTTTGGTCGTCTCCCAGAGAGTCTTGTTGCTCACCTTGTCAAAACATTTCAAATTCATAAATCTGCGCAGACATCTACTGATGAAAGTCTGTAACATTTTCAGTGTCTGCTGCATCATTCTCCTGATTTAACATTTAAGTTGAACATCTTCAGTTTGGTGATCTGCTTTGCCTTCCAGAATTTCCTCTAAGTGAGGAAAGCAACACTGGCTTTTTGGATCATAGCTTTTACCCATTTTTCTGTGCCTCCTATCTTGCTTATTTTACTGCCCATGTATGCGAAGGAGTCATTTCTCCCAGTAATTCCCCTCCTAGAGTGACCAGGTTGTTGCTCTTTGTGTTGGCGTTCATAATCTTTGTCTTGCTTATGTTGATGTTGAGTCCTGTCTGTGCTGGCACTCATAAACATGCGTACATTTATTTCCAAACTGAACAAGATATCACAGGAATAAACACTAAGTGTTTCCCTGGTGAACACGACAGTCATCTACATATCTGCTCTCAGACCTATCTCAAACCTAACTCGAAGTCAACTCTCTATGGTGTAGACGCACACTCAACTGATCCCTACATGGCACTTGGAACACCCCATAAACACATTATGTCTGTCGATGCACCCACAGCCTCCCGCTCTGCAGACTTTTCTTACAGTGCGCAGCAAATATGTAAAACATGTTTCAACAACTGTACAAATTGTGCATCACGTCAGTGTACATTCAACCATGCATGTGTGCAAACCAACCAAATGAAAATGCAAAATGAAGGCGTGAATGGTGCACCAAACCATGCAATCAAATGAGCAAAACACCACCAAATGAGCCATCAAACAAAATTAATGTGCAAATCACCACATGGTAGAGGCCTTCGACCAAATGAGCAAAGCACCACACAGACGAGGGCATCAACCAAACGAGCAAAACACCACACCGATGTGGCCATCAACCAAATGAGCAAAACACCACATGGAAGATACCACAAACCAAATGAGCAAAACACCACATGGTAAAGGCCGTCAACCAAATAAGCAAAACACCACATGATAGAGGCCATCAACCAAATGAGCAAACCACCACATGGTAGAGGACACCGTACTCACAGGAGCAGTTTAGAACAGAGCACGAGAGAGAAGAGGAGCTTGTCCTTCTCAAAGAGCGACCGACACACGTTCGTGTAGAGACTGTAGGTGAAGTGATCGGTGAGGTAACGCAGACGTCGCTCGAGGATCTTAGACTTGTTGCTGCAAGCGCAATATTTGCAAACGTTTACGGAGACTGCATCGAGCGAAACACCAATGAGCAAGTGTTAAACGAGACCATCGTACGACACACAGAAGTTGAATCAACGTTGACGACAGCAGCTGAAATGGTAAGACGGCAAATGCACCTAACAATGGGATGGATCGTGGGAACCTGGTGTGAGGATGTTAGTGGCGTAGCACGTGGGTTAAACTCCGCAATTAAATTTTTTCGCTCATCTCATTTTGGAATCATTTCACAGCTAAACGTACCTATTCGGTGCGCACTACGACATGCTACGTTGTTTGTGCAAATCTGTTATTTAGTCTTGCTGAAATCATAGGACAAACTATTAAATTATTTTTCGCATATCACAGTAAATTCTTTTGATGGCTTTAACAAAAGTATGCAGCATACGTATTACTTACGCTATTCATGTGCTGGGGATCTTAACATCAATGAAGGTGATTTGCGATGTGCTAAACAAATTGAGGAGTGAGTTTTAAGCAGACGAAGGTTATGTAGATCAGCTGCAATGAGTACGATAAGAGTTCTGGCAGCAACTGGAGAAGAGGAACTGACAGCTGAAAGACACCTGAAAAAAGCAGATTAGAACTACCGTATTCGACCTAATAAACAAACTATACACTTGAAAAAAAATTGGGCCATGGAAAAATGTCAAGGAATCTGTTCTTACAAGCGTACACCATTTTTTCATCTAGACAATAAGGTAACTGTTTAACATTAGTGGTGACATTTGGTGACTAGTGTAGAACAACTGAAAAGTGGTGCCAACTGTGTAACACCAGATGGCGACACTTTTCAGTTGTTCCATACTAGTCAAATTACAGTTATGGATCCTACTGATTAATAAGGGGGTGTACGCTAATTAGGGCATGTACGCTTAATAGGTTGAATACGGTACGTACAGCTACACTAAAGACCCAGTTGCACTTAGGATTTTTCACAGCAACAAACGTGTGTCTTCAGGCCACATATTTGTCTCCAAGAAGAATCATAAAAGCAGCGGGCCCTAGGACAATGATGCAGTGCCAAACGCCAGTCACAGCTGAATGCAGTGAAAGTTCATTCAACGATCTCACAAATAAGGTGTTTTGTACTAAATCATATGTATGTATTTCGTTTCGGTGGATTTCATAACTGAAGGTTTTTATTTTATTCAGTGAGCGGCTTGGCACAGCATCAGTAGAAAGGTTGCACCAGCATCAGTAGAAAGGTTGCAACAGCATCAGTAGAAAGGTTGCAACAGCATCAGTAGAAAGGTTGCAACAGTGGCAAGAAGAAGACGGCGCGGCTTGAATACATCTCGCTACTTCTACTGGTCGTTCTGTCTGAGCGCCCCCTGGAGGGCACTACTCACATCTGGAGAGCGGTGCACAGGAGGAAGGAAAAGACGAGTTTGTCTCGTTCAAAGAGCGAGCGACAGATGTTGTTGTACAGACTATACGTGAAGTGTTCGCGCAGATATCGAAGACGTCTTTCCAGCAGCTTTGACTTATTGCTATGGCAATGACAATGAATGGTGATCAGGCATTAAACAACAAATTCATTAGAAACACAATTCTGCAGTTTATATCTTAAACATTGTCATGCAATAATATTTCTAACTTAAATATGCTGAAACTTTCACGTCTACAGTGAAACGCATGAAATATTAATTATATTGTTAAAATATGCAAAATAAGTACACAACAACAATAAATACTAAAAAAGTTAAATTTTCAGTAAAATTTATTTAAAAATTTGCATACAATGTAATTATTATTCACTGGTGATGCAGGATATAAAAACAATTCTAACTATTAAGATATTAAATCTTATATCGCTAATTAATAAGCATCTGCAAAGGCAATCTATTATGCACTATTAGCAATGGACATGGTAATTTTATCTGACACATTAACCTTGCAAGTTATTTCAATCAAGGCCCAACCCCACATTAAAACAAATATTCCTAAAACATATCATCTCTCTTATACTCATCATAAGATTATTTAATGTTGCATAGAAAGCACGACTCGTTGCACAAGTGTTCACATTACTGACATTAGAAATATTTTCAAATACAATGTCAGTATGCTTTTGGTCTAACATGTGCAGGAAATATAGGAATTCAGAAGAAAAAAATATAGGCATGATGTAGGAGTATATTAACAAAGTGTAGTGTTATTTTAGGCGGCGCCATCTTCTGACTCAATGCAAATGAGCAACTGCTGGCTTTCAAGATTTTGTCACGAAATTCTTTGATTTTGCTGATGTGATTATGGTATGGTGTGACTCACGCCATACCACAACCACAACCACATCCACAACCACATCCATAAGTGGAAATCCACATGTATATTTTTAATGTAAAAATTAATTTATATTGATGAAACCTCCAAATATCCACAATTATTACAAAAATATAGGAATTGTTTTGAAAAAATAGGAACTGTTTTGAAAACATAGGAATTGCAATTAAAATATAGAAAATATAGGACAATATAGGAACGCTGGGCACCCTACAATGTGTGCATTGTACTACTTGTAGCATCTGTACCAGTGCATGGTTGTATCATCAAAGGTCTTACCTGTCCTGGATGGACATAACATAGAGGTTGAGGAACCAGGAGAGGGAATACTGGTACATCGGATCAATGTTGGGCAGATCCGTAATAGAGAAGAACAAAATTGACGAGTGCTTGGCGATTGGTCGGTAACCCTGGCGCGTTTCATCAATTTTCTTCTCCGTTTCTTCAGCCACCTGGTGAATAAATGGTGAATCAGACGATAAGAAATAGAAATTAAAAAGGAAAACACACACAAAATAAATTTCTGACAATAAAAAGAGCCACTGAATATCAATACAACTATATTGTTATTTGCGAGATATTTTTTTCAATGTCCAGACATGTGGGAAATTAGTTAATAACATTATTAGGTTTGTGTACTCATTATAGTTAAATATATGTCGTCAATATTATGACCATATTGCTACAACAAAACAGAACAATTACATCAAGCACAACAACAACTACATCATCAGTGTCACCATTATAATCACCAACATCATCATTGTTACCATTAGTAGTTTCATCGTCATCATTACTATCACTGTTGTCATTCCCATAATCGTCATCATTATAATCATCATCTTTATCACCATCACCATTAGTATCATTGTGGTTATCACCTGTGTCATCATAATTACCATCATAATCATCATCCCCACCATCACCATTATTACCACCATCATAATCATCATCATCATCATTATTGTATCATCATTACTATCAATCATTGTTGCATCATCATTACTATCAATCATTGTGGTATCATCATTACTACCATCATAATCATTATCTGTGGTGAAGTTGATAATAAAAAAAATTATTCATGATAAACTTATTAAATATAAATGTTATCTTCCTAAGAGTCATGAGTTTAAAAAAAAAAAATTAAAATAAACATACAGGTCAAAATTTACCGCCTAAAATTAAGCAATTACATTAAAGAGAGTATATTGTAAAATGCAGCAATGATTACAGATAGATGAACAAGATTGTAACAATGGATTTAAATAAGATAAGTAAAAATCAATAAGTTATCTAAAACAGTTGACTTAAAGTGTCCGTGGTCTCACGTGTCACTGTTGATAACACAGAGGGTTCTCACCTTCTGTTTCTTGGCGATGTCGTCAGACAAGACTTTAGACGAGTCGAGGATCTCGATGGCGGTCTCGTCTTCCAGGATGTTGCCCTCCGAACTACTCAAGGTCGACAAGATCTTATCCTCGATCTCCTTCAACTGTCGGTTGTTGTTGGCGCTCATGATGATCAATGCCTGTCGCTCCTCTTCTAGCTCCGGCCTAGCACATCACATGACAGCTATTGACCAATCATAGCCAAGCTTGGGTCAATTACATTACAGCAATTCCAATTCCACCCAATTAAAAAACAAATGCAAATTACACCTCAAAAATATTAATTCCATACGAAAACAAAATATGTGAACACTGCTACCATAGACAATACTCAATGACAAAAATATCTATTTTAGAGCAGCTTTATTTAATTTCTGCATATTTGGGTGATAATGATGTAACTAAATAAAGTAACTGAAATTACCAATTACTTTTTCATAGATTGTAATAAGTTTTATGTTACTGCTTAATAAGCCACATATTGTGTGCAATGCATAGGTGTTTGGTTCTTATTGTTCATTATTAAAATGTGCATTTTAACAAATCTAATGTAAGAACAAAATGTTAAAATTAATTCCCACACAGTTGCACATACATAACCAAATCAAGTAAGTTTTCTGTACCACACTGACATGTTGTCATGGACTGTGAATACGTGCTGTTTAATATCAAACTGAATGTTGATTCTTGCATGATTCCTAGTACACTAACTAATCAATTAAACATAATTAGTGTATTTCACTATACACTGCACTTGTGCTGTTAGCTTGCATAATATATATTTTGGTATAAAATTGCTACAGAACGCAAACTGGAAATACAAAGAGATGTAACACTCACTTCTCCTTAGCAACCACAATGCCTAGCAACTGGTCTTCCAGACCCTCTGGCGTGATCATGAAGTTGAGCACCGATACTTTGGTGGCTACTTCTGGCAGGTAGTGAGGGTTACGCAGCTTTGTGGTGATATAGAACCGGAAGTCAATGCTGTATTCAATCGTGTTCTCGCCCAACCGAATCATCTCAGCACCACCTGGTGGACAAAACGTTTACAATTGGATTGGCTTACAAAGCCCTGCTCGTTTTGAATTTTTTGTTTCAGAATAATTTTGTGAAAAATCAAACGGATTTAGTGTACACTATGACATGCTGATTCCTTTTGCCCCACTTGTTATATAGCTTAGGTGAAATCATTTGTTATATAGCTTTGGTGAAATCATTTGTTATATAGCTTAGGTGAAATCATTTGTTATATAGCTTAGGTGAAATCATTTGTTATATAGCTTAGGTGAAATCATTTGTTATATAGCTTTGGTGAAATCATTTGTTATATAGCTTTGGTGAAATCATCGGACATTATTTATGTTATTTTTTACTGGATCCCATCAACATTTGGAAAGGAAACAGCAAGAGTGGTCGGGGTCTGTTATACTACAGCATAAGGCTTTGCACAGTTTTGCCAGTTACCAGATCTAACGATCAGTTCATTGATTTGATGATTTTTAACAAAAGACCACACTCTTCTATTAAACAGACTGCACATATTACATGGTCGCTACCATATCAGGTGATACCCTGTTAGAGGGGTAACAGGTGTGCTAGAGGGGTAACAGGTGATACCCTGCTAGAGGGGTAACAAGACTGAACAAGATCACCATCCAAAGCTGAAGCTCCAGACGTCAAGTGGACAAGGAAGCCATTGGCTTAACCAGGGTCAAAAATCTTTTCATTTATGTGTAACCCGCCCCTCTGAGACATCTGTCAATTTTGTTTTTAAACATATTCATGCTGCTAGCATTTACACAATCAGTAGATAATGCGTTCTATTTATTTATCGTCCTCTATGAGAACTTTCTGATATCTAATCTACACTGTTCCTTCACTAACGTTAGTTTGTGTCCTCGAGTGAGAAAAACATACTTCTAGGAATATTTTCATACCCATTCAATATCTTAAACACTTCTATTTAACCTCCTTGTCTCTAGGGTTGTAGCTTACTCTGCTTGAAGGTCTGTTTAAGCAGGAGGGGTTCAAGGGAAGGGTCGAGTTCCTCGCCCACATTCTCCAGGAGCAGAGGGTTGCCGAAGGTGATACAGTTCTCCAGCGTGCGCATATAGTCACTGTCTGTCAACTTGATCAAGGACAACTTGTGTTCCTTCTCCATGTTTTTGGTCCACTTGTTTGCTTGACCTTGAGGGTCGATCATTAGCGGCCTGCAAGGTCATATGTTCTTACGTAGTTGCAAATCTACATCTGTTGCATAATTGGCAAACCTCAACCGAGTATTGCGCCGACTGGTTTATTTTCAAAGCTGTCCTTCTCTACAGTTAGTGAGGCACATATATCAGAGTAGAACGGACCAACGACTTAAGTGTCTCATGCGAAAGACACAGACAAAGTGGGGTGAACGAAACTGTTTCAAAGCAGCAGCAGGTGCATGCAATGGACATTGCTGTTGAATAATCAATGCAATGGACATTGCTGTTGAATAATCAATGCAATGGACATTGCTGTTGAATAATCAAGTGAATGGACATTGCTGTTGAATAATCAATGCAATGGACATTGCTGTTGAATAATCAATGCAATGGACATTGCTGTTGAATAATCAATGCAATGGACATTGCTGTTGAATAATCAATGCAATGGACATTGCTGTTGAATAATCAATGCAATGGACATTGCTGTTGAATAATCAATGAAATGGACATTGCTGTTGAAGAATAAATGCAATGGACATTGCTGTTGAATAATCAATGAAATGGACATTATTGTTGAATAATAAATGCAATGGACATTGCTGTTGAATAATCAATGAAATGGACATTATTGTTGAATAATAAATGCAATGGACATTGCTGCTGAATAATCAAGTGAATGGACATTGCTGCTGAATAATCAAGTGAATGGACATTATTGTTGAATAATAAATGCAATGGACATTGCTGTTGAATAATCAATGCAATGGACATTGCTGTTGAATAATCAATGCAATGGACATTGCTGCTGCAATGGACATTGCTGTTGAAGAATAAATACAATGGACATTACTGTTGAAGAATCAAAACAAGGAAAGTAAATTTTGTTGTTTTAGAAGCAAGTGCAATAGTTACCCACCATTCCCAACAAACGACACGGAAAAGCAAAAAATTAAGAATGCATTCATTGTGCAATTGAGTGACAAAATGAAATTGGAAAGCATAAAGCTTTGCGGACATCTTACCATCGTCGAGAGTTTGCGACGATGACGCCATTGTCAATGGAGAATGCATCTTTGGGCAGGCCGGCAATGTTCCATGCCTGGATCTTGATTGGCTCCCCCAGAGTGCGAGTTAGGGAGAAGTCGGAAGAGCACGGGATGGCCTTGTTCTTCAACACATTCAGGGAAGGCTTAGTCATTCATTCATGTCCTGATGCGAGGTAGTTGGCAGAATTGACTGAGTCCACAGATGTTATATATTTACCCCGTGTGGGATCTTAACTTCCCCTGGGACAGACACCAGGTTGAAGGGATCAAAGACGTTTAGTGTCTCTTCCAAAAGCTAAAAATTCAGTGAAAAATTGCAAAAAAATGGCTCTCGATATTATACCTATTACAAGTAAGGTCTTACACACTTTTGCAAGTTACCTGATCTAATGATCAGTCAATTCTTTTGATGATTTTAACAAACATACGCCACACTGTTTTATTAAACCTACAGTGCATCTACTCATCAATGAACCTGATCCTGATTTAACCAAACAGCAGGAAATGATAAACGAACAGGAAAAAGCAGAAAGAAGATAAAATGGCAATGATGTATATTCACGGCTGTACCTGACAGAGGCCGGTCCAGTCCTTGACCGCCTGTTCCCGGAAGTGTGCCGTGAATGGACCGAGATAGGCGATGACCCCAGCTGACACCAAGACATCACCAAGTAGGTTGTCATAGACTATCTGCAGGTGCTCGGCCGCCTGCGTCCAGCGGTCTTTCTCTCCACCCAGCCCACCAATTAGCTTCTCTGCACGCACCAGCTTCTTCGCACACATATCCACCTAGGGAGAAACAGCAGAACTAAATCATTAAACGAGTTGAAGGTGATTTGGCAATGGTCCAAGGTAATCTTGCCCATTGCATTTCTTATATGAATTTGATTTAATAAAATTCAGAAGTTTGTGTTTAGTTTAACATACTCTGCATGAGCACAACATAAAATTTAATTCACACCATGCCACATGTCCAATTGTACAATGCTATGTACACATTCATAAATAATGTATAAAAACACACATTCATGCACACTCAGTTATAGCCACACACAGGCAGGATTTGAAGAGTCTGATGTTAGAATCATCTGAAACAATAACTATCCGTAAAAATCTCAAGATGAATTTTTAAAACCGAATTTCCAATGCAGGTGTTCGCTTCAGCAGGTTTGAAGGTATTAGTCAAATTATGTTTTTAAATATTGACGAATCTGGCGTACCTGAAACTCGAGCTTCTGTTTCTTGTCAGTTGCCTCCTGGAACTGCTTCTTGAGCAATGCGAGGCGGTCTTCAACTTCCTTCAGCATGGCCCGCTTCTCGTTGAGCTGCCTCATGGTCTCTGACAACTCCTCCTCAGCTTGCTTCAGGCGCTCCTTCTTGGGCGCCACCACCTTCGCCACACGGTCATAGATTTCCATGGCAAGCACCCACTTACACAAGCCCTCGGCCGCAGAAGACGCATTCGCAACCTTCGACGGGTCAAAGTCCGGGTTCGTGAGGAACTCCTTGCGAATCTTCGCCATCGCAGGCACCTACAGGGTAGAATGGTAACATGTTGATTAATAAATATAACAAATGAATAATACATGTTTGCATATATGTATGTACATATGTATGCATGTGCATATGTATAAATATAAAATAATGATGTTAAAATATTATAAAAAGTACACAATGAAAATAATTCAAATAATAATAATATAAACATGACATGCTATATAGTATGTAAAATATAATCAGAATTTTTGTAATTTTTGTATAACATGTTATATACATATATAATAAAAACTACAAGTTATATATAAATAAAGAATAATGACATGATATTTATTATATAAAACATATAAT
Source organism: Lamellibrachia satsuma (assembly GCA_033239005.1). Lineage (NCBI taxonomy): Eukaryota > Metazoa > Annelida > Polychaeta > Sabellida > Siboglinidae > Lamellibrachia > Lamellibrachia satsuma. Next base: position 7,415,289 of record BSQZ01000008.1, read on the forward strand.
CAGAATTTTTTATATAATAACATTTCAGAAGAGTTGCGAAGCATGACATCCAGGAGAGAAGTTGCAGGACTCACGGGAATGTTATCTTTGTCGTACTCCTTCAGGTCTGGCAGGAACTTCATGTCCCCGAGCAACTTCTTGGATGGTCCCCAGTAGTCGAGTATCTGTGAGGCAGGACACTCAGGGTGAGACAGAAGTAAACATACAGCACAACATCAAAGTCTTTGTATCCCGTATTATCTGTTGTCAGGGTTGAAAAAAAAAATTCGATTTTTTTTATTTAAATCGGATTTATTTTTAATTTTTTAATTTTTTGGAAATCTGGTATATAGATATTTATATAGATGTTTAAATTTGTAAACTCTTTCAAACATGTTATATTCAAATCGATTTGGGTTCTTGTCTTAACAGAGGGTACATGATTTTTGCTTATATATAAAGACATTAGACAATGTCCACAAGACCTCACCCCCTGTAGTTGCATAATTTCTCTTGGAAAGGAAAGCATGCTGTGTGTCTGTGGGTGTAGCAGTGGTAATTATTGTTTGCCTATAGGGTGGATTAGCACCTGTCCTGGGCTCTGTGTACTCTAAGGGTCTCTAACCAGAATACAAACTGGTACAGTATTAAACAACTGAGTCAACATACTGAATTGGTAACAACTAGCACAAACTATAAGTGGACTTTAACTCAGGGCTTCTGTGTTGAAAAGAAACTTCCTCTGGAAGACAAGTTTGTGTGGCTTCACTGCATTCAGAAAGGGAATAGCTCAAACATACACAATGTCATAAAATATTTGACTATCAGGATATCTGGTGACAATACAGCTACACAAGTGTGCGCATTTTGTGTTTTGTATTAAAAACATACAAAACTTTGTTGATCTTGATGCTTGTAAACAATTATTTGTGTTAAATTCATATAAATCAGTGATTAAAAAACCGGAAGTAAAAAAAATCATAAATGAATGATTTTTTTTGAGCGATTTAAATCATGATTTAAATCAATGATTTAAATCAAACAACCCTGTCTATTGTCATAACGATAAGAGAAAAATTATAAGAATGCTATGACAAGAGAGCAACAATAAAAGAGTTACAATAAGAGTGATAATGATAATAGGTAATGATAAAAGAGTAACACTAAGAGAGCAACGATAAAAGAGTACTGATAAGAGAGTAACGATAAGTGAGTCACGATGAGAGAATAACAATAAGAGAGTAACGATAAGAGAGTAACAATAAGAGAGTAATGATAAGAGAATAATGATAAGAGAGTAACGATAAAAGAGTAGTGATAAGAGAGAATGATAAAAGAATAACATTAAGAGTAACGCTAAGAGAGTAACAATAAGAGAGTAAAGATAAAAGAGTAATGATAAGAGCGTAATGAAAGTAGGTAATGATAAGAGTAACGATAAGAAAGTTACAATAAGAGAATAACAATAAGAAAGTAATGCTAAGAAAGTAACAATAAGAGAATAACAATAAGATAGTGACGATAAGAGAGTAACGATACGACAGTGATGAGAAGAGAGAAACGATAAGAGTGTTACGATTAGAGAGAAACGATAAGAGTGTTATGATAAGAGAGAAACGATAAGTGTGTTATGATGAGAGAAACGATAAGTGTTATAATGACAGTGTTGTGATAAGAAACTAAAGAACAGTTGAAATGGGATGAAGACAGTATCACGGCTATTTGACAATCAGAGCTTCAAGTTGAAAGGTGAACAATTAATTAATAATATGGTAGGTTTGGGGAAATGTTCAAACCGGGAGTGCGAAGAGAAAGTAAAACCATGGTAATAACATTTTCAAAATACACTAATATTTGCAAGCCCATGCTACATATCTTCTGGCCTGTGCTGGCCACTGCTACACACCTCCTGGCCTGTGCCAGCCAATGCTACATACCTCCTGGCCTGTGACTGCCAGTGCTACATACCTCCTGGCCTGTGTCAGCCAATGCTACATACCTCCTGGCCTGTGCTGGCCAGTGCTACATACTTCCTGGCCTGTGCTGGCAAATGCTACATACCTCCTGGCCTGTGCCGGCCCATGCTACATACCTCCTGGCCTGTACCAGCCAATGCTACATACCTCCTGGCCTGTACCAGCCAATGCTACATACCTCCTGGCCTGTACCAGCCAATGCTACATACCTCCTGGCCTGTACCAGCCAATGCTACATACCTCCTGGCATGTACCAGCCAATGCTACATACCTTCTGGCCTGTGCTGGCCCATGCTACATACCTCCTGGCCTGTACCAGCCAATGCTACATACCTTCTGGCCTGTGCCGGCCCATGCTACATACCTTCTGGCCTGTACCAGCCAATGCTACATACCTCCTGGCATGTACCAGCCAATGCTACATACCTTCTGGCCTGTGCTGGCCCTTGCTACATACCTTCTGGCCTGTGCCAGCCAATGCTACATACCTCCTGGCATGTACCAGCCAATGCTACATACCTTCTGGCCTGTGCTGACCCTTGCTACATACCTTCTGGCCTGTGCCAGCCCATGCTACATACCTTCTGGCCCATGCTGGCCCATGCTACATACCTTCTGGCCTGTGGTGGCCCATGCTATATACCTTCTGGCCTGTTCTGGCCCATGCTACATACCTTCTGGCCTGTACCGGCCGGGTCGTTGATCTTCTCTGGTTTGATGTCCTTCATCACGCAGACTGCGGACATGACAAGTTTTACGCCACCTGGCGGATTCTTCATTGACTTGACGATGGTGATGTCAGCTGGCTGTAACAGAGACACAAATATATGGTCAGGGGTTTTGTCAAAATGAATATCTGCCAAAAAATGGAAAATAAAATAATTACCAAATCAAGCAGAGGTTTCTTCACAGTAGAGTGTACTAACACAGAGTGTACTAACACAGTGTGTACTAACACAGAGTGTACTAACACAGTGACGTCATTTTTCTTTACTATGTTTACAGTGAATCACTTTATATAGTGGTTTTCCCAACTATCAAAATGTAGCAAAATAAAAAATAACAAAACTATTTATGCTACAGCATGGATAGTGATGCACTTCATGTCAAACAGTTTAAACCATATGGAAAAATGCTAGCAAATCAAGTCAAGAAACAGCAGGAAATAAAGATTTATACTTAAGGTATTCATAAAATGTTTTCATAAAGTATCGATCTTTACACTATGTCCAAGCAGGAAAACCATAGTGATTTAACAGAATGCAGTCTGTTTAATTTTTTTCAAACCACATTTCCTACCTTCAGTGTGTTCAAGGCAGCCAAGGCTGCCTCCAAGGCTGGGATGGCCTCAGCCAATTCTGCCTCGCACTCGTCCTTGAGGGCCTGAGCAGACGCCGCCTGTTCATTGGCTATGGCCTCTTCGGCCCGCACCTTCTGGCTCGTGTCCGCGACTTCAGCAGACTCTCGTTCGATGACCACCATCATTTTCTCATTCTCCTCTGCAGACACGACCAGCTGCGGCTGCAATTCCTCCAACTCCTTCTGCATCTCCGCCACCTGGTGAGCAACATGGGAAACATGAGTCAGCAATCGGGCATTTTTGCAGGAAACATGTTGTGTGCGGCGTGAACTGATCAGATTTAAGACATTTTAAGAACAATATTTAGAAAATTTAACATGTTTTTCCATGACAAATTCGATACAAAATCATAAAGAAATTTGTGTTCAAACATTAAATAAGCATTCATGCCACCTTTGTCAAACAACAGCTTAGGGCTTAGTCTAGTTTAGTGAAATAAAATTTAAGACCTTCCCTCAAAAATTCCCAATTTTTTATACTAAAACCATCAAGGACTTTGAATTTAAGAGTAAACAAGCTAATTAACACATCAGCAATTTGTTATAAACAAAATTATATTAATCAGTTAAAATGACATGTCATGTTTTGTCTATATCCATGAGTGACTGGAATAATTTATTTAAATATTTATTATTATTAGACATAAAAAAAATTCCTGCAATTGTTGATACAATTTATTCATTGCTGACAGGATAAAGTATACGTTATTGGGGATATAAAAATTGTCTGCAAAATGAGAGTCAACACATGTAGTATTATATTATCCACCAGAGGCACCACTGGTTATTTTGGGTAGCATAGTATAGTATAGCAAAAACAATTCATTTTGCAATATGATATTTTTAGATAACTAATAAGGCCACACAACAGAACAGAAACCATCGTAGCCCTGGATAACTACCTGTGAAGCAGCAAAGGCGAGTTTCTCAAGACCAACGATGTAACGGCGTTTTGCCTTCATCGTCGACTCCTGTTTCTGGTTGATAAGGCTCTTGAATGCGCCAATGAGCTCGAGGTATGATGTGGGTGTGATGTAGTTGTGACGACCAAGTGCGCGTAAAAATCTGCCAGCGAATCATGACAACACATTAGTAGAGATGAAGTCAATATTGGATATCTAATAATCTCTCCAGGAATCGACTTTGTTAGACCGGGTAATTTTCAAAGGTGAATTTAGCTTCGAGTCGCCATATTTGCAATGTAAACTATTTCACCACTTTTGCCGTTTTTCAGTTCAGCTGGTCCAAAACTAATTTAATAGTTTGTCCGATGATTTCATCAAAAGTAGATAACATTTTGACACATGCAACCTAACATGTCACAGAAGACACGGGACAGTTTTGAGTTTTTGAGTCTGAAATGAGACGAGTGAAAAACCAAAAATACCCAGAAATGAGGCCCTGTGAATTTAACAAGATTTGCCATCCAAGTCAAAGGCCCAGATGGCAAGTGGACAAGGAAGCCATTGGCTTATCGAGAGTTCATCTACTTATAACCCGCCCTCCTGAGATATGCGTCAACCTTGTTTTTAAACATATTCACGCTGCTAGCAGTTACACAATCTGCAGACAATTTGTTCCATTCATTTATTGTCCTCTGTGAGAACGAGTGCTTCCTCATGTCCAATCTACATTGATTCTTTACTAATTTTACCTCATGTCTTCTAGTTCTGTTATCTTTCTTGAGTGAGAAAAACATATTTCTATCAATATTTTCATACCCATTCAATATCTTAAAAATTTCAATCTGATCTCCTCTTAACCTCCTTGTCTCTAGAGTTGTTAAACCACATTCTTTCAGGCGTTCTTCATAACTAAGGTCTCTAAGTTCTGGAATCATTTTAGTTGCTCTCCTTTGTAAGCGGTCAAGCATATCTATATCCTTCTTACGATATGGTCTCCATGCTTGTATACAGTATTCTAAATGAGGTCTAACTATTGCTTTATAAAGAGGTATAATTAACTTTTTTCCCTTGTATGTTATGTTTCTTCTAATCAATCCAAGAATTTGATTACCCTTTGAACCTGCAATACCACACTGCTCTGAAACTTTCATATCAGCGCTTATTGTAACTCCTAACTCCAGAACAGTATCTCCCATTTTATAGTTTACATTCAAGTTCCCATGTCCTGTATGTAGGCATTTACATTTCCCAAAATTGAACAGCATCTGCCATTTCTCAGACCATTTCACTAATCTGTCTAGATTGTTTTGTAAATGTTGTTTATCACCATCAGTATTAACCTTTCTAAACAGTTTTGTGTCATCCGCAAATTTCAGTACGTTACTTGTTATACTGTCATCCAAGTCATTGATATATATTAAGAATAATATAGGTCCTAATACTGATCCTTGAGGCACCCCACTCAAAACCGATTTCCAATTTGAAACTTCTCCATCTACTACAACTCGTTGTCTTCTGTCAGTCAGCCATTGTTCTATCCAGTCAGTTATGCTATCCCCGATACCATGGGCTTTTAATTTAAGTAGTAATCTTTGATGTGGCACTTTGTCAAAAGCTTTCTGAAAATCTAAGTAGATAATATCTACTGGCGATCCCACGTCTATCCACTTAGTGATTTCTTCAAAAAAACATAACATATTTGTTAAGCATGACCTCGCTTTAAGGAATCCATGTTGAGATGAATTTAATAATTTATGCTTAACGAGGAAGTCCACCATATGGTCTTTAATTAACCTTTCTAATAATTTACAAATCACTGACGTTAAACTCACTGGTCTGTAATTTTCTGACTTATTTCTCGAACCCTTTTTAAATAATGGTATGATGTTTGCTTCTTTCCATTCGAACGGAACAACTCCCTCTTTTAATGACAAGTTGAATACTCTTGCAAGTGGTATATTGATTTGTTCTACTGTTTCCATTAGTAATTTTGGAGGAATCCCATCCACTCCCGGTGATTTGTTATCTTTCATTGCCTTTATTTTCTTAGCTACCAATTCTGGAATTACAACTAACGGATCTAAATAGTCAGATTTAGCCTCCTGAAATTTAGCATCAGCAACTGGTAATGAACTAATATCTTCTTTGGTAAACACTGAACTGAAGTAACCATTTAGGTCTTCCGCCATTAAAAACCCGTGATACTATATTTCCAGCACTGTCTTCTAGAGGCCCAACCTTGTCTTGTACGTTCTGTTTACTCCTGACATATGCATAAAAACTCTTGCTGTCATGTTTTATGTTACATGCTAGTTTTTGCTCATAGTTTCTTTTAGATTGTGTGATTTCAGTTGTAGCTGCATTAAGTGCCTCTTTGTAATTAGCATAGTATTCTTCCTTTCTGGGGTAGGATGAGAAATGTGGACACACTTGGAGGAGAGTTCAATGGAACTCTGGTGGAAGTATTGACAGATGAGGATAGTGGCCTCCTTCTCGTGATCCTCAATCTCCACATGTTCCAGGTATTTGTGAGCGACCCGCTCCAAGGCATCATCCGGCCATGCCTGAAACACAACAGAAAGTGAATTGCTTCAAAGTAAAATCGAAACAGGGCAACACTTTACTGAATCAAAATTGCAATGAAAGAACCTTAGTAAAAGGTAAGGGTACGTTCTTATCCGGTCCGGGACTGTTCAAAGCATATTACACTTCATACCAACCTTGAATATATGTATATAATGTATTTCTCGTAAAACCTGAAAAATCCCTCAGTTATGCATCACAACCAAATGTTTGTAATGATCAATCCTTTAAAATTACAACCACATGCTGTAAATGAGGAAAAGATATTCCCTACCCCCGTGTTGACCAGCTTTTCCACTTAATGTACAGTGGTACCTGCCTTCAACGGACCCTCCGATGAGTGGACACCTGCTATGGCGGGACACTTTCTCAATGTACGGACTGTTTTACCATGTTAATGTCCCTCTGATGAGGGGACACCTGGTGAACGCGGACAGCAGACAGGACATTTTGGTTTTCTGTCCCTGCTAAGGCGGACAGTAATCATTATTTTCGTAATTTTTTTGTCGATATATTTTATTTCCAAAATGGCGACGGACAAACAGCACGGTGTGTAGTGGAAAAAACAACGTTATATCACGAATTCGGATATAAAGCTGTTGGTCGTGTACCCCGAATTTCTGCCGCCGGGGGAAATGCCAAAGGGACTTGCTTAAACCTACTTAGAATTGCTTTGACAATTCTCAAGAAACAGGTGAACAATGTCAACGGCAATGAATGACTGTCAACAAGTTGTTTGTTTGGCGCTGCCGCCGACACCAATCGCTGATGTTGGCTTCGCTTAGACGGTTTGAAATTGCAATCGAGATTCACAAATACGCCTCTCATAAGAATCAGATAAACAGTCTTAAATGCAATTTAGTATGCAGTACTAATATGACACTGAAATGGCATACCTCCAATCTAAACGACGTGAAACCAACATGCCAAAAGCGCTACTGGTGTGCGAAAATACGAATTCGCCATCCGCATATGAAACGATGAATCCATGCTAAGTCGTGCATCATAAATTTATGCTTCGGTCGAGATCAGTTGAAAATCGAGGTGAAACGATTATTAATTCTGCCTATTGTCATTTTCTATGTTTAATCAGCTTACATACTGCGAGTGTCAACTCATATACGTTTTAGGCTGCTCAAATCCAGGTTATTATTTTCGATTCATAGGCCTATTAATTCAGTACATCGTCATCATAGTTCCATAACGGTATACATACATGTATTTTATTAAGTTAACGATTAAACAGGGTGTGACATTTAAAAATAATACACGTTGATGGTAGTTGACTCGTTTAATAAGCTCTATAAACTGCATACTGTCGTATAAGACAGTGCTGCAAGTACACTGTGGCTTCAACAGCATTCTTAGACTTGGAGCAGCGGGCGGCGATCGCTGTTGGTTAGTAGCACCCTGGTGGCAGACATGGGAACACCTAACGCGCCTTATTTCAGCGCTCCACTCCAGTGTGCCTGTCCCTCTGATGAGGGGACACCTGCCATGTAGGAACACTTTTGCTTGGATACAAAGGTGTCCGTTGAAGGCAGGTGCTACTGTATCAAGTAAAAAATTAATATGAACAATAAAACCTTGCTACTATACAATACAATTATGACACTTCTATTGTGCTAAAATCCTTGGGAAACCTACCCCAATAGCGCACCAAAACAAGAGTTACATCATTTCTAGTCGGTTAGTAATTCCAGTCATACACAGTTGGATCAGTACGCTGGGGAGCTATGGACGATAAGCAAGTTTAAACAGGTGGGTTTTTAGTTAATGTTGAAATGTTATTGTATTTCCTGACTTAATGCTAAAACAGGGAGTGAGATTCACAGAGTTGGTGCTGCTACTGAGAAAGCTATAGTTCAGACATTTGTGGGAAGAAAAAGTATATTATAAACGATCAAAGGAGAACTGACCTGGAACCAGTCAATAGTGCAACAGTTGATGAGGGAGGGGTATTGCCTCAGTCGGTTGCGGAAAGCATCTCCAATTGGGCTGAACGCAATGAGGATGTGAAGGTTCTGACGACAGCGATTGACGAAGAAAGCAAAGAGTGCAAGTGGACTGAACTCTGCCATCTTGTCTCCCGCCTGGGCAATCGGTCGCACGGTCTGCAGGCATAACAATATTTAGAATGGTTATTAAATCTGTTTGTTTTATGGGTAACGGCTAAGAATGCTTCAGATGGAGGTAAAACTCACTCCTTAAATGATTTAGCCCATCACGAATTGATATTCAAATTTGTGGTGTGTAAATAGTTTAACTAATATACACAGTTGGTTTATAAAAGAGTGCATATTTTCTTTCACATCATCAAACAAAGTGATTATTTCTCGTTAAATCGGGTAACTTGGGTAAATAGCCTTGCAGTCAGACTACTTTTGCCTTTTTTTGCCAAATTTTGACCGGATGTGCTAACTATAATTTAATAGTTTCACCAAAAATAAATAAAAAATTTTAACAAACAAGTTAGAACGTTATATTAATAAATAATAGTTTATTTCAATTTGCAGCCATGGAGGCTGAATAGTACACATAAGCAAGTATATATAAAATATACATTAAAAAGAACAGTGGTTACTAGAGGTCCAATTTTTCTTGAAGTAGGTCTGAAATGAGACTTAATAATAAAATAAATTAATAAATTTAGCAGTCAGTCAAACTGAAGAGTGTGACTGAGAGGGCACTGACCTCCATGATCTCTGCCTTCTCGTCTGTAGCGAACAGATTGGGAACTTCACCCGTGTTAAGCAGACTGTCGATGTCCTCCAAGAATGACTCCTCCTTGATCTGGCTGTCTGTGATGAGGAAGACTGTCAATTTCCCAGCGCAACCCGTGTTCTTCAGCAGGTTCTGTCAACCACCAAATACACATGATTACTCCTAGTAGGACATGCCTACGACGAATACGAAAGATACCAATGAAAGTTTAAAATGAAGAGCTGTAGTACCGCACTTGTACGCCACCTATGTCAGAAGACATCACAATCAGACAATGGGAGATGGATCGACCACACGCTTATTGAATTTGGCTACAAGATTGCACAAACTACCTGCTTCCATGTCTATTCGTCAATTTTTATTAACATTCAAAATAAGAAACATATATTATAGAAAGGAAAATATTGCAAAAGTAATTTGTTTTTTTGTAATATTTGCAATACTTTTCTATAAAAATGCAGTGCTGTATTGTACGGATTTGTAATACTTTAAAAAGTATTGCATAACTAGACCACCCACACAGCATAACCAGACCACCCACACAGCATAAATTGACCACCTACACAGCATAACCAGACCACCCACAGTGTAACTAGACCACCTACACAGTGTAACCAGACCATCCACGTTGTAACCAGACTGGGTTACACTGTGTAACCAGGCCACCCACCCCATGTAACCAGACCACCCACACCATGTAATCAGAGCACCCACACAGTATAACCAGACCACCCACACTGTGTAACCAGACCACCCACACAGCATAACCAAACCACCCGCATAGTATAACCAGACTACCAACACAGTGTAACCAGACCACCCACACAGCTAGACTAGACCACCCAGGCAGCTAGACTAGGCCACCCACACAGCTAGTCTAGACCACCCACCTTGAGGTCTTCCTTCCACTCGTTCTTGCCATAGTTCTTGGAGATCTCCGGCTGGAAGAGGGCAAGTCCTGCCATCGATGCCCCAAGTCTGGTCAACGATTGTCGCCCACTCCCTCCGACACCAACCAGCAACATGTTGCCCCCTGGTGTCCGCAGCACACGACAGATTCGTGACAGGTGCTCCAATACATACCTGAAGAACATGTCATCAAAATGTCAACGTTCTCAACATATCGTGACAGTTTGTTTAATTCAATGATAACATTTTTATTCACATATTGAAGCAATGTTGATATCCTGGTAGGTTGCCATGGTTCCCCGGCATGTTGCAATGGTAACTGCAGGTTGCCATGGTTACATGGCAGGCCATCATGGTTCGCTGGCAGGCAGCCATGGTTACATGGCAGGTTGCCATGGTTACCTGAATATGACAAGGTTCATGCGAGTCTTGTGTGTCATGTTGTATTCATCGAGACACAGCTCGGCGACGGAGTAGAAGTTATCGATGTCCTTGACTTCTGCATAGACTCGCTCGTCAACCTCAAGGTCAGGGTTCATGTAGTCACCGAACATGAGACTGCGCATATCTTCCTCAGTGGCCTGAATGAGAATTTATAGTCTCAAGTACACTTCAGTTTTGTTTAAATCGCAAGTGCAGTGAGTAATGTTTGGGCCAATGTGATGCAGAAAACCTACAGCAGCTGCCTGGTTGAAGCACGAGGCCTATCATGAAGGATAAGCAAGAATGGTCCAAAAATCTGCTGCACGTATAACAGGATGGGTGCTTACCCCAAGTGACAGCCCTACATTTCACTATTTCAACACATTGCTATTAAGTTATTTTCACAATTCGTTTGATGATTACTTACTCCGGAAAGGTAAATTTTTATTCATCAGAAACACATTTCAGTACCAATCTTGTCAGGCTGACTGCCAACAATACTTGCTGCCCTTGGCAGATGAGACATGAGTCCCACGGGGAGCCAGGGCTATACCAGTGGCGTCACAACATTAATGTAAGAATGTGAGAAATTTATCCATGTAAATTACATTTACAGTTTGGGGTAAGATGAAACAGTAATACTCAAGATTTTAGTAAAACAACTGTTAACTATAACAATAACCAAATTAAACATACTATAACGATTTTACCAACATAAACAATAACAAGATATTTACCAACATACACTATAACAAGAAACAAACAACATAGACACAAAGGGTTGTTATACAAGGTAAACCCAATCGGAACATTCAACCATTTTAGAAAGAGAGAGGCATGGTTTTCACTCACTCAAAAGTAAATAATATTTGTTTCTAGGCAAACAGCACAAATTATGTTGATGATAACTGCACTTTGGAACAAAGTTATAAATAAGAATTATCACTTAGCTATTGCTGCCAAAATGATCCCTTCAAACAATTCTTGAATCCAGTGTTGTGGAAAAATTGTATAGATATTGTGACCTGCCTCCTATATAAGGGGCTGACACATTATTCCAGGATGTGTGAACACACAGTACTACTGTTTAGACAATTCACTATGAAATATATTGTTGGTTAAGTCTGGCGACAACCATGTCTTGCTGTTTAACTATACCACATTGCTTACAGAGTTCACTGGCAGTTTTGACGGTCTTGAAATACTTTTTTTCTGGGCAGACATCAACCATTTAGATAAGAAATTAATGAACAAACATCCAAATATTCATGTATATATGTATATAAATGTGTGCGTGTGTGTGTGTGTTTCCTTCATGGCCTTACACCTCCCACTTTCAATGACCCTACACCTCCCACTTTCAATAGCCCTACACCTCCCACTTCCAATGACCCTACACCTCCCACTTTCAATAGCCCTACACCTCCCACTTTCAATAGCCCTACACCTCCCACTTCCAATGGCCCTACACCTCTCACTTCCACCTCATCATCTCTGAATGTCCAACATTTTCCTTGTCTCCCACAGCCCTTCCCGTCTCCCACAGCCCGTTCCCATCTGCCCAGATCCCTACTTACATGTCCTCCTTGGCCTGAGTTAGCCAAGTGCTCAAAGACAGCATCAAACCCATCCTTGAACTGGTTTTTAATCAGCAGCTTTATCATACTGCAAGTAAAACACAAGTTAACAATAATAAGAAACTTCTATAGTGCTTAAATCCTCAGCAACCCGAGCTCAAAAGAGAGTTAAGCATGACAGCACCGGGATGAGCAAAAGTCATCATCAGAGAAAAGGTCTGTCAAAGTATTCTGTTTTCAAACTTAAGGTTGGAAGCAGAACTAGAGGGTACAAAGTAGTGCTTGTAAAAGAACAGTGTAGATTGGATATAAGAAAGTATTAATTCTCATACAGGATGATAAATGGAACATATTACTGACTGATTGTCTAAATATTAATGACATACTTCAAAAAAGGATATACTGAGAAACACCTGGTAATGGAAGGCCACACTAAGTTGAAAAATTGCTGGACTCACGTTAAAAACAATGACTTCCTTGTCCACTTATCATCCAGAGCAACACTTATCATCCAGAGCGTGTTGCTCTGGATGGTAATCTTGTTAAATCTTGTTAAATAAACATTATGCAACACAACACGCAGAATGATTCATTAATGTCAGAAATGACAAATGAGATTGACGCAGACATACTCACTCAAAGAGCCACAAGCGGTCGCGATCATCTGTCAGACGGTCGTAGAAGACGCGCATCACTTCATGCACCCACAAGCTACAGGTAAAAATCACAGCAAACACAGGTAAATACGACAGGTAAACATCACAGCAAACACAGGTAAATAAATATACATACATACAGGTAAATATCACAGCAAACACAGGTGACGTACAGGTAAATATCACAGCAAACACAGGTGACGTACAGGTAAAACATAGATTTTGAGGAGGGAGTTTTAACACACCTGACACATGCATTGGGTGATCAGAACACTACGTATTGTGCTTACGGAGGCTGACAGTTAACAAATTTATACTGCTCAGTTGTGGTGGAATTACTTAGTGACAAGTATTCATAAGATGTCATAATAATGTATTTTGAATGTTGCCAACATTGCCTGAACACTGCAGTGTTTCCAATATGTTTGAAGAAAACAACATTGCCTGAACACTGCAGTGTTTCCAATACGTTTGTAGAAAACAACATTGCCTGAACACTGCAGTGTTTCCAATATGTTTGTAGAAAACAACATTGCCTGAACACTGCAGTGTTTCCAATATGTTTGTAGAAAACAACATTGCCTGAACACTGCAGTGTTTCCAATACGTTTGTAGAAAACAACATTGCCTGAACACTGCAGTGTTTCCAATATGTTTGTAGAAAACAACATTGCCTAAACACTGCAGTGTTTCCAATACGTTTGTAGAAAACAACATTGCCTAAACACTGCAGTGTTTCCAATACGTTTGTAGAAAACAACATTGCCTAAACACTGCAGTGTTTCCAATACGTTTGTAGAAAACAACATTGCCTAAACACTGCAGTGTTTCCAATACGTTTGTAGAAAACAACATTGCCTAAACACTGCAGTGTTTCCAATACGTTTGTAGAAAACAACATTGCCTGAACACTGCAGTGTTTCCAATACGTTTGTAGAAAACAACATTGCCTGAACACTGCAGTGTTTCCAATATGTTTGTAGAAAACAACATTGCCTGAACACTGCAGTGTTTCCAATATGTTTGTGGAAAACCATGTTCCCAATGGTTGAGCTGTAATTAGAAATCTTGTTTAAAAATTCTTGTGGAGACCTGAGGCCTCTGATAATAAGATGGTTAATGTGATTAAGAACAGTAATATCAAGCGGCAATCTAGACCAAGATGTCATTGGAGGAAGATGTCATATATAGACATCACCGTTTTTTAATGGTGCAATATTTTTACTTAATTTTTTCCTTTTATCTCCATATACTTACTTAATCACAATGTATGGACATCTGAACTGTCGAACTTTGACATTAAAGTCACCCACAGGATGGGCAAAAGTGACCCAAATATCAAGGTGTCCTATACTTCAGTGGTACTGAAATCATTTTGGACCTTCCCAGTTTGGCCATAATGAAACATAATGAACATGTATTACCAGAGTGACCGTGTATAAAGTGAGGTTCAACTATACTTGCTTTTTGTGTCAGTTGTCTGAAATAATGACACTGATTGATTGATTGAATGATCTGCTGATTGATTGATTGATTGATTGACATATTGACTGAGAGTGCCGCACCGAGTGAAGGTCCTCTTGTTGTCGACCTGTTCCTTGCGGATGAGACAACAGCCGAGGATGACACGACTGAAGTCTCGCAGGTTGAAGACGTAGTGAGACTTGGCGGGCGTAGGCAGCAGGTTCTCCATCGCAGTCTTGTAGATCTCCATGGTCGCCGCCACTACTATGTTGCCCATGGCAAAGTAGTCAGGCGAAAACTCTTGGCGCTACAATGACATTTGGTGCAAGAGTCAGTTAAACCCATTTAACAATATTTAACAAGTTGTTGCTCTCCTCTTTGTCCCTGAAGTCCGGGTGATTTTTGTTTTCCTCCCTTAATAAGATTGCCACCCAAAGTAGAAATCCAGATGGTAAATGGCTTATCGAGAAGCCATCGATTACTCATCTATGTGTAACCTGAGATATTTGTTAATTTTATTTTTAAACATACCGTATTTGACCTAATAAGCATATAACATTTCAATACATCATTGTGAATCTTCAACGTAATGTGTCACACTCACCCGTAGATACGTTGTCATAATCATTGAGAATATTTTAATCATCGTATCATCGCTAAATGAGTTGATCGCGATGATGTTGAAATGTCGCAGGAATCGAGGCGTGACAGGGTTTCGGCCACCACCAGGGGGCCCCATCGCAGCGAGGAACTGTACGTCCTGCAGGACGATCTTGGTGGTATCTTTGATGTCGTACCAGTGGCCATGGTCAAAGAAATGGCGCAGGAGTTCGATCGGTGGCTGAGCTCCGTAGATCTCAAGTGCAGGCATATTCATGTCGTCGATGAAGATGATCGCCTTCTTGCCCATGGGCGGCCCAAAGAAGCCCTTGCGACGCTTGTCCATTCTCGACATAATGATGAACTGTGGGAACAGATATTAAGCACAGCATGAACTAATCACACACCTACAGTTGTAAATGGTTCTAGCTCTTAAGTTAGTGGAGTATAATAATATAACTGAAACCAATCTCATATAGTTATTTCAAACTGTTTATCAACGTAAGGACTGGACCTTTCATTACTGTCAAATTAATCAATATTTGGCCCTTTTATATTTTTGCATCTGTTTACATAGACTGACATCTGTTTACATAGACTGACATCTGTTTACATAGACTGACATCCATCCACTGACAAATATGTGAATCCTCAAACAAATAAGGAATCGGTTGCGTTTTTTGTAAGTCCCATCCTTGTCACATCACCATGTTTATAAAATAGGTAACTGGTTCTAACAACACAGCCATTTTTAACATGATCACTATGTTATCACTGCTTAACGCTTAACAAAAACATGAACCACCAATCTTTATGCTGCATAAAAAAAAATCATGTGGACTTGTGCTGCCACCTACTTGTGTCTGGTTGGCACTAGTCTGCGCAGAGAAGTTCACGAAGGTTGGTATGTACTTGTCCTGTGGCAGACCGTTCATCAATTTCTGCTGTACGTACACGCTCTTGCCCGTGCCCGTAGGTCCAATAAACAGGATCGGACTGTCGGGCAGAAAACACAACAGTAACAAGGAATCTAAGCCGCCACAATGTCGCATTTACAATAAACTAATTAACATTTCACAAGTAAAATATATCAATAACAGTTTCAAGATGATGCAACTTTCGGTATTTCTATCTGGTTATTTTATTAAAATATAAAATTTAGGCACAACGGGTCAAGCCATTGTCCCTGCTTTCAACCAACACATCAGTATCCAAGAAACAGTGTGCCACTTGAAGAGTGCCTGCTCAGCAGAGGAAGTGTTATACCTTACATTGGATGTATAACTGTAAGGTCTACCAGATGTTACACTTTACATTGGATGTGTAACCGTAAGGTCTACCAGGTGTTACACTTTACATTGGATGTGTAACTGTAATGTCTACCAGGTGTTACACTATACACTGGGTATATAACTGTAATATCTACCAGGTGTTATGCTTTACATTGGATGTGTAACTGTAATGTCTACCATGTGTTACATGTTACATTGGGTGTGTAACTGTAATATCTACCATGTGTTGCATTTTACATTGAATGTGTAAATGTATGGTCTACCAGGTGTTACACTTTACATTGGGTGTGTAACTGTAAGGTCTACCAGGTGATACAATTTACATTGGGTGTGTAACTGTAAGGTCTACCAGGTATTACACTTTACATTGGATGTGTAACTGTAAGGTCTACCAGGTATGCAAGGAATTAAGTTGATGAGGAATACATTTAATTATTAATAATGTTTACGTCACTGGATAAAGACATATATGCATCCTAGTTTTAATTGAATCTACCTATGGTTAACTCTCTGGTGCAATATTTTTTACTTTATTTTCTATTATATGTATAAAGAAAAATAGCAAGAAGCTGTCATGATGTCACTAGATACCCCAGCTCATATGCTGGCTGATAGGGTATATTTGGACTGGCAGCCTAGCAGCCACCTTTGGAATCCAGTGCAGTTCCCAAATGACATTAGCATAAAGACATTTACGCAACGCAACAACACCAAAACTGGATAGATTTGAAAATGGCCAGATTGTCATCTGACTTTTATTATCTGCCATGTTTGGTAGAAGTTAAACATATTTACATACAAAACAAATGTGGGCCATTTGGGGTCTTCAGACATTTCCCATCTACTTAAAACATCACATTCTAAAACTGGCCCACATTGTGGGTATGAACAAAAACATACTGAACTTAATGCAGTCCATAATAACACTACCGTGGTGTAATAATTAAAATTCAGTTTGCTAACACTAAAGACATTAGTCTCTAGTAGTGGGTACTGCACAGTCACTGGATAGTAGGAGTAATATAGCTACAGAAGCTGGATGCAGTAGGCAGGTCACTTGGTGTGGGTGGAAGACGGCCGACTACCAAAGATAGCACAGGTGATGAAACAGCGAGGCTGAAGGAAGAGTGGAAGACTGCAATTACAATGGGAGTACTGCATAAAGAGGGATGTAGGAAGGCGGAAGAGGATATAATGTGCAGGGAGCAGGCTGCCGATAGCATAAATGTTAAGTCTCCCGGATTCGCTGGGAGACTCCCGAAAGTCTATCAAATCTCCAGGTCTCCAACATGGGAGAACAAATCTCCCAGATTTCTAATGAAACAAAAAGTATTTTTGTGTGGCCTCAGTTAACAAAATATCGTCAATCCCTCCTTTTACTCAGGCCCACAACAACAGCATTTTTAAAATAGGTTTCACAACTAAAAAAATGCCTCGGTCACCCAGGGTCTCAAATGCCTTCATCACCCAGCATCACAAACTTTGAAAAAAGAAAATGCTTCAGTTCTAGCCCTGCCACTAAATATTATGTTAGTTGCTTGTGTAATAAAATATGTAGGTTACTGCCAGTCAAGTGAGGGATTTTTTTGTATGGTAACACATTTTAGGAGTAGAACAAATTGTTTTATTCCTAGACCATCTGAGTAGTAAACATTAGTTTTAAAATTACTAGTCCACAAGGAAATGTTCTACTGCCACAATGTTTATATTAACATGTCAGTGTACCATTTAATAGCACATGTGCAATGTATTGGGAACTAAAGTTGATCTGGTGCAATTTTGTGCATGGTGAGGATGTGAAATACTCCAATTTACCGCTCGTATTGGATGCACAGGTCCATGAGGTATGTGTAGCGGACCGTGTCGACAGTGGGCACGAGGATCTCTTGCACCTTCTGGGTGGCAGGGATCGTGGCCGACCGGATCAAGTCATTCCAGTGCTTCCAGGAGCCGCGGGCCTTCAACTGGGAACAAAACACACAGGGAATTAAGTTTGGAGGTGAGAACAACCGAGGGAATAACCAATCTCTTATAAGGTGGTGCCTAACAAATACCAAGTAATTGGGGGGTTAACCATAGATCCAAGTACTACTCTTCTGTTCAACCTCTTTAATTCCGACACAGTATTGTTAAATTTATACCTATAAATTTCACATGTTGCAAATGTTGGTGTATTTTGTTAAAATGTTTGTTGGAAATAAATTACTGTGCAAACACTGGGTAATGTGTAAACACCAGGTAACGTGTAAACACTGGGTAATGTTTTATCGCTTTATGCTTTGCAAAAAATGTATAGCTTATATCTTAATATTGTTTTTAACCTGCTAAGTAACTAGCATCAATTGTGTGATTATTATTCTTTTCAAGATTTTGCCATTTTAATATATATTTCTTTCAGTGTAAATTTATAGTTACACACTATTTTATTGTAATTATTTATTAATTTCTGGTAATTTAAAAAATTTTATTCCTCACTATCACTTGACAAATAATCTGCTTTTAAACAGAAAATGTGCTTTATGCACTAAACTGTCAGCTGTAAGACGAGAACTGGTCAGTTCAAAAGCTAAAGGTTTTCAAAAAAACTTACAATAAACATGTTTTATTCATCATCAGGGATTTTCAATTATTGATCTGCAACAGGCATCCAGAAAGCATGAAAGTTGTTACTTTGAAGTTTGTCATAGTCCGGCTACAGAACATGGGAGGCACCCCATAACTTAAAATTTTTTTCAAAACTTCAGGCCCCAAAAACATTGGGGTTGTCCCATAAATCAAACACGGTGTTTAATTCAGATTCCCACAGATTCCTAAATAAATCCCGGTTGACAAGACCGCACAGCTTCAAAGGAGGTTTGATATTTCGGACCAACCATATCTCACCTCCAAATGGTAGTCATAGACTGTGGCGTTTTCTGGAAACATTCCTTCGATCTTGCCGATAGACTTGGGAACGGGATTTTCTTCGAATTTCCCGTGGAGCAATTCCCGATAGAAATGGTCAAACTTGCTGCGGCCATCTGGGTCAACAAGGGCTCCGATGGACCACGGGATGGCGAACAATATACTAAGCTGTAAGACAACATCAAGACATAAACAATATACTAAGCTGTAAGACAGTATATAGAACCAGACCACCTTTGCTAAATTCTGCTGCATTTTGAGCGGATCTGGCTAAAAATAATTTAATAGATCGTCCAATGACTTCACCAAAACTAAATAAAACATTTGCACAAAAACAGATAGGTTACATTTTTTTGCAAAATGGTTAAAAAACGAGACAAGTGAAAAATGTAATAACGACCTGCCAGTGTTACTGCTTTTCTACAGCTGTGATTCAGTAAGTGTTTGTAACGAAATAGGAGCCTGAAAACTTACAATGGTCCATCCACGGAAATGCCTGTTCTCATGCGCATCCTCCGCGAACACCGACTTATGCATGAGCATCTCCACGAGGTACATGAGGGAGCGAATCTGGTTGCCAGGCTGGGCCGGCAGGTACTCCTACAGCAGCACATATGTACTATAGCAACAGAAGACAAGTACTCTAGGTACTTCTGTATCGAAACACAGAGGCACTGTCCATACTTGTTTAAAGGCAAAGAACAACGATTTTCATTGACTAACTGAATAACTGTTTTACAGGACATTGCGACACTGAATTTATAAGAATTTATAACATCTCGTTTGGTGACAGACATTACACATACAAAATGTGTGATAAATTTTTTTAAATACATAATCTGGCAATGAAATTTCTAATAAAATTTACTACTTTATATGGAGACAGAAAATACTTAATAAAGAATATGCAATTAATGACAGATCAATAAATTATCACATTAGAAAGTTTCATTGGGTGATTTATTTATTGGGCTGTCAAATTCCCCCTTGCTCCATATAAATTAACCAATGAAAATCATTGTGTATTGTATGTGTACTACAGGTACTTTGGTATAAAAACATAAGTACTATGTGTACTTGTGTAACAACATGTAAGTGCTACAGATATTTTTACAACATATAAGTATGATATTTATTTCTGTAACAACATTACAGGTACACATGTACTACAAAGTACTTCTGTAACAACGATCTGCAACACCGGCATACTAGATACTACAGCCACAAGTATTACGTCTACTCATGCAACAACATATGGATACTACAGGTACTCACAAACAATGTGGATACAATCATACAACCACATGTAGTTACTATAGATACTCAGACACTAATTGCATACAGATACTGCAGGTACTAGCGCAATTGTATGTAGGTACTTGTGGAACCGACTGTAGATACATGAAACAACACATACTTGCAACACGTGCTTCCATGGACGTAAGAATGTCACGCACTAAACATACACCTTTATGTAACAACACATAGATACAGTGATGCTGCAGCTCAGTGGTCTATCACTACAGAGACAGGGTGACAGGTGGACAACGACAGACAGACAGACAAACAGACAGCAATCCAAGCTAACAACAGATGGATGAGCTTCCTGGATCCATCAGTGTTCCATCAGTGGCAGTGCACCAGTGCTCCGGCAGTGCACCAGTGCTCCGGGTTACCCAGGCAGCACTACTGCCAACAATTAAATTTTATAAGTAAGCTTCTAAGGGGCTTTGTAAATATAAACAATTCCTAAAAAAATTGCATGTGTGTGGGTGAATCAAGGATCACTTAGATTATAAAAAATGGAATGGTGTATTTTTGTTTTTTTCTCGGTTCAAATTGTGCAATAACCAGCTTTCCATTCACTGCATCGGCAATGTGTATACTTTTGTTTTTGTATAGCGGTGTACATAGGCAATGTGCGTACAGTGCCTGCAATTGTTTTGTTTTTGTATAGCGGTGTACATAGGCAATGTGTGTACAGTGCCTGCAATTATTTTGTTTTTGTATAGCGGTGTACATAGGCAAGGTCAATCCTACTCAATTTGTTTGGATTAACATAATTGTTCATATTTACAAAGCCCCTAAGACATGCATGCTGAAGGGGTACCTACACTCTGTACGACGGCAGCCAGGGAAAAACAGGAAGAGGCAGTGATGGAACTGGTAGACAGAGAGTTGATTACAGAGCAGAGGGTTGACAGTCGGGGTAAGTAGTATGAGTCACAATACATTTAGTCACACTAATGTTGTGGCCACACCATACTGTTGTCATGTCTTCATTAGTGTGCGCCCTGGTTTTATCTGCACTAAGACAGTGTTGTCTTGTTGTAAACTAACCAGTGTACACCATCTTGGTCAGCACTAAAAATCGTCTCGTAGTAAATGTAAATTGTGCGTATTACTTTGGCTATATGCTGTCCCAAAATCAAATTCTGATGATGGATTACGGCTGATTACAAAGGTCGAATTGAGTCAGAATACTGACTCAATAAACTCTTCCCATTATACCACCACACTACCTGGTGGATTGTAATGGAATGGGTAAATGAACTACAGGCTAATGCACTATGCAGCTTGGTGTTCTTTGAGTTACCTGAATCTTTAAGTTCCATTATAATCCACCAGGTAGCATGGTGGTAATGGGAAGGGACAATTAGTAAGATTTCCTGACAATTCTTTGGGAACACCTGCATAAACTGTACTGGCTTGTTGTCCAGGTAAACACTAACTTTATTTAGTTAACTAACTTCAATTCATGGACACTAGTATTTAGTTGACACTGACATCCACAAGTGAATACAAGTGAAATAGTATTTATACTAATTTGTCTACTTTTAGAAAGCACAAGCCAGCTACCTACGCTACAGCTATATCTATCTGAAGCAAGCATCTAAGCAAATCCTATCACTGACCACTACAACTGACCGCTACAACTGTCACTGGGTCAGAGACACATGCACCATTGTTTACCTCGGCAGTAAGAATTTGCTGCGGGGCAAACCAATTGAGTAGGCAGGATAGAAACAAGAAAACATGACTTGAGTATGGCACTAATAATTACACTTGTAATTTGTATCATATCAATGGCAAATATATATGTTATGGAAGGGGGGGCTGTGTAGAAGTCGATATTAGACTGGGAAATATATTTGCAATATACAGGTGTTAGCTATGGCCGCTGTAATTGGCTTACATACCTGTTTATATGAATGATCTGTGTGCATGATAATGATCTGTGTGCATGATAATGCACAGCTAAATTATGTGCGCATAGCTACAAACTGGCCTTGCTAATCAGTCTTGAAAGGGTGTTTACACACCTGAATCTTTCACCATGACACTGCATGACTAATTGGGTAACTACTCGCTCATGTAACCGGCCTTTAGTGTACACACACATACATTTCTAATGACTGTTTACTTTCCCAATTTCTTGTGCTAAACTCTTACTCAGTTACTTACATAACTAGTTAAATAATCTTGCAATATCACAGCCATGTCATCTTCAAACCAAGATCTGTGGCAAAAATACGACAACCTGCAGCCGCTGGTGAGAACTCTCGAGCGCATACCTTGCAGTTGTGACGGATGAAATCGAGGCATGGGTCGACAAGCCATTCGAACATCTCAACGATGACCTCCCCAGCTTCCTTCTTGAGGATGTCGTGAAGACTATGGATCCAGGATTTGAGGATGGGCCTCCAGCCGAGACTGGTCGGCTCCAGGTAGATCATGCCGCAGCGACTCACGGTGGCTGGCTGTGCAAACATGATTTGTATTAACAAGCATATAAAAGTAACATCTATCTCTGACTGTAAAGTTCTGGCATGTTAAATTAAACATTGTATACTCACACGAAACTCAGTTCTCTTCTTGAAATATTTCACCAGCCCTTCTCCAGCTTGTGTCACATGACGCTGGTCATGTGACATGCCTGTAGTAAAGCCAGTCTGCTGGCAAAGGCCTCTCATGGCCGAAATATTTGGAGATAATTTTTGTGAGGTATGTAGTATCAAATTCAATAAAACTCTAATGTCATTAAAAATAATATATAATCTATTTTCAACAATTAGCATAACCTGAGTTAAAGGTATCCATTCCAACATCTTCACTACCCAAATGTGTTTTATTGAACCACAATTTCCCTCCTGAGTTGACTTAGCCCATTGCGAATCAGGTTGGTTGATGTTCACACTTGTAGTGTGCAAATAGTTTCAGCAATATGCACAGTCAGTTTAATAAAACAGTGCATACACACTTTTGTTAAAATCAGTGAAAGAATTTACTTTTACCCATAGAATGGGTAACTTGCAAAAGTATGAATAGATGTTACAGTAATGTTACAGTATATAAAGCCGGACCATTGTCTTTTTTCCAGAATTTTTAGTGGATTTGATAAAAGTAATTAATAGTTTGTCTGATGATTTCATCAAAAATAAATAAATAACACATATGAACAAACAGCTATAGTAGATAATAGATAGGTTAGATTTTTTGCCAAACAAACCAAAATGAAACGAGCAAAAAATTTAATCGAGGAAAGACAGTTAAGGTAATAAACTCACTGATGCCTGTGAAAGGTCCATTGTCTCGAAGATGAGACTCATCTGGTTGGACATCTGAATGACTTCACCACTCATCAGACACAACTTCTTATTGTCGTCGAGAACTGTATTCATGTTCTCAATCCACACAGCATCGATTGGGCCATCGAAAATGACCCACTTCTTGTCGGAGGACGTGTATGACGAAGCAAAGTCACGGAACGTGTTGGCCACAATACCGTCGGACCACTAGAAAACAATGTGCGATGTTCTCAGAATTAGTCCGGAGATCTATGTAATATAGTGGTCACATCACATTATTAAAACAACACCTGCGACTCTAGGTAATAATAACAAATACTACTAATATATATTTCACCTCTCTGAAGAGAGTGAACTCCACTGTTGATTTCATGGTGTTTTTCAAGGCACATCTTTTTCTGTCCTGCCTTTACAACAATGTTGCGTGTTGACAGCAGCAATGATTGTTGTGGATCTTTTATTTATTTAACATATTTAACATCTTATTTTAAACTTATTTTCTTTTCTTTGACATTGTTAGCGCCTTCAAGCAAGTTTTACTGAGATACAAAGCACAGTACGAATGTCTAATTGAATTACTTTATTATTTATGGCATCACAAATCCAATAAAAGTGCTGCACTTGAGTGCTTCCTTCCAAATTGACCAAAGAAAGGTTACATATGATACAGATAAACAAAGTTTACATGATGATCTAGATAAATTAGTTAAATGGCCAGAAAAATGGCAAATGTTATTCAATTTTGGGAAGTGTAAATGTATACACATATGACATAGAAAAATGGACGAAGAATATAAAATGGGGGATGCTGTACTAGGTAGAACTACACAAGAAAACGACTTAGGAGTAACATTTAGTGCTGACATGAAAGTTTCAGAGCAATGTGGGATTGCTGCTTCAAAAGGAAATCAAATTCTAGGGCTAATTAGGAGAACTATCATGTATAAAGAGAAACAGCTAATTGTACCCCTGTACAAAGCAACAGTTAGACCACATTTGGAATATTGTATTCAAGCATGGAGGCCGTATCATAAAAAAGGACATAGACAAGCTAGAAATAATACAACAAAGAGCAACTAAAATGATTCCAGATTTGAGAGACCTTAGTTACGAAAGTCGCTTATTATGATGTGGTTTGACAACACTAGAGACCAGGAGACTAAGAGGAGACCAAATAGAAGTGTTTAAAATAGTGAATGGTTATGAAGATGTTGATAGGAATATGTTCTTAAATAAATAATATAGATATTGAGAAAGTGGAAAAATTTAACTACCTAGGCTTAACTATAGATACTAACTTAAATTGGAAAAAACACAGAGAAAAAATCTCAAATAAGTGTTCCAAAACTATAGGAATACTAAACAGATTAAAACATGTATTACCTTTAGAAATAAAAATTATGTTATACAATGCATTGATATTACCTCATATTAATTACTGTATTACGACATGGGGATATCAAAGAAACAGATTAGTGAAAATACAAAAGAAAGCAGTACGAATTATAACATTAAGCAAATACAATTCACACACAGAACCACTTTTTAAAAAACTCAACACACTAAAAGTAGAAGACTTACTAAAACTACAAGAACTTAAATTTTATTACAAATATAGACATCAAAATCTACCTGTCTACTTTTTAAACTGGCAAATAACCCCAAATACATACATTCACAACTATAGTACTAGGAGAACAACTGAACTACATACTTACAGAACTAAACATGAATTTGCAAAAAAAATTCTTAAATACAACTTGCCACATGTTATAAACAATATCCCTGATTTAGTTATAGACAAGATAGTGACTCATAGTTTGAAAGGCTTTTCAAGTTATGCCAAAAATTATATGCTACAAAAATATAATGACACATGCTCTCTCCTAAATTGCTATATATGCCAACTAAATTAAATAAATTATGAATGAGCATAACACAGTTCATGCAATCACAATTAAACTTTTCAATTTGTATACTTGCACACATGCTTACATGCGTACAGGCGAAAATAACACATAAAACACACCAGTACAACACATCATCACACACTTAAATTGATTATATGTAAGACACAGACAAAAAACCAAACATGCTCTCTACTTTTTTAATGTAGAAATATATGTATAGGGAATATATGTTTATTGTTATTGTTAGTTTGGGTGGCTCCTACGATAGCGACCATTGTTGGTCTTAGTAGGAGTCTCCCTTCCCACAGCAAATGTTTTTTTTTTTTTTTTTTGGTTGTTGTTGCATAATGTATTACTTTTATTGATGATTTATTAGTTGCTATTATATATTGTACAGTTCTATATGTGCATGTATCATATGTATTTATATAATTTATATTGCCACTCAATATAATTTATCTATGTCTTTTGCTGTTGGGACAAATAAAATTTATCCTTATCCTTATCCTTCTTCAAACTTAAAGAAGGCAGTAGAACCAGAGGACACAAAGCAGCATTAGTTAAGGAGCAGTGTAGATTGGATATGAGAAAGTACTCTTTCTCACAGAGGGTGGGTGATAAATGAATGGAACAAACTGCCAAATGATTGTGTTAATGCTAGTAGTGTGAATATGTTTAAAAATAGAATTGACAGATATTTGATAAGGGCGGGCTACACAGATGAGAAAATGTTTGGACTCTCGATAAGCCAATGGCTTCCTTGTCCACTTGCCATCTGGAACTTGTTGTTTGGAATGGCAATCTTGTTAAATCTCTTTTTAAATCTTGTTAATTGAATTTATATATTAAACCTTTCAATTGATTGGATTGGATTACCCGACTTAAATTTGGATGCAAACAACAGTATCCGAAAGACACTGCTCACTCCAACACAGGAAATATATGTTGAGATTTGAATAAGACAAGTACGTTTGATGTGAAATTATGTATAAAGCTATATAAATCCATATCATATTTTTAATTGCTTAAATGGCTTATATCATTTCTATCCCAATCGAGTGTTGCATACATCAGGCAACTACATTAAGCGAAATCTGCGTGGTGGTGGAAATATTTGTGCTTTGACTGCTATAAGTTTGTCATTTTATTTTTTACTTGTCTGATGGGCACAAGAAAATGTGCATCACGATTTTTCCATGTGAATTAAATCCATATAAAATGGTATACCTCTCAAAATTATATACCCCTGTACCTCCCAAAAAAGGTATACCTCCCAAAATGGTATGCCTCCCAAAATGGTACCCCTCCCAAAATGGTATACCTCCCAAAATCCTAAAAATTCATACTGCATGTGTGAGTCCCATACGATGTGGTAGGTCTGAGCGAATTAATTTAATTTCAAGAAGAATGCCGACCAGAGAGAAGCCCTACCTCGTGGGAGACGGGGTCAAATTGACCATACAACTGACCCATCGTGATGGACTTGGGGTTGATAGTTTTGTACATGACTCTCTCGTAATCTTCCACCTCCTGGTCGTGAAGAATGGTCATTGAGTCGGCGACAGAGTGAATAACCGACGTCTTGCTGCCAAATGGCTCACCCACCAACATGAAGCTGTCGGATGGCAACAGGGTGGGATCAATTACACATCATCAAAAACTCAATTATAACACTTAAAAAAATTAATTACAATGCTACATAAAGGGAAAATTGGGCCATGAAAAAATGACAAAGGATCCGTTGTTATTAGCGTACACAAAATGTTTTTTCTCTATACAATAAGGTAACTATTTAAAGCTAGTGGTATCATTTGGTGACTGTAGTGTAGAACAACTGAAAAGTAGTGCCAACCGTCTAACACTCGATGGCAACACAGTTGTTCCTCACTAGTCAAATTACAATAATTATGGATCCTGCTGATAAAAAAACGGCATGTACGCTAATTAGGGCATGTACGCTTAATAGGTCGAATATGGTGTTTGATTTTTTGCAAAATGATCCAAAAATTAGATGAGCAAAAAACTGAATTGAGGAGGGATCTTTAACCGAATCAATGGCAATAATGCCAACAAATAAAATATTTGGTAGCAACGCTATGAATCCTCATGCAGCCAGCCCTACACCACAGTGGCTCCATCTGGCATCACAGGAGTGCCCCCTGGTGACCACCAACTCACCCGTGTCGGACGATCATCATCTCGAGCATCTGGATGACCTTGTCACTGAAGAAAGGCACACACTGGAGATTGCGCCGGGTGCACACCTCATTGAGGGCGCTGAGGAAGACGGAGTAGTCGGCATGGGGCAGCTCGATTCCCGGAAACAAGTCCGAGATGATCCCGTTGAAGAGGGGGATATCATGGGCAAGGAACTTAGGCAGGTTCACATCTATGATGGAACGCAGCAGCTGTAAGGAGAAGCTAGGTTAAAAGGGGAAGTGTGGATTAAAAGGTACAACAGTTTAGCAACTACAGTGATTCCAGAACTGAGAGACCTTAGCTGAATTGATTTGTATGGTTATGAAAATGTTCATAGAAATTGTCTTCTCACTTAAGAAAGACAGAATTCGAGGACACGAAGGAACAAGGAATGAACAGTGTAGTAACTGTTCACACAAATTTGTTCATGACCTATGATTTACTCTAGCCTTTCCTACTTAGTAATTTACTTGGCCTGTTTTTCCTATACACTTTATTATAATTAAGTATGTACATTTGAATGAAGTGGTATTCTCCCTGTGTAATGCAGCCTCCTTATACAGTTAATATACATACCAGAATATTCTCATCTTCATCTGGGAATTTCAACTTGAGGTTCCCGGCAGCTGACAGCACTGCCTTGACGGCTCGCATACCATAATCGTAGTGGAACTGTGATGAAAGCTGCTCAGAGCACAGTCGATATGTTGTGACAATCTTCACTGCAAGGTTCCTCGCGTCCATGAAGCCGAAGGAGTACAGCATGATCTCACCGATCATTGCGTAGTCAGGCACCATCATTGCGACCGTACGGAAGAGTACCTTTATGAAATAATAATAAATAAAATGTATATTCACCAAGTGCCCTACGGCATTTTGCATCAGGCTATTACTCAAAGTAGAGATATATTTAAGATATGTATTTATAAAAAAATTCATGTAAGACTATATAAAATGTTTGGCACGGATAAAAAACAAAATAAAAAATGTATATTGTGCCATATTCACTGGGTGACACTTTACACTATGCTGTTACTCAAAGCAGAAATATATTTAAAGGAAATATATTTATAAATAAAAGAGTAAATGTAAGACATAGAAATTAAACAATAAATGTAAGACTATATAAAATGTTCCCCGTAGTACATATAAAACATGATAAAATAATTTGTCATAAAACAATGGTACATATTTGACAAAATTAAAAAGCCCCTTTCATCATTCAAAGCATATTCTTGTCTACATAAAAATGTCTTATGATCACTTAAAAGCAGTATTATCAATGAGACCTTGAGATTGTCAGGAAGTTCGGAGCGGCCAGCGTAGCCTGGGTTCATTGTGATGCAAACGTAACAGTTGGAGTTAAGCTTGAGTTCGGTGCCTTCAAACATGAAGTATTCAACGTTTCCCTGCACTGCACGGATGATGCACAGGATCTGAAGGGAGAATATTTCACGTTACACCAGATGTGGCATCACACACGAGGGAATGAATCATGTGGAAAAAAGTGCCAGGGGAAATTTGTGCATGATGTACTACACAAATATTTGAGTACTACACCACGATTTAAAATATTCTACCCTGTTTTTTATCTATTTGATTTTATGCATGTTATGATTTTAATTTTTAACTGTATGTACAAATGTAAATATCTGTTGTATGATGGATATGTAAATTATGCGTGAATGGCTTGGCCATCGAAAATAGTGTATAAATAAGTATGTTACTGAGTGAAAATAAAATTACCAATCAATTAATCAATGCACAGGATCTGGAGGCAGAATATTACGCGTTACACCAGATGTGGTGTCACAAATGAGGGAAAAAAATCAGGAAATAAAAATATAGTGACAGGGAAATTAGTGCGCGATACACAGGCACTGGAGGGAGAATATGACACATTAGACCAGATGTGGTGTCACATACGGAATACAAGGGAAAGAATCATGTGGAAAAAATAGCGACAGGAAATTAGTGCACTATACAAAGGATGCGGAGGGAGAATATTACACGTTACACCAGATGTGGCATCACACACAGAACTTGAGGGAAAGAATCACATATTTATAGTGACAGAAGAAAGAATGCGCAATACTGATGAGAGAAATCTGCATAATATGACATGGAAGAAAATTGGAATGTGACAGTGGAGAATATTTCCTGAGACACAGCCTATTATTGTTCTTTTGTATTTACGCGAATTGATGTTTGCTTCACGAAAAGTGATAAAGTTGTGTAAAAATGTCTGCATCCAAGATGGGAGATGGATAAACTGACTAACTGACGGACAGGTGGGGTGACAGATGGACGGATGGACAGGTGGGGTGACAGATGGACGGACAGGTGGGGTGACAGATGGACGGACGGAAGGATGTACCTACCTGCTGTGCAACGACAGAGAGCACCTCCAACTCAATGCGGTTGAACTCATCAAAGCATGCCCACGCCCCAGCCGAGGCAAGCCCCTTGAAGAACTGAAACAATACAATAACAAGTCGTTTAGGGATCATCTCAAAAACACTGATGTGCGACACTACATGGAACCAACGTCATATAAAATATAACTTATTTACATTTTCATTTATTTATAACATGCTTAGTTTGCATAAAATGTGGGCAAAAATATCTGAAAATCAAACACCATAATTACAATACTGAAGTTTAGAGAAGAAACAGTATTTAACTGTTGCAGACAATGAGAGATTATAGACATATCTGCATATTTTATATATAATAATACTACTAAAACTTCAACAGCACCTAAATCCTCAAGAACCAGAGCTCAGAGGTGCAACGAAACATAGAACCGTGAAGCACAATATCATAAACAGAGAAGTATAAGTCTTCAACAGATCGAGGATTTAAGGTGAAAATACAATTTCCAAAAATTTTTTTTTTGGATGGTAGCTAGTAGCTACTCACCTTGCCCATGGCAATATAATCAAGACCATCTGAGCAGTTGAAGACCACACATTGCACAGCGAGGGCTTTCGCAAGATCTTTCGTTGTCTCTGTCTTTCCTGTGCCAGCGGGGCCCTCTGGCGCCCCATTCAGGTGGAGCTGGAACGCCCCAATGAGGGTGCGGTAGCATCGGTCAGTCAGCGGGGTGATGACCAGGCTGGGGGCGTAAGGCACGGCGTTGTTTTTAAAACAAACATTTTGTGTCTTGAAGAATTATGTACATACCATTTTGTTACTATTTCTTTAACATGTACGCTTCAGGTTAATGTTTGCTACTCTATCAAACCAATTTTAAAGATAAAGCATTATTTAATAATTTTCATTGATAAATACATTTCATAGAAGGCATTCTAAATGCTCATCACTTCCCATTAAAGTTGTTTAAAATAGGTTAGTATTTATAGCTGTCAGGAATGTGTCCTTTCCATGACTTCTCTGGTGACTACGACTGCGAATTGCCCATGTTGCCATGTTGATCATGGCAATGGAGAAGATTGTTCTGGTTGTCATGGTGACTATCATGGAAACCATGACTCACCGGGCAGAGTTGCCGAGATATTCGTAGGCGTATTTGACCGTGGCATTGATGATACGAATGACACAGTTGTCATTCTCCCAGTAATAGCGCATCTGGGCAAGCCACTGGAAGTCGTTCTCAGAAGACACATCTGAAGTCACATGACACCATGTGATGTAATGTAATTGTCACATGATAAGTTAGCATTATATTCCTTGTATAATGGTTCCAATAATTTTATCATAGTCCTTGTGAGTTGTGATAACACTAAAACCAGTTTTCAGGGCAATATAAAAACCACCACTGCCTGCACGAAAATTCCAGAAATGGAAAGTCAAAGAAATGGCGATTGCATGGGACTGATCGTGGGCTCTACACACCGCCTGGTTTTCATGCAGTGATGCTGTGAGATCAGTGACATTTTCACCAAGTTTATGACCCACATATTAATGTCGGCTCCTGTTTTGTTTTATTAACGGTAGGTTTGTAATGTTTGCGACAGTACCAACTAGAGTCAACATATTCAGTCATAATGAAAAGGCATCACCTGGTGAGTGTCCACTTAATCAAATTCTCCATAACAGACAGCTGCCCATAACGGACTTAATGCATAGTCCTAGATGTGTCTGCTATGGACAGGTTTCACTGCATTACGATTGTCTTGTGGACACAATTTAAGAGGCACAATATTTTTTTAGTTACTCTTTAGTGCAGCTGTACTGATTTTCATGCCCACATCACCCACCTTTTTCGACCATTTCTACGATGACGTCCCGGGCATGCACGTCGATGGTGACAAGGGCGCCCAGCGTGATTCGCTGTTGTTTGGTGAGTTTGCCACGCACCAACTGCACGATCTCTATGAGCTGTTCATTCAGCTGTTCCCAGTACTGGCTCAGGTTCACCTTGATTGCGTCGTGTACCTCGAGTGTCCAGAAGATCTGAGACACACACAGGATCACCTGACCCGGCCACTGCTTGACCCACATTGTCCGGTCAACCTCCATGTATGCCTGCAATAGACAAACACAACAATCACTTACCTGTGGTGGTATGTAACAAAGTATAATTACTTTGTTACATACACTGTAACAAAGTATAATTACTTTGTTACAGTGCTAAAGTAGATCATTTTGAAATGTACTTGCAACAAAGTATATTTTTCATGGATTATTTTTACTTGTAACTAAGTACAATTAAGTACTTTTTTACTTCAATATTTTTTGAGTTACTTTTTTGTGCAGCTATACTGATTTTCACACCAAGGTGTGTGTGTATTGGTGATGCAACTTTGAAGATAAGATTGTGTTAAATAAAGCACTTGCTGATAGCAATAGCTTTTGACCTGCTTTGAACTTTTGTGAAATATTTTGTACCTGCCTAGCATCAACTACGACATGCTAGCTCTAGTATCCACTATGACATGCTAGCTCTAGTATCCACTACGACATGCTAGCTCTAGTATCAACTACAACATGCTAGCTCTAGTATCAACTACAACATGCTGGCTCTAGTATCAACTACGACATGCTAGCTCTAGTATCAACTACGACATGCTAGCTCTACTATCAACTACGACATGCTAGCTTTAGTATCAACTACGACATGCTAGCTCTATTATCCACTACAATATGGTAGCTCTGGTATCCACTACTACATGCTGGCTCTAGTATCAATTACGACATGCTAGCTCTAGCATCAACTACTATATGCTAGCTCTAGCATCAACTGCGACATGGTAGCTCTAGTATCCACTATGACATTCTAGCTCTAGTATCAACTACGACATTCTAGCTCTAGTATCAACTACGACATGCTAGCTCTAGTATCAACTACGACATGCTAGCTCTAGTATCAACTACGACATGCTAGCTCTAGTATCCACTAGGACATGCTAGCTCTAGTATCCACTAGGACATGCTAGCTCTAGTATCAACTACAACATGCTAGCTCTAGTATCAACTACAACATGCTAGCTCTAGTATCAACTACGACATTCTAGCTCTAGTATCAACTACGACATGCTAGCTCTAGTATCCACTAGGACAAGCTAGCTCTAGTATCCACTAGGACATGCTAGCTCTAGTATTGACTACGACATGCTAGCTCTAGCATCAACTACAACATGCTAGCTCTAGTATCCACTATAACATTCTAGCTCTAGTATCAACTACGACATTCTAGCTCTAGTATCAACTACGACATGCTAGCTCTAGTATCAACTACGACATGCTAGCTCTAGTATCCACTAGGACAAGCTAGCTCTAGTATCCACTAGGACATGCTAGCTCTAGTATTGACTATGACATGCTAGCTCTAGTATCAACTATGACATGCTAACTCTAGTATCGACTACGACATGCTAGCTCTATCATCGACTACGTCATGTTAGCTCTAGTATTGACTACGACATGCTAGCTCTAGTACTGACTACGACATGCTAGCTCTAGTATCGACTATGACATGCTAGCTCTAGTATCGACTACGTCATGCTAGCTCTAGTATCGACTACAACATGCTAGCTCTAGTATCGACTACAACATGCTAACTCTAGTATCGACTATGACATGCTAGCTCTAGTATCAACTACGACATGCTATCTCTAGTATCAACTACGACATGTTCACTCGTTCGGACAAACTGTTAAATTATGTTTGGTCCAGTCAAAATTCGGCAAAAAAGGATAAACCAGATTCTATATATACAAGTGGAATTTGCTTAACAGAACTGTGGCCAAAAGAATCAGTCATTTAGCATAATCGAATATATTGGATTTTAAAATGCTACATATTTGCATGATCCAAAAATGTATTTGACCCCAACGCTTCTGCTTGTTATCATAATGATCACAGATTCTCTCATTTCTAACAGTGGCTAGCATCTGGTAGAAACTGTTATTAGCAAAAGATAATAGGCACATCAACTAAAGAAACAGACACAAGTTCTCACATCAGCTGCTATGCATAAACCTGCTTCAAATGGTCTTTAACATTCTGTCGTGCAACATCCTTAAGGTTTGCTAGTGAATACAAATGTACAATAATTTATTGTAAAATGTAGCCCATAATTTTTTCCATCTTATCCTAAGTAAAATGTGACACAATTTTTTAAATGTACATATGTAATTAAAATTATAATAATGCATATATAGAAATGTTCAAATCAGCTTGTTAAACAAAGGCTGTTATAAAAAGATGTATTTTTAAACGTGTTCTATAGTATGATAGTATCTTCAGCGGCCTCACTAAATCAGACCACTGATTCGAGAGATTGGTTGCTGCAACTACAAAAAGGCAATTACTGAACCAAGCAAAGACGCTTGGTGGATGCACAGTGCATGCATGGTCAGCAGTGAATGCATGCAACAGTATCAGGCATCCATGCCACCAGAGTGCTTCAACGTCACCTCACCTGTGGCTCCCTCTGGTTTTGATACAATCTATGGCGTTCTCGAGAATGCATCGCTATTTCAAAGTAGGCCTGGTAAAAGTATCCAGCGGCATAGAAGAAATTCAATAATTAACTTACGTCATATTACCCACTGCATTCTGTCAGAGGTGAGGTATAAACAAATATGTGAACTTCATGAATGCGAACGGTTTAGTTATGTAAATTTAATCTATGAACTCATTCGCCAATAAGTAATCTCTTTATTCTAGATTTGAATGACATTTTACAATACTTGATCGTTTGCAAAGAAAAAAAACTTGCCAATTAATAATAGTTAATAACATAAACATCTGACAAGTTTGTGCGTACAAATGGGTGACCTTTTCCAAAAGGAAACAATGAATCTAGACATTTTGACAGTGTGGCAAACTGCAAATTACAAAACAAACATTGATCAATTATGTGCCCTTCCAAGTGCTAGCTTGCAGGTCAAATAAGTTTAGAAAAAATGCTATGCACTATCCCACATATGCGATACATCACCACATTGCCATGACAACTCACCAAGCGAGACCGTTCAATGACGTCACGGATGCTCTTAATCATGACGTCTTCCACCTGGAGGAGCCACTTTTCAACGGCTCCTCGGGCTTCTACCGTTGATATAATTTCACTGAGTTCTACCTTCTCACCCTCACTACTGAACATCGCAAGAATGTTGAGTTTATCGTCAAACTCGAGTTTACCGATGCCCTCGAAGCACTTCTTAAGATGTGGCTGGACACGAAGTGGATCCTTCGTCTCAGACAAGATCTCCAACATCTCGTCATTTGACAAGAAGAAAAATCTGCAACAGTTCAACAAATTGGAGTAACGTAACTGACAGGTCGACACATCAGAGTAGCGTCACAAACAGGTCGACATGTTGGAGTAACGTCACAGACACATCGACATGTCGGAATAACATCACCGACAGATCAACAAGTTGGAGTAATGTCACTGACAGGTTGACGTCGGAGTAACAACACTAAAAACTAAACTATCAAAACATCAATGATACTTATTACATGGTACAACTAAAAAATCACAATACAAAATCATGTAAGCACTGCATTTATGTGACATTTTAGGAATGGTCAAAACATAGTTTGACACTATTGGTTTTATAGGGGATTCAAATGCATGCATGTAGTTTTGTGTTAAGATGGCTGAATATGCATAGTATGTGATGATAACAGCCTGATGGATGAGGATATTCACTGATGTCTTGAGATTGTCCCTTAGCTTTAAGGATTTCCCCCAATTAAGCTGGAGGGATATTGGATAGACCTTGAAACGGCATGAGTGAATAGCCGAGAGTGGGCGAAAATGGCAGGGGAATAGGGGATAGATGGGGACGACTCACTGAGAGGGCAGGAACTAATTAAGTGATGTTGCCCCCACCCCGCAAAGGACTAAGAGGGAAGAGGAAGTAGAAGGGTCTGGTCTGACCTGGGGAAGAAGAGTCGCTTCTTCTCGAGGTAGGCGTTCAGCCCCTTGTTGATCTTGTCCAGGAGCAGGTTGCTCTCCAGAAGCTTGTCCAGCAGACCAGCCTGGTTTGTCGCAGCAAGCACCTGCAGGACAAGAGCCATCAGTGATAAGGTCAGGCTGGATCCCAACCTCCGAGAATGCTTCACACTTTATCTCATCACCCCTGCCACAGCTTATGTTCATGCGTAGATTTTACACATCTATATTTCATTTGGGAAATTTCAATTGCATACAATTGTGGATAGTAATTTATGCTGAAATTTGACTAGAAAATGGTAATGTTCGTTTTTGTGCA
The DNA here is from genome assembly GCA_033239005.1 of Lamellibrachia satsuma. Classification (NCBI taxonomy): domain Eukaryota; kingdom Metazoa; phylum Annelida; class Polychaeta; order Sabellida; family Siboglinidae; genus Lamellibrachia; species Lamellibrachia satsuma. Next base: position 7,452,031 of record BSQZ01000008.1, read on the forward strand.
GAACTATTTTATGTCTCTCAAGTGCAGAAATGCTATGTGTAACAAGTTGTAGACAACAATGGCACCACCCAACTAGCCAATCTGTCTGACAGTTGATTATTGGTCTGTGTCTGACAGTGGATCCATGACACAGATCATTGCTCTGTGTCTGACAGTGGATCCATGACAGATCATTGATCTGTGTCTGACAGTGGATCCATGAGAGATCATTGGTCTGTGTCTGACAGTGGATCCATGATGCAGATCATTGGTCTGTGTCTGACAGTGGATCCATGACAGATCATTGGTCTGTGTTTGACAGTGGATCCATGACGCAGATCAATGGTCTGTCTGATCCATGACACATACCATTGGTCTATGTCTGATAGTGGATCCATGAAACAGATCAATGGTCTGTCTGACAATGGATCCATGACACATACCATTAGTCTATGTCTGATGGTGGATCCATGACACAGATCATTGCTGTGTCTGACAGTGGATCCATGACACAGATCAATGGTCTGTCTGACAATGGATCCATGACACATACCATTGGTCTGTGTCTGACAGTGGATCCATGACACATATCATTGGTCTGTGCCTGACAGTGGATCCATGACAAAGATCATTGGTCCATACCTGACAGTGCATCCATGACACAGATCAATAGTCTGCCTGACAATGGATCCATGACACATACCATTGGTCTATGTCTGATGATGGATCCATGACACAGATCATTGGTCTATGTCTGATGGTCAATCCATGACACAGATCAATGGTCTGTCTGACAATGGATCCATGACACATACCATTGGTCTATGTCTGATAGTGGATCCATGAAACAGATCAATGGTCTGTCTGACAATGGATCCATGATACATATCATTGGTTTGTGCCTGACAGTGGATCCATGACAAAGATCATTGGTCCATACCTGACAGTGGATACATGACACAGATCATTGGTGTCAACCGTGTCAACAATGTAATTACCAAAATTAAGTATGTATGGATATGCGTGCATGTGAAATTACTTTAAAATGTATTAAACCAGAATTTTTAAATTAATTAAACATGAATTAAAAATAAATATTAAATTAAATTGTTAAATAAATTTAATTTTTTTCGTTTTAATAACTTTGTCATAAAACTGCTAATAAAATGTTAATTAAATTGCATTTATTTTTTATAAATAAATTTAAGCATAAAAACTAATCATCACTGTCCCACACAAGGTCAACTGCTAAGATGGGAAACAAAACCAAATCCTTATTTCCGGACGTGCAACAGACAGGCACACGTACATGTGCATCCTTGAGCGTGTTGCGCATTATCTCCTTCCAGTTGCGGTCAACGGTGAGGAAGAGACGGCCTTCCTCTGGCATCTGCTGCATGATGTCCTCGGAGCTGAAGATTGGCTCCAGGTAGAGCCACTGAGACTGCACCTTGAGCCACTCGTCAATGGTCTCCTGGATGCGCATCAGACGATCCTCCCACTCCTGTATGGAGCAGACAGGGACACATCATCTGGGGAGGCCAGCAAGAATTCTGGGATATTCTTACAAGGCTTGATGAGGTGGAGAAAAATAACCTGTACCTGTTACCGTGCCCAATAATTTACACCCATTAGGTCACCATGCCCAATAATTTAGATCCATTAGGTCACCATGCCCAATAATTTAGACCCATTAGGTCACCATGCCCAATAATTTAGATCTATTAGGTCACCATGCCCAATAAGCATGGTTGAAAAAATCATGATTTTTTTTAATAAAAAAATATGATTTTTTTATTTAAATCGGATTTATTTTATTTTTTTTTAAATCTGGTATATAGATATTTATATAGATGTTTAAATTTGTAAACTCTTTCAAACATGTTCTATTCAAATCGATTTGGGTTCTTGTCTTAACAGAGGGTACATGATTTTTGCTTATATAAATACGTTAGACAATGTCCACAAGGCCTCACCCCCTGTAGTTGCATAATCTGTCTTAGAAAGGAAAGCATGCTGTGTGTCTGTGGCTGTAGCAGTGCTAATTATTGTTTGCTGAGAGGGTGGATTAGCACCTGTCCAGGGCTCTGTGTACTCTAAGGGTCTCTAACTAGAATACAAACTGGTACAGTATTAAACAACTGAGTTAACATACTGAATTGGTAACAACTAGCACACGCTCTAAGTGGACTTTAACTCAGGGCTTCTGAGTTGAAAAGATACTTCCTCTGGAAGACAAGTTTGTGTGGCTTCACTGCATTCAGAAAGGGAATAGCTCAAACATACACAATGTCATAAAATATTTGGCTATCAGGCTATCTGGTGTCAATACAGCTACACAAGTGCACGCACTTTGTGTTTTGTTTTAAAAAACATACAAAACTTTGTTGATCTCAATGCTTGTAAACAATTATTTCTGTTAAATTCATATAAATCAACGATTAAAAAAACTGGAAGTAAAAAAAAATCATAAATCAATTATTTTTTTGGAGTGATTTAAATCATGATTTAAATCAATGATTTAAATCAAATGATTTAAATCAAACTACCCTGAAAATAAGTGAGGGATATGGGGGAGCAACAACACCACTGTGCCCAATAATTTATGCCCACTACTTAGGAATCTCAGCTAAATGTTACTCTGTGCATGATTCTACCTTGATCTCCTTCTCGAAAGGCTTGATGAAGGGCGAGCCTCGCATCGTCTGTGTCTTCACAATTTGGTCGTCCAGCATCGTCTGGATATCATCGACGGATGCAAGGATAGCCACGCCTGAGTCACGGTATGGCACCGTGTTGAACTCCGTCTCCTGCCATTCCTCATTCATCTTCGTCTGGGCCTTCTCCAGGGAATGCTCCTGCAGGGCACACAGGGGTTATTATTATTGTGTTATCTGTTGTCACTTGTGTCACATGACTGTCATCTGTATTTTGTGTCATGTGACTGACTGCATTATCTGATGTAATTTTCAGTCATGTGACCATGTTATCTGCTATCGTTTTGAGTCACGTGACAGTGTTATCTGTCGGCATTTGTATTGTGTGAGTGTGTTATCTGTTGCCATTTGTGTCATGTGATTGTGTTATCTGCTGTCATTTTTAGTTATGTGACAGTGTTATCTGGTGTGACTTGTATCATGTTACTTTGCTACCTGTTGTCATTTGTATCATGTGATTATGTTATCTGGTGTCATGTCATTGTGATGTGCAACACATTCGTTAGCAGTTAAAAACACTACAATATTTATACAACAGCATATATATAAATATATATATATATATATATATATATATATATATATATATATATATATATATATATATATATATATATATATATATGAACTATTACAGAAATATTATATATATATATATATTGTTCATAATTATGGTAAATGAATTTGTATGTATGTATATATACATACACACACACATATACATACAAATTCATTTACCACAATGAACAATGCCAATGAAAATGTACATTCTGTGCACAAGGTATTGATAAAAATTCTACATAGCACAAACTCTTGACCTACCTTGGTGGCTGACCCACTGATGCTTTCGAACTGGTCCATGTACTTCTCAATGTCGAGTTTCAACATCTTGCGCAGGGTCGTGCCAGAGTCGGGGGTCAGGTCAAAACCAGCAATGTCGGACATACTGTTCCAATGACGAGTTCGCAGGCCATTATTGCACATCACCGAGATAATTGGAATCTTCTCCTGAGGAAGGGAAGAGGGCAGTGGGTTGTAGGGATGGTCAATGGACAATCTCAAAACATTGCTGTACAACACTACATATTTTGGGGGGTTTTGTTTAGTGTCACATGTAGATGTTTTTTTGCAAAGGCATCATTTATCAGAGGCAGTCATTGGCATGTAGAATTTTACCGCGAAAATAATGTGGCTGTAATGAACTCCAAGGTATCTCCAAATCACCACAATTATTAAGAAAATGCAGATTATTTTAGAAAATATAGGAATTGCAATTAAAATATAGAAACAATATAGAAAATATATAGAAAAAATATAGAATTTTTTTTTAAATACAGAAACACTGAGGGCGCTGCATACCTTGAACTCTCTCATGTGTTCATGTACATTGTTGCAGACGGTGAGGGCTGCCGGTGAGGTCACCTCCGGCTCTGGTTCCTCTGGGGGTTCATCCTCCGCCGTGTGGTGCTTGCGTCGCTTCTTCCGGTCCCTCTCCCGCTCCTCCCTTTCCGCAAGCAGCTTCTTCATCTTTACGTTGAAGATCTTCTGGATCTTGAACAGCTCCCGGTAGTAGTCATCCACCTCTCCCTCGATCGCCTCGGCCTCCAGGTCCAGGAAAGCCCCGTCCAGCCACCTGGGGATCGTATCAAAAGTGCACTGTCAACGGGGTCGAATCAAAAGTCTACAGTCAACTGGGTCGAATCAAAAGTATACTCAACAGGGGTTGTATCAAAAGTCTACTGTCAACAGGGGATGTATCAAAAGTCTACCGTCAACAGGGTTTGTATCAAAAGTCTACTGGGATGTCTCCATGGTCGTCTTGAGGGGTAAAGACGGGGCACTTGCCTCCCCTGGTTTTGGATATTGAAAGACATTTTGATAAATGTAAAGACTTCTGGACAAAATAATAAAACTATTTTTAGTGAGGGCCATGGTATAATATTTGCGGTCACTGTAGAAATAGCATAAGAAAGCATAATAATAATAATAAACATTATTTATTAGTGATAGAAAACCTTGTGAAAGATACATTTTTTCCTCCCTCCATCTGGCATACACCAGAGATGACTGGTCTAAAACAAAACACGAGGAGATGACACATACTTCAAAACAAAACACGAGGATACGACACATACTTTAAAACAAAACACGAGGAGATGACACATACTTTAAAACAAAACACGAGGAGATGACACATACTTTAAAACAAAACACGAGGAGACGACACATACTTTAAAACAAAACACGAGGAGATGACACATACTTTAAAACAAAACACGAGGAGATGACACATACTTTTAAAACAAAACACGAGGAGACGACACATACTTTAAAACAAAACACGAGGAGATGACACATACTTTAAAACAAAACACGAGGAGATGGACACATACTTTAAAACAAAACACGAGGAGACGACACATACTTTAAAACAAAACACGAGGGGATGACACATACTTTAAAACAAAACACGAGGAGACGACACATACTTTAAAACAAAACACGAGGAGATGACACATACTTTAAAACAAAACACGAGGAGATGACACATACTTTTAAAACAAAACACGAGGAGACGACACATACTTTAAAACAAAACACGAGGAGATGACACATACTTTAAAACAAAACACGAGGAGATGGACACATACTTTAAAACAAAACACGAGGAGACGACACATACTTTAAAACAAAACACGAGGAGACGACACATACTTTAAAACAAAACATGAGGAGATGACATATATTTTAAAACAAAACACGAGGAGATGACA
>BSQZ01000008.1:7462500-7730000 GCA_033239005.1 Lamellibrachia satsuma
ACGATGGGCTAAGTCAATTGAGGAGGGATTTTTAACCGGGTCCGATCAAAATTTGGTGACAACATGATCCACGATGGGCTAAGTCAATTGAGGAGGGATTTTTAACCAGGTCCGATCAAAATTTGGTGACAACATGATCCACGATGGGCTACGTCAATTGAGGAGGGATTTTTAAAATTAAATCGTATGCTAATTGCTTTTGCGACCACGTTAAATTTTATTCAAAACTGAACTGGGCTTCATTGGTTTTGACAGCCAATAGGAACCCAGCTTAACTACTGTAGATGTAACGGTGTTTTATGTCTAGTTAACACAAAATGCATAAGCAACAAAGCTGAAGGGCAAATGGATTCTTTTAACTTTAATATTTACCCAAAGTTTAGAAAAAATCATATTCAATTATTAATAAGTATATTAATCAATTATACTATGAAACAAACACAATATTGTAAGTGAAAGTAAATGTCAAAACTGTTGACATTGAAGAAAAGGCGAGTAGGTCTGAAATCAAATCTGTGGCTGGTATATTACCTGGATGTACTCTTCGAACTCGTGTGGTTTGCTCAAGTAGACCTCTATCTCGCGGGCGGCCTCCCCGTCCATCAAGTAGTGATACTGCTCCACTGAAAATACCACGTCTCACTGACACGACTTCTCACTCACGCATCATGGGTACAAGCATTGACACCCTGGCACTGACACAACCCTACCCAAGATACCCTAGCACTGACACCAACCTACTCAAGACACCCTAGCACTAACACCAACCTACTCAAGATACCCTAGTACTGACACCAACATACTCAAGACACCCTAGCACTGACACCAACCTACTCAAGACACCCTATCACTGACACCAACCTAATCAAGACATCCTAGCACTGACACAAACCTACTCAAGACACCCTAGCACTGACACCAACCTACTCAAGATACCCTAGTACTGACACCAACCTACTTAAGACACCTTAGTATTGACACCAACCTACTTAAGACACCTTAGTACTGACACCAACCTACTTAAGACACCGTAGCACTGACACCAACCTACTTAAGACACCCTAGCACTGACACCAACCTACTCAAGACACCCTAGCACTGACACCAACCTACTTAAGACACCCTAGCACTGACACCAACCTACTTAAGATACCCTCGTACTGATACCACCCTACTCAAGACACCCTAGCACTGACACCAACCTACTTAAGACACCCTAGTACTGACACGAACCTAATCAAGACACCCTAGTACTGACACCACCCATACTCCAGACATCACTCGACATCTTCACCGTAAACATTGAAGTCATTGAAACTACTCCTAACCCAGACACTTGACACTACCCCTAATTCAAACACCCTGGCCCCTCGCACCACCCCTACTCCAGTCCTGACGCAACATCAGACACCATATACATAACAAGTCAACTCACAGAACCAATGAAGTTGAGCCAAAGGTTCCTCAAAGTTCCGCTTGACCGCCTCTTTCAGTTTAATTGCAGCAGCTGTGGTGATGTGCTCAGCGACCATGGCGTCCACATTGACTGAATTCTGACTGCCGGACAGCCATGACTGGACAGTGGGCACCTGCGTGACATTTATAAAGGTTTATTTCAAAGCTTGCACACAGTGAAAGACTGCTTACAATTATATTCATCACAATGTACATGGAGGAACACAGTTTGATGGAGCAACAATTGCAGTGGCATTTGGTCTGCCTTTTAGATGACAATCTATTAACAATAAAAACCAATTAACCCTGACAACATAGCAACTGTGTTATCAATCAAATGTGATTAGTAAATTAACCATGACAAACAATGAACCATGATGACCAGTCACCCATGATGACCAATCAACCATGACAAGCAATCAATCGCGATGACTGGTCAACTGTGATGATCAATCAACCGTAACTATCAATCAACCATAACAACCGATCAACCGTGACAACACACCTGCTGAAGGGACTTGCTGATGATGTCCACAAGCCCAAGGACCAACTCGATAAGCTCCTCGTAGGGCGGGTAGAACTGCATCTTCTCGTCGTCGTACACTAGCTCCATCTTGAGGGACGGTAGGTGCTCCGGATTGCGTTCGTCGAACAGGTCGACCCACTCCTTAATGCTGCGTTCCAGCAGATCTTTCAACTGCGGCACACACAAGAGAGTTATGTTTGTGACCAAAGTAACAACAAAAACATCCGCGTTTACAGGTTTCAAGTCTGTGTGGTATTACTGTAATCATGTCAACGCTCATCATTTAATGAATCGCTTAAAGTTCCATTCTCAATTCGATTATTTTGATCGTTTCATGTCAGATTCATTTCATGAAAAATGCAACCTATCTAGTATCCCCTGCAGCATGTTAGCTTGTTTGTAAAAATTTTTTATTTAGTTTTGATGAAATCATCAGACAAACTATTTAATTATTTTTTACGAGATCAGGTAAAAATTCGGCGAGAAAATGGGAAAAGTGGTCCAGCCTATATACTGTAGCATAAAGCTATTTTCACCTTCGCAAGTTACCCGATCTAATAATCAAAGTAAATTTTTTATTTTAACGAAAGTATGCAATCTTTTATTAATATAAATGCACATATTACTTAAACTATTCATGCTTCACTGAGTTTTGCTTACTGTGAATGTATCATGTTATTCAAGTCTAACATAATCACTTTACATAATGCAAGCTCAACAAAGCCCCTCCAGGTGGCTGCCAGGTAATGCAGTATTTTGGCTAGCTTTACATAAAACCATGGCACAGGTATACAAACTAGTGAAACGAGGAGGGTTCATTCAAGGATTGCACTGCGTTATGCCAATATTGGCAACAGAGCATTTGTGGGGTTGTCTGAAGCTTAACTGTAAGTTGGCACTCAGCAACAAGACACAGTTCACAAGCTGAGTGGGACTCCAGAATTAACTGTAAAGTATACTACATAATGAATTTGAAAAACATCAACAATAAATTATTAGATGTGACTTTTCAGGTTTTACATTAGCATAACAACAAGAAGTAATACGTTTTTGGAGGGGAAGATACAACTGGAACTAGACTCTCTGCTTGTGACATAGTCCCTTACTGGTGACATGCATGTGGCATGGTCCCTTACCTGGTTGGATATGAGCGTGCTAACGCAACTGTAGAAATTGTCGAGTTTGTCTGGACGCACGCTCTTAAACGTGTTCTTGTCTGCGTAGATGTTAATGATGGATGGAAGCCATCTGCAACATGGACAGACCTCTCTTCAATGAACACACGGTGAAGACTGATTATGGATAACGGCCCACAAACATGTCCAACAGCTTACACGAAACTCTTTATTTAGTCCAATTCTGAGCAGACATTTCCATAAATACCACTGCATATAAACTAATCAACAAAAGAAAGTTATATTTCTCTTAACTGGCATACATTATAATATGTGGGGATCGCACACCAAGATATTAAAGGATGCAGTGATCAATTACGGATTAAATTAGTGCAATCATGCAGAAATAATACCATTATCTGCATGACCAGAATGGGGTATGTACAGGGGGGGTCTCGTCCCCAAACTGGCACTTTCACAACTTCTGCAGTCATTTGTTAGGAATCATTTCATTCATGGTAAACAAAATTAAGCTAGTGTTAATGATTCTTTGACCACTGCCACTGGACCATGAAGTTCCCTCATTGAATGAGATTACTCATGTGAAACATAAACATGTTGTGTGGACACTATGTCATAATTGTCCCATCAGACATGTTTTAACAGTCAGTGGTCACATCAAAAAAGCTTCAACGGATCTACTTGGTCACATTACAGAATTGAGACGGGGACATTTGGTCACTCCAACAGACCTAGACAAACAGGTGTGCCCACTTGGTCAGTGGTCACATTAGACAGATTTAGACAGATAAGCGTGCCTACTCATCCAGTGGTGACATTAGACAGATAACTGTACCTACTAAGTCAGTGGTCATATTAGGTAGGTTTAGACACGTGTGCCTACTTGGTCAGTGGTGACATTAGACAGGTTGATACAGATATGTGTGCCTACTTGGTCAGTGGTGACATTAGACAGGTTGATACAGATATGTGTGCCTACTTGGTCAGTGATGACGTTAGACAGATTGATACAGATATGTGTGCCTACTTGGTCAGTGGTGACATTAGAAAGGTTGATACAAATATGTGTGCCTACTTGGTCAGTGGTGACATTAGACAGGTTGATACAGATATGTGTGCCTACTTGGTCAGTGGTGACATTAGACAGGTTGATACAGATATGTGTGCCTACTTGGTCAGTGGTGACATTAGAAAGGTGTTGACAGACAGGTGTGCCAACTTGGGCTGCAGTCACATTAGACAGATTTAGGCATGCTAATATTGCATACTTAGTCAGTGGTCACATTAGACAGACTTAGCCCAATGGATACATACGAGTTCATGAGTCGTTCTTCCAATTTCTCGCACTCGAGGATACAGTTGTTTTTCAGACTGTCAAAGTCGAGTGGACCCTGGGAGCTGGAATATATGAGATCCGGTTCACAGACATCTGATTCATGAACACTCAGTTCATAAACATTCAGTTCCGGAACAGGATATTTTAACAATTACATGACAGACCTAGACAAACAGGTGTGCCCACTTGGTCAGTGGTCACATTAGACAGGTTTAGACAGATAAGCGTGCCTACTCAGCCAGTGGTGACATTAGACAGATAAGTGTACCTACTAAGTCAGTGGTCATATTAGGTAGGTTTAGACACGTGTGCGTACTTGGTCAGTGGTGACACTTAGCTGGGGTGGCTATTATATGCTTGTCTTGAAATGAGCAGTGGTGACATTAGACAGGTTGATACAGATATGTGTGCCTACTTGGTCAGTGGTGACATTAGAAAGGTTGATACAAATATGTGTGCCTACTTGGTCAGTGGTGACATTAGACAGGTTGATACAGATATGTGTGCCTACTTGGTCAGTGGTGACATTAGACAGGTTGATACATACAAGTATGACAATGTCACTGATAACTTTAAGGAACAGTTTGGTTAACATAAACGAATTACGTTTACTATACTACCATGAATAAGTTAAGAAAAAGTTGAATAACTAAAGTGCAGTGGTCACATTAGACAGACTTAGCCCAATGGATACATACGAGTTCATGAGTCGTTCTTCCAATTTCTCGCACTCGAGGATACAGTTGTTTTTCAGACTGTCAAAGTCGAGTGGACCCTGGGAGCTGGAATATATGAGATCCGGTTCACAGACATCTGATTCATGAACACTCAGTTCATAAACATTCAGTTCCGGAACAGGATATTTTAACAATTACATGACTGTAAATACATTCAAAAGACTGAACAATGTTACAAGTATGATATTGTAATGTCATTGTGCTGTGTAACATATTCGTTAGGCCACAGATTTTTATTTTTAGGTTTACAGATTTTTTACAATCATGTCTACATCAGAGGGGAAAACATTGTTACTGTCATGTCAAACACCAGAGGGTGAAAAAGAGAGATAAGGGAAAAAAGGGTTAATCAAGGCCAGTTGTTTTTTAAAGTTTTTGTATGGATTATTACAGTAGTGTTTAAGGTACTTGAGGTGGCTATTATATGTTTGTCTTGAATTGATTAGTTTCAGTAGAAGTTTTTAAGATAAATTAAACATTTCTTCACAGATTGTAGATTAAAATACTATTCCAGATTAATAACATTTGGAGTTTGTCATTTATTTGGTTATGTTACAAGATCTGCCAAATTGCAACTTTGTAAGTGTTCAATTTTGTTTTAAATAATAAATTAAACGTCATTTCCTGGTTATTAATGAAAACGCCATATAAACAAATGCTTGTTTTTGTGTCAAAATTTATGGTTTTTCACTGTCGTTTTATGTATTGTTCACAAAACATAATGACCATTTGTGATATTGACACATCCCCCTAATTTGCCTTCACGTTACGCCAGCCATCTGACAAACACATGGCAGGGCGTGGTTAGTCATTCTGATTGGCCTGTTATCTGGTGGGGTCATCAGGTCACATACACGTTGCCATTTCTGTTAGCGTCAATGGCACAATAAACTACGTTAGCGTTGATATTTGCTGGTTAAAGACCCGATTTAGTTAGGTAGATATAATACTGATGTGTGCTGGAATCTCAGTAACCCAACGATATGTTCCACATTCACAGCGAACGAAAATAGCTAGTTGGAAGATCGAAGCACACAAGGTTGTTACTATGGAAACATCGTCAGCATTTCTAAGAAGTCAGGAGGATTTCCAAATGGACTGTTTTTTTAAAGGAGGGATTGACGAAAAATTATGGTAGTGCTGGGTGATTGTTTGTGGTGTCAACGTTCAGTTTAATATTTCGTAGCATGTTATGAAGAAAAAATTAAAAATCAACTGTCACTCTAGCCGCCCCAGCTACCTTAATAGGTCAAATACAGTATATAAATTACAAATTATCAGATTTATGTTACTGTATTTTTGCTTCAAACATTGTGAACTGTTTTAATCCATTACACTGCACATTACTGCATATCATTCCACCACATCACACCTACCGGATACTCTTGCAGTCAATCAACAACAGGGGACCGAGAGTCTCACGACACATCTGCAGCACAGTCTGCATGGAGGGATGGAGTATGTGCAGATTCACGGCAATCTCTTCCCGGTTCTCAATAAAATCATTGTGCCACGGACTTGAGTAGTCAATCATCATAGTTGGAGTGTCATATAGTGACACACTGGAATCGACCGTTATCCCACCAATGATTGGCTTGCGAAGTGTGTGCTCAACTGGAAATAATCACCAACCAAAAATTCCCATTACTAGGCATATAAAAATTAAAATCAATGGAATTTTTTATAATCGCTGAATGCCTATTTCTGTGGCTTGCTATAGAAGTTATTGTAACCTTAACCACACAGCTCTATTTATGTACAGATGTATGTGAATTAGTGCATCGCTTATTTATCTATTCAAAAGTATCCTTATTCATTTCATTCTCGGTGAAATAAAATTCACTAAATTGTTAGTCTATCGAGTTCTGCCCATTCGCTATGTTACTGATCCATCCATCTGTGAAACAGTGCCTAAGAATCTCAAATTCATTTCGCAGAAAGATTGACATAGAAATACAGAGCAACGGACAGAAAGATTGACATAGAAATACAGAGCAACGGACAGAAAGATTGACATAGAAATACAGAGCAACGGACAGAAAGATTGACATAGAAATACAGAGCAACGGACAGAAAGATTGACATAGAAATACAGAGCAACGGAGAGAAAGATTGACATAGAAATACAGAGCAACGGACAGAAAGATTGACATAGAAATACAGAGCAACGGAGAGAAAGATTGACATAGAAAAACAGAGCAACGGAGAGAAAGATTGACATAGAAATACAGAGCAACGGACAGAAAGATTGACATAGAAATACAGAGCAACAGAGAGAAAGATTGACATAGAAATACAGAGCAACAGACAGAAAGATTGACATAGAAATACAGAGCAACGGACAGAAAGATTGACATAGAAAAACAGAGCAACAGAGAGAAAGATTGACATAGAAATACAGAGCAACGGACAGAAAGATTGACATAGAAATACAGAGCAACGGACAGAAAGATTGACATAGAAATACAGAGCAACGGAGAGAAAGATTGACATAGAAATACAGAGCAACGGACAGAAAGATTGACATAGAAATACACAGCAACGGAGAGAAAGATTGACATAGAAATACAGAGCAACGGACAGAAAGATTGACATAGAAATACAGAGCAACGGAGAGAAAGATTGACATAGAAATACAGAGCAACGGACAGAAAGATTGACATAGAAATACAGAGCAACAGAGAGAAAGATTGACATAGAAATACAGAGCAACGGACAGAAAGATTGACATAGAAATACAGAGCAACGGACAGAAAGATTGACATAGAAATACAGAGCAACGGAGAGAAAGATTGACATAGAAATACAGAGCAACGGACAGAAAGATTGACATAGAAATACAGAGCAATGGAAAGACTGACATAGAAATACAGAGCAACGGAGAGAAAGATTGACATAGAAATACAGAGCAACAGACAGAAAGATTGACATAGAAATACAGAGCAACGGAGAGAAAGATTGACATAGAAATACAGAGCAACAGACAGAAAGAAGGAGCAAGTAAAACAACTGGGCTAGTAATATTCATTCAATTCAGTTCAATTCAATTCTTTAATTCAGACACAGATACACATATAATGATACATATATAGGACCAAAGAATGTAAAAAAAGAAACAGGTGAAACATAAAACATACAGTTTGATTACACAAGATCATTATCTATATAAAGTGACTTTACCCATTGTCTCCTTATCCTTGATTTCCAAATGATGTCAGTACCAAGTACTGCAATTATCAGTGAGTTTCTAGATTTATCTAAATGTGACATATATTTATATACAAGATTTCATATGACTGCTTTACAGTCAGGCATCAATCTCTCCGCAAACATAGTATTTGGGTAGTCCAAGTAATCATCTAAACACATTATTGTAGCATACACGTAATCTGTGGATGCTATATACAGAATGATTCCACCACAGTTGAGCATACATAGATGAGCAAAATGTACTAAACAGCCTGATCTTGACATCATTTGTGCCCATATAGAATTTCCTAAGTAGTACATTACCACGGGCATACAATTGGCGACACTGACGCATTATATCTTTGTCATCCTTAGAGTCACTGCATATAATATGACCCAGGTATTTTACACTTTTCACTTCTTTAATGTCCTCTCCATTTAACTTAAATGCAAGGTGACATACATTTTTATATGCTTTCCTCTACTTATGAGTATTGCACTTTTCTTATGGTTAAATTTAATATCATGATTTAGGCCATAAGTTTCATAAACAGATAACAGCTCCCTCAAACCTACACTAGAAGGAGAAAATACAACCAGGTCATCTGCATACATGAGATGGTTTATATTCATGTCATCAATACAACAGCCAGTGCGACATTTTGTTAGTGCAGCACTTAAATCGTCAATATATACATTAAACAGGTATGGTGAGAGTATGCCACCTTGCCTGACACCATTAGAGACTTGAAATCCCTTAGATAAAATCCCAGTCCAGCGTACAAACATAGTTTGATTTGTGTACCAGTATATCATAATTCTAACAATATAACTACGTACTTGTCTATCAATCAATTTCTTAAACAATGTAGAGTGTCTTATTCTGTCAAAGGCTTTAGAAGCATCTAGGAAACCCATGAACATAGACCCATTTAGACATTTGTAATTATCAACAATTTCTTTTAAGACATATATATATATATATACACATGTCAGTACCAAGATTACTCTTGAAACCAAACTGGTTACTGCTAGTGATCAGAAAGAATGACATATGACCCAGTATGACTTTTTCCACTATTTTCAACATCACACTGGCTAATGCAATCAGTCTGTAGTTGTCACTATCATTAATTTTACCACATTTATCTTTGATAACAGGTACAAGCACAACTGATAGCATAGAATCAGGTAGGAAACCACAGACAAAAAGGTAGACATCCACATAACTAGTAACTGTAAAACTCGTCTGCTGCAGTACATTAGATACTCAGCATACACACCGTCAAGGCCACATGATTTATTTTTATCTAACTGCCCAACGACCAACTCAATCTCATCAACAGTACCAAATATATCATTAGTATATGTGACATCATAATGTAAAGATGTGATGTCATTATCATGTATACAATTAAACAATTGCTCAAAGTGACCCTTCCATAGTTCAGTTATATTGTCAGCACCAGTAAACCCATCAATACTATTTGGCAAGGGAACTTTGCAGTTACTTATACGATTAACTTCTTTCCAGAACCTATCACATCTACCCTCTTGTAGTTTAGTTTATTTAGTAGTTTTATTCCAAATTGCATTCCCACCATAAATGTTCGGTTGTCCCTCGTTCTGATACTGACTTTTGCGCGTCCTTGTTTACGATTACGCCTACTGATTCTGTTTTGTTGCGCCTCTGAGCTCAGGTTCTTGAGGATATAGGCGCCATAGAAGTCAATTATTATTATTATTATTATTATTATTATTAGTGGCTAGAGAGTTGCTTATCAATTGAGTTTTATGTTGCTTTAAAAACTGAAGCCCATATTTAAATCTGGCTCTAGAGAGTTTCATAGATTCAAAGATTGGGCCATGTTTAAGCTTTCCAGCTACAACCCAAGCCAGAAAATTTTGCCTTGCCACATAATGTAGATCATCAGTATACTCATTCCAACTTGGTCGACACTTTGAAGCACCACGATTGTCTACCTTTACATATTTATCAAATACACAATCACCAACATTGCACATAGCATTCACACTATCACTATAAAACTTGTTTATAGCCACTCGGTGAGATTCATTTTTGCAGTTCACATCCTTGCATGATATAGCTTCATAAGGAAAATTTATATTTTGCATACTAATATCTGTCAGTGTACAATATTCATTTTTACCATCCTGGCTAACTTTATCCCATGATAGTCCATGCGTTTTACTAGTAGGCCTATTGGTAATTTCTACCTCTGGTATGCATTGCAAAGACACATCAATACGAACTGGAAAATGATCCGCAGAGAATACCAGACTGTAATATCTGTTATAATATCATGGACGTCTCCTGTGGAAACACAATGGTCCAGCCATGAAGTGGTACGCCACGCCTCACTATGGTGAGTAGATGTATCACTTGGGAGGTAAGTCTCGCTAGACAATAATAAATTATTTTCAGTACAGAAACTATAACGAACAAATGGAATAAAGAGAAAAGACACAATAATAGTCTGGAGAGAAAAGACACAATGATAAACTGAAGAGAAAAGCACAATACAAAGCAATAATGAATCATGATTAAAAAAAACAACTCCCAAATTGTATTCTGAGCAGAAACATTAAAAACCTACCCATTGACTTCTTCATGCTCTTTGCGAAGTCAGTGACGACCTCGTCAAAGAGGGCTTTGAGTGCGTCGCGGTACTCCTTCTTGTCCTTCAGGTGGTGGGGGATCATTTCAAGGATGTTGTCGTACCACTCGTCCTGGATGGACGTTGTAGGCCCACTCTCCACACACCGCTTCATGAATTGGAAGTTTAACTGCAAGAAACAAGAAGGTGCATGCATGAAATAAGCATTCGTATAGGTCATTTTGCAATCAAGAATGAAATGTTGATAGCATATTTAGCTTCTAGCATATGAAAATGTCTCTATACAAATTTTTTTTATCAATCCGTGTGTACCTTAATTTAATTATTTTAATTATTCAATTCCATATATTCTTTTAGTTGTATTGCCCTTAATTTATTATTCTCATTATTTGATTCCATGTATACGTCTTAGTTGTACTGCCTTTAATTTATTATCTTAATTATTTAATTACACGTATATTTTTAGCTGTATTATTGTGTTTTATATATACTGATTTTTAGACTGCTGTTCAGTGCCATAAAGCACCTAGGTGATTACAGCGACATATAATTATCATATTTTATTACAACTGAGTGAAAGTGGCCAAATTACCAATATTTAATTAATGTATCAACGAATATGTAAGTATTGACAATCAATTTAACATTCGTGACATAAGATTAGGATGGAGAACGTAGTGGAGTGGGAAATGGAGATGGCAGGGGTAGAGAAAGAAATGACGCACTGGGCGCCATTGCAGATGAAGATTCCTGCGACCACTCCCAATAAGGAATAAAACGGTCAAAAGATGATGAGAAAGATGATCACACAATCGTATTTCATACTAACATGCCTGCACAAAAGTCATATATGACTTTGTGTTGCAAACGGTTATTTTATATGACGAATGTTGACCAATATACTCTGGTATCAAAATATACTCATGTGTCATACATTCTTTGATATCAAAAGGCACTCCAGTATCAAAACAGTGATGGTCGCATGAGCTTTAAAGCTTCAACCATCTCCCTGATTAATTATGCACTACGAACTTGCAAATGTTTATTTGATTGAAATTATAATGTTTGTTTCTGAGCAGACTCAGAACACAACAATTTATTTAAATGTTACTCAACATTACAATAACACTTCAAAAAACAATCATTGAGATAATATAATAAGCAACAAAGCACATTTAAAACAGCTGGAACACGATGATACGCACCCTCATACGGCGATCCTTGCTCATCATCTAAAATACAAACCATAACTTTAAAATAACAATAACGATTAAAACATGAAATATAACACTGTTAATTTAGATCTACTGTTAACCAATGAAAACTATCATACATTCCTTTTAAAGTGTAAAAAAATTGACTGCAGTGACAGTTACGACAGGGTTCAATGCAGGGCTCGACATCAACGCTTGTCCCGAACAAGTAGCTACCAGTGTAGGACAAGTACATAATCCTGGACACTTGTCCCACCGGACAAGGTCATGCCGTTGCAATATAAAACATGCACTATTCATTTTAATAAAAAGACTGAAAAGTTTTGATTTGTTGACACCCAAAATAAATAACGTTTAATGGAATCTATTATTTTGTTCGGTGTCGCACATATCACCCCTTTCTTTCCGCCTTGCGACTCCAGCCAATGTAGTCACCAGGTAGCACATGTAGTATTTTAGAAACTAGCTTACTCACTAGGACAGCAATGCTGTTCCATTGAAAACACGAATGTGTTGTCACCATTCCTTATTTAAAAGCCCCCTCACATAGCCATACTTTTGACATATATACATTCAGGTGTTATATCATGGCATAATAATTCAATGCGTTTGTAGTTTTCAGGGGGGGACAAGTATAGTTTCAGTGGGACAAGTAAACATGACTCGCTACTTGTCCTGTGGGACAAGTGCCTTCTACGAGTTAGTGTAGAGCCCTGCAATGTTCGACAAATGTGTGCATGCGTCATCGCGAGACAGAACTGACCTCTGGTGGATACTGTGGCTCTGGTGCCGGCTCCTCCTGTCGGGAGTTCCACTCAACAGTTTCGTCAAACGCTTTCAAGGCATTGTTGCGACTGTGCAAGACATAAATGTGAACAAATCAATAAACCAGTAAGATGAATTCACTTGATCTTTAGCAAATGCCCTGCCAGGATATCACTCACACTTGTGATATCGTTCATGCTGCCATCCGTAATTAAGCCTAATTATAACATTAATTGCCACATTTCTTAGGATACAACTGACCCAACCCATCGGACACATCAAACAGACATTCTTGGTGAAAAATAACTATGTAAATTTTTGCATAGAAAAACTTTCCAGAATATCATTTTGCTTATAGAACTTACAAATTACAATGATATTAAATGGCAATACGAGAGTAATGGAAGCACATGCAGACGATTTTGTCGTGAAAATTTACTTTTTTATGTCATAGAAACACATTGCCAATGTGCCATTAAGTACAAATACTAAAAAAAAAACAGTTTCTATTATAGTTATGTTATAATTTAATAATAATAATAAACCGGTTATAGTGCCTTAATCCTCAGGATATCCTCAAGATATCTGTAAGTACTGTCATCTGCTGAAATCAAGAGAAACGTACATCATTTTCTTGAGAATCTTTTCTTTGCGTGTAGCGAGTCTGAATGTCATCAGCTTGCTGTGTGCGTATGGGTCAACCCGCTTGAGGGGGCGCGAGAGGGCGGGCAACACCCCCCCCTTCGTGGTCTTCTTATGAAAGTCCATCTGGAGGATAACCATATATATATATATATAAACCAAGGAATAAAACAATAAATATCAATATGTGGTGATTGTGCCCATACCTAGCAATATTTTGCTAGAGGTAAATTGTATTGTTAATTTTGGTTATTTTCCAAATTTATATGATTTTAACAATGACTGGTAACATTGGTCTAATAATGCCCTAATTGGTATGACTACTCTGTGTGTGCTGATAACTGTTATTGGCAAGACTCCACAACTCTGGAGTGAAAACCCTTTCCCTATTGTGTGTTTTGTTTCATTCATTTCATATCGTCTTGTTAACTGTTGTGTGTATGACTATGTGGACCTATATAAGTATCATTGCATGTGCACCAATCTGATTCTGAATTAAAGAATTATATTGAATTAAATTATGAGTCACATTTCTGAAATGCCACAGATTAATTATCATAAATAAAAAAATTTTCCATCATGCATTTTTTAGAAATATCACAGATTAATTTCTGCCAAACATTTTAGAAACATCATGTTATTTCCAACACACATTTTGTGTTTAGAAAAGCCAAAATTCCACCAACCATTTTAAAATGATATTCATTTCATTCAACAAATGAAATGTTATGCACCTGAAACTTCAGTATCAATAGCGCATGTAACACAAACAACAATTCAGATAGTGAATATTTATTCCAGTCTTTTCTAATTTAACATAGATAAATCGTAAGTGATTGTTGATTACAAGGTTAGCAGCTGTCATTTTACAACCTTGTCCTAAAATTGTCCTAACAATAGCTTGCTTTTTTCCATTTCCGTGTGGGATTTTTTTTACTTCCCCTCGCATAGACATCAGATAGCTAGCAGAGAAGTTGATTGCAGAGTCAGTGAATCTAGTGTGTACTTAGTTAATTAACCAGTCAGTGAAGTTGGTTGCTGAGCTTTAATTTCAAGGAAAATAAATGCACATTACAGTACATAAAAAAAACCTAGTTCTACTTTTTATATAAAAATAATGCATTGTTTAATAAGGATTAATTCTAAAATTTATATGAACGAAGTCTAGCAACCAGGTACATATATATAAAAACGCAATATATATTCTGAAAGCGTCTCGAGATGAGATGGGATTCCCATCCCTATCACACTATTACTGTCTTAACTTAAGGTCGGTTTATACAAACGATTTTGGGTCTGGGGACATTGGTCGAGTAACATGTCTAGACACTGTAAGTGCTACATATTGACTAGTGCCAATCCGAATTTAAGCTTTGATGAAAGGGGCACCAGCTGTCAGCCACTGCTTCAAAATCTCGGCCGACTATCAGCCAAGTAAGAACTCCCCATTTTGCCACACAAATTGGCATCATTATAATCGGTCTCACAACGCGATACCTTACCTGAAGTTGCCTGAAGATACCTTAAGATGGTTCTGATCAGATCTTCATCATTATTTATTAATGGTTTAAGAATTCCGGTTCATATTTTTAAATGTGCTTCAAAATTACGTACAACTGCCTGATTGGACCAGAATTGGTCCAGGTGGTTTTTAAAAGTATTTATGGATTTTGCCTGTATGACATATTCAGGGAGGGGATTCCAAGGCTCAGTCACTCTGAGAGGAAAAGCATTTTTTTTTCTTTAGTTGCTCTTCTTTGGACGTTTTCTATCGCAATAATGTGTTTTTTCTTGTAAGGATACCATACTGCTATGGCATAGTCGAGATGCATTCTTACCATTGTTTTATATAATGGCAAGAATGCATCTTTGACTTTGTCAAGAAATTGGAAAGTTCTGCACATTATTTTTGTACCTTGGCTTGGTTGCTTTATGTTGTACGTATCGCACGACACTGTGTTTGACGACCAATTCGGTAATTAATCGCTCGTGTAAGCTGCCCCGACCTATAGGCTTAGTTTTAATTTAAGACTTAGTCTTAGATTCTAAGACTAAGTCTAAGACTAATTAAGTTGCAATCGATATATTGCCAACATTCAACGTCTTCAAGTTAACATTTTATGCATAATTTTGGTAACAACTTCCACCACGCGCAAGTCTGTGATTTTACACCACCATTCTTGAAGTTACCGGGTTACCATATTCTTAATTGCGTTTAAAAGTTTAAAGTCAAAATTAAGAACTCCAAAACGGTCGCTGAAGTCAGTGTAGAAGGGGCGCGCGGGCCGTGTAGAAGATGCGTATGACGCCATGTTGGATCCAAGCACAACATTCGCATACCGCGCACTTCAAAAAACGTCTTACCTTTTTTACGTATTTCTTTGACAGATTAAACTAATCTATTCAACTAGTAACACAGATGATAAGCGTAGTTCAGCATCTGATAATTGCTTCGTTACATCCTGTGAATTGTGTTCCTTGTTTCGTTACTTTCAGTGTTTGCTCCGAGCAAAGTGTGTTGTTATGGACAGAACCCAACGAACACGAATGAGAAACATGATTTCATTGGATGGCATGAATTCGGCCAGCCAATACGATTAACTTTTACAATTTCGGTTGAAGCCCGCTAGTAACCATGACGTCATGAAAACAATATGGAACGACGGGAGATAAACTTTCTGTAGCACAGTCCGTTCGATATTTTATTTACATTGTTGTGCTGCTACGTTAAAAAAAAATTAAATTGGTAAGTGGAACAAGCTGTATCTTGGCATATACTTGTCAGCTAGTTGAACCGATAAAGGCATCGTGCAGTGATTTCGCGTATATTTGGCGTATATGTATCATGTTTCCCCACGTACATTATTTGTTGCACTGCCACGGCACTGCCACTGGGCCTTGGCACTGGTTCCGCTGTGATCTGAACACGGAGCCGCCTGGACTTATTGATGTACCGTGTTGCAGTGTCCCTTTCATATCTGAAGTTATATTTCAGTAAACGGCATGTTTACTTTAGGTCTATAAAGTCGTGATTCATTGAGACTGGAATCTAGACCTGTTGAGTATTGTGGCAGTAGATGTTATTGAATAAAATTCCTCACACGCTTCCCTGATTTTTCGCAACTAAATTAAACCTTTATCATAGACATACATACATACATCCTCTTCAGCTCTTCTAGGCTAGAAGCCTTTTAGCTGGTCTTGACAATTGTTTGCATGCATGCGTGGAAAGTTGTCATTTTGTTCAAAACTGTAAGCACACCAGAATCTGTCTTAATTTGAAAATATTTAATGAGGGCGCTGAAACTACGTACTCTGTGAGGGTGTTCCACTGGTTTAGTACCCTGTGCCTGAAGTAATGCCTTCGTTGTCTTGCAGTCACGCGTTCCTTCTTTTCTAGAATATGTTAAGAATAAACATAATGCCCTAGAATCTCTGGAATCTTCTTCACAACTAAATTAATATAAAACTTATCTAAACACAGTTATAAATTAAATGGTTTGATAACAATTTAGAAAGATTTATAGTTGAAAAGTTCATTGTTCAACAGTACAGTGAAATGCCATTTTCAATTTGGTATCTTAATTTTGTTACCTGCTGATTGTGTGGATGTTTTGTGTGGGTTTCATGTCGGTTTTGCCTGGTTTTAGAATCAAACATCCAGCAGCCATGTCAGACAGTGAAGAGGAGGTGGCACCTGAACATGTTACACATGATTACGCCACACAGACAAGCATTGCTGTGAATACGAATGAGGGTGAAAATGCCAACCAGAATGCTGGTGGAGAGGAAGGTGAAGCCGCGGCTGATGCAGATACTGCTAAGCATGAGAACATCACCGAGGAGCAAGATGATGTAGTCGCTATGGAGGAAGGTGGTAATGAGGATGGTCCAGTTGAAGACAAGCAGAAGGAGGAGGCTGATGCGACTGTAGATAATGAAGCCCCGACAGAGCAGGAAGCTGTTGCTGAAACTGAGGAGAAGGCTGATGAAGAAGAGGGTGTCATAGCTGCAAGTAATGAGGAGAAAGTAGCTGCGGAGACTGCTGCTGATGGAAAGGAAGGCAGCGGAGAGAAGCTTGATGAGGATGCCCCAGCTGTGGAAGATACGGGGGCTGGTGAACAGAAGGAATCAGCTGAACAAGAGGCTGAGGATGAGATAGATGATCAGCCTCCGGTGGAAGTGGAAGAGACAGTTGGGGAAATGGTGGAGGGAGAGGCTGGAGAACAGCCACAGAAAGAAGCTGGGGAACAACCAGAGGGAGAAACTGGGGAACAGCCAGAGGGAGAAACTGGGGAACAGCCAGAGGGAGGAACTGGAGAAAAACCACAGGAAACGACTGAAGAACCACCGCAGGAAGGAACAGTAGAGAAGCCGGATGAAAGTGCAGAACAGCCACAAGAACCTGCTGATGATAACAAGCCCCAGGAGCAGGCACAAGAACAGCCAGCAGGGGAGCAACCTGAGGAACAACCACAGGAGCAACCAGAGGAGCAACCAGAGGAGCAACCAGAGGAGCAACCTGCCGCAGAGATCCAGGAAGCAGTGGAGAAGACCAATGTGAAGCAGAGCTCACCAGAGCTGCAGGCATCTCCACCAAAAACCTTTCTTCAGGTGCAGGAAATTAAAGATGATGAGGAGGAGGAGAAGGAGTTGGTTGTCCATGCGCCAGACCAGTCTGATTACTACAAGGATGCCACAGCTACAGGTACAGTCATCAGATTAATCGAATAAAATATAATTTATCCAGTTAACGACCTCTCAGTACGAGAGAATTGTGGTGCAAAAAAGCAGTGCTGGTAGCAACATCTCTCCAAATGACCTCCATCAGGCACCAGCCTGAGGCCAATTTCATGAAGCATTCATGCTGTATCAACTTTTATACAAAGTTTGTCATTTCAAGAAATTTTCATAGTTATGTACAATTGTTTGAAACATGTTTTTTCAATTGTTCTAAGTTACGTAATCTTTATCAAACATCTGCATTAATTCCACTCATATGGTATGAATGCTTGAAACAGTACCCCGTTATATATACGTGTAGATGATTATAATATACAGCATGATATCAGTTATGCATTTATTTTCTATTTTGCCAATTGGCACGAATCAACAAGAACTATTTTGTTACCCCTGCACAACACATGTGACATGTTACAAATAGCCAATGCATGCAATATAAAATATATGATCTCAAGATGGCTGACTGTCTTTACCAATGCATGTAAAACATTCAGAACCTGGCAATAATGATCCTTAGAATAAACGATACCATGGGAATCAATTAAAATCCTGTTTTCAGTCTGGCTATTTGATTGCATATTATTTAGTACAAATGAAGCATGGTGCGTGTGTTGTGGTGATTTTTATTCACTAAATGTGTGTTCTTGTTTCAGTGAAGTTCGTCTTGATGCCATCAGGGCAAGTGGCGACACAGCGATGTCGTTTGAATGAGACATTGGGTTCACTCAAGGAGCAGTTCTCGGAGGAGCTCAAAATTCCCGCCAGTATGATCTTGCTGCTTTACAACGGTAAGTGGCCAAGTGATCACTAAGCCAAACACCTTATAACTTAAGATATCTGTACCATTTTTTGCTTCAGGTTATGACATTGCTGTCATTGTTCATGACAAATTCACAACATATGTAGGAATCCCATAACCTAACGAAGCTGGTTAATTACAATCTTTTTAACCAGCACAACTTGTGGATTGACAACACTAGAGACCAGGAGACTAAGAGGAGACCAAATAGAAGTGTTTAAAATAGTGAACGGTTATGAGGATGTTGATAGGAATATGTTCTTCAAACTTAAAGAAGGCAGTAGAACCAGAGGACACAAAGCAGCATTAGTTAAGGAGCAGTGTAGGTTGGACATGAGAAAGTACTCATTCTCACAGAGGGTGATAAATGAATGGAACAAACTGCCAAACGATTGTATTAATGCTAGTAGTGTGAATATGTTTAAAAATAGAATTGACAGATATCTGATAAGGGCGGGCTACACATAGATGAGAAAATTGTTGGACTCTCGATAAGCCAATGGCTTCCTTGTCCACTTGCCATCTGGAACTTGTTGTTCGAGATGGCAATCTTGTTAAATCTTGTTAAACTTATGAAGCAAAAAATAATGTAATGGTTTTCATTTAAGATTATTCCATTGACAAAATATAATGATAATAATAATTAGTGTTATTATTAACAATAATATGATAACACATGAATACACCAATTTAAAAACTTAGGAAAGACAGGTGCATTTATTTTTACCAAAAAACATGTACAATAATATCGAAAATTAACCATGAAATTAAAGTTGACAGCGGAAAAACAAAATATTTTGGTCAGGGAAGCCACCACTTTGACTAGTCTGGTCGCTATCGGTAAGCCACCTTTGCACAAATTCAATATTTTTCAAATTATTCATGTAGACACGTACAAATATGAGTACATACTTAAACATATATATATATATATATATATATATATTATGTGTTTTATTATATAGGTATGTATATATATATATATATACATATATATACATATATATATATATATATATATATATATATATATATGTATATATATATATATATATACATACATATATATATATATATATGTGTATATATATATATATATATGTATATATATATAAATACATATATATATATATATACATACCTATATTATAATAAAACACATAATATACATACATGTATTTATGTACACTTTCCTATACATACAAGCATAGTTATTAAACAAAACAATAATGATGATTTTTACTTTCAATGTAATGATGGTGTAATGATTACGATGATGGTGTAATGATTGATACAGGTAAGAACATAGCGAATGAGATGACCCTGGCTGGTTTGGGGGTGGGCCCCACTGCGATGGTTCAGCTGGAAATGCAGTCGGCTGACCCTATCAATAACCCCATCAAGCAGTTCCCGCCCCGACAAGAGTACCACATGCCAGATGTCATCACAGTGCGGGTGCAGGCAGGTAGGTCAAAGGTTGCAGGAAGGTCACCTTGTTGAATTTCGACGAGAACACCGAAGCATCATTTTGCAGCTCATTGTTCTGTAAATGTTAATTGTTATAGAACTGATTCGCAGTGATAAATATTGTTGAATAAACTACACATGAAAGATAATGGTTCATTGGCTCTTATGATAAACATGTCAGCTGTCAGCTAAATGGTCCACTGGCTCTTATGATAAACATGTCAGCTGTCAGCTAAATGGTCCACTGGCTCTTATGATAAACATGTCAGCTGTCAGCTAAATGGTCCACTGGCTCTTATGATAAACATGTCAGCTGTCAGCTAAATGGTCCACTGGCTCTTATGATAAACATGTCAGCTGTCAGCTAAATGATCCACTGGCTCTTATGATAAACATGTCAGCTGTCAGCTAAATGGTTCACTGGCTCTTATGATAAACATGTCAGCTGTCAGCTAAATGGTTCACTGGCTCTTATGATAAACATGTCAGCTGTCAGCCAAATGGTTCACTGGCTCTTATGATAAACATGTCAGCTGTAAGCTAAATGGTTCACTGGCTCTTATGATAAACATGTCAGCTGTCAGCTAAATGCGGTTTTTGTTGTCTGACAATTTTTTTTACAAATAGTAATTGTCAATGGGTTGAAAAATACCACAATGCTTTTAATATTTACCTCACAAATTATGAATGAATATAACCAGCCAACCATGTGAAAGATAGATATAAAGCTGCACATGCGAACCAAAAATTATCTTCTCTAAGAACCAACATGTATGCATGATTTCTAATTAACACTGTTTAAGGGCTAATACTGCCAGTCTTTCAGCCATCCATCAACTGTCCAAAATTTAGATAAAATAATGCTAATAACATGATTACTTGAAGAGTAAATACACAGAGTGTGGAATGCTCTGCCTTTGCAGTCAGAGAAGCGAGCTCTGCTGCCGCTTTCAAGACAATTTTAAACTTAGAGACACATGTTTTTGTTCAGCCTTTCTGATATTATTTTTGACAGCAGCAATGACTTTTTAATGACGTGGATCTTTTATTTATTTGACACATTTTATTTTATTTAAAACTTATTTCACTTATTTGAACATTGTTAGTGCCTTTGAAATGGTTTTTGCTGGGATACATGATGGAAGGAGGATGAATGGCTTGAGGGAAGAGACTGGGATGCAGTTCAGCCTAACAGGAAGAATAGTATGAAGCCAGATGATGTGTGGGCAGGTCACTTGGTATGGATGGAGGAAGACACAGTGAAATAGCTAGGCCGTAAGAAAAGGGGAAGATCGCAACAGAGACAGAAGGACTACATAAAATGGGATGTAAGGAATGCAGACAGGGCTGACAGGGTGAAGTGGACAGGGATAAGAGCTGGCGTGGTGCAGCAATACAGGAAATAACTTCACCCCTCTCAGGGGAATAGCAAGGAAGAACATATACACGGTGCACTATAAATATCTATTTTATTATTAACCCATTGTGTTTTCCTGACAGAGGATGGACTCAACTACAAGGATGTTGTCGTGGAGATTGAGAGGTGCATGAAACACAAGCCTTTCCTCGGTGGCTTCAGACACCGGGTGACGGGTTCCGAGTTCCACAACGCCTCTGCACAGACCCAGAAGAAGCCGAAGCCAGCAACAGGGAAGGTCCTCTATTGTCGAGACACACAGACTGTGGAGGAACGTCACCTGACGCAGCAGACCACCAATGACATGTCGACACAGATGACGAAGGTCGGGATCTACGTATCAAAAGAGACCGACAAATTGCTCGTGCCACAAAAGTACACGACGGCTGATGAGCGTGAGAAATTTATCCTTGATCAGGTGGGTTTGTGTTCAGTTCAGACGTAGTTATTGGTGTTTGTCATTCATGGTGTAGGTTTGTGTTTTAGGCTGACATTTTTTTTAGTTGTTGTCAAAAAGTCGTCTGTGATATAATGTTATCATGTTAGTATAAAGTAGTTCAGAAAGATGGTAGTCATCATTTTCTGATCATCATCTTCTGATTACCACATTCTGTATTTGCCTCTATTCCCATGTGATAACCATAAAACATGGTAAAAATTTGCCAACCCATCTAGCATTATGGATAGGAAGCTTGATATACGTCTGTCAGGTGAGACTCAGAGGCCACCAGTGTGAAGTGTGTATCTATGACAGATTACTGTAATACTAACATGACTGACAGTCTTTTTGTTATTATATGCTATTATCTGTCTATACCAGTTCCCTAGAATGTTTACTTAACTCTACTCAAGAGGGCTCCTTCGAGAGCAGCTAGTTGTTAGTCATAATAGGAATCTCCCTGACCCTTATAATAGTTCTTTATTTGTGATTTACCCAATAGTAATCCTGTGATGCAACAACACATAGCACATGTATATTGTGATGTACTGTTGTAAATTACATTGTGTTTAATATTAACCAATATATAATCGAATGGCTAAAATAAAGGAAGTCCATCTGTCCGTCCATCTACCCATCTGACAATATAAAAATGGTAATGTTTTCTGCAGCCAGGTGGCCAACAATGTAGTTTTGTGCCTCCAGGTGGTCATGCTACAGAAGTATTACCGTCGATGGCTCGCACGCAAGTATGTGCAGAAAGTTCGACTGGACACAGAGCACCGCCTGGAGTGGGAACGGCAAGAGGAGCTACGCAAGAAGAACGAGAAGGAAGAGAGGATTCGGCGAGAGTTTGAGAGGCGCATGAATCCGAAGACCCGCGAGGACTTCGATCTTCTCTACCATGCCCTTGAGAGTGAGTGAAAACCAGAAACGGGAAAGTTCTTCAGAGAATTGTGAAGAGATTCATTAGACTGGTGATGTGTTAATCTTCTACTCATTTTCACAGTCAGTGTTACCTTTTTCTTTGTAGAAGAATAAGTTCTAATTGACTGTGAAACGCAAGTAAAAGATTATTATGTCTTCAGAGAATGTGTCAAAATTCAACATTGTTTCAGAGATATTTCGTTTTATTTGATCAATCCAAGACATGATCCTAAAGTATTGAAATGCAACCATCCATTTCAGATTGATAAAGGCACCTAAAGGTCATGTTATTCTCTATTTTTTAATTTATCAACAAGAATATATTAGGTTTTAATTAAAAAATTTTAATTAATGTTGCCCATAGGCCGTCATCTCTAGCCATGTACAATAGTTATGTTTTTTCAGTTTAAAAATTGACTTTTTATTGCAAGAATGTTAACACGTGGATTTTGTTTAGATTCTGCTTGCATGTAGAGTTCTTTAGCCCTGTGTGATGAAAAAACAAGTGGTTAAAATAAATTAACCCGTGGTCCAGTATTCTTGCCCAAACACATTAAAATATGTCCTAATTTGTTACAATTTATCAGCATGAATACATATTTATCATTTACATGCTCATATAACAAATGTTCAATAACCCATCGTGTGTCCTCCACACGTCTCCCCATGGCAGAATGGCGCCAGGAGGAAGTGGAGAACATCAACAGGACCTTGGAGGGTGCAGACCGCAAGGCGGCTCTCTGTCAACTCTTGGAGCAGGAAACGGAGCTGATTGCATCTATCGGTCGTCACAAGATCGACTCCGATGCCGAAAACCGTGTTCTTCGCATACAGCGCTTCCTTTCGAAGGTATGTGATAAAGACTGAGTCCATAAATTGCTTCTTACTATGCACTGTAGTTAGTGTTTGAACAGAAAAAGTTAAATTAAACGGATGACAGACAAAGTATTTTTTTTTGTAAATTAAGCAGATAACAGATACAATCAGGGTTTTTTAAGGTTTAGCTCACACAAATAATGGCACATTACCGCGCATATATACACAGCACAATATTTTTTATTTACTTTTGAATTTCACACAGGCATGGAGGGTTTTCACACGGGCAAATTGCCCATGTGAAAGGCCGTAAAAAACCCTGCATCCAGTATATATTTTTATGTAAATAAACAAATAACAAAGTATGATTTTTTTGTAAATTAAGCAGATAACAGATACAGTATATATATTATGTAAATAAAACAATAACAAAGTATGTTCATATGTAAATTAAGCAGATAACAGACACAGTGTATATTTTTATGTAAATAAACAAATAACAAAGTATATTTTTATGTAACTTAAGCTGATAACAGATACAGTATTTATTTTTATGTAAATAAACAAATAACAAAGTATATTTAAAATGTAACTTAGACAGATAACAGACAAAGTATATTTTTAATGTAGCTCATTAAAAGGCATTTGGGAAGTCAAGATGTAGTCTATAATATGTAACGTGATTTTATATTAAAAACAATCAGACTTACGTTATGTTACGTATAAGTTGTGGCGTTGTAGGCAGCCGCCCCGAAGCGCTGGAAAGGGTTTGATGGGCGACATATGGAAATGATGACACCATACTCGATACGTGCCGAGGAACTGAAGGAGATCTACAATAGCATCAACATGAAGTACCTGACGCAGGATGAACGCCTCGATGTTCTACTCACGCTCAAACACACAGTGAAGGTGCGTTGACCAGAGCTGTCAATGCATGGTTATCCTCTGGAAAACCTAGTGTTTTGTGGTTAATTCTTGCTGTTTTTTACTGATAGATATGTGCCGACACATTTGGTTTACAGTAACTCTTACATATTTTCAGAAATTTTATGGTTTTGCGGGCATCAGTGACATTCCATACGATTTGTGTGGTTTTTGTATAACACGATGTGCCCCTTTTTTATCCAGTTTGGTGATGTTCATATCAGTAGTGTGTGAATAGTTTACACAATATTCGCAGTCAGTTTAATAAATGAGAGCGTATGTTTGTAAAAATCATTGAAAGAATTTACTCTGCTTGTTAGAATGGGTGACTTGAGAAAGTGGGAACAGCCTTATTCAATAGTGTGTAGAACAGGATCACTTTTGAATGAATGAATCTTTATTTTCAACAACAGCAACAATAATAGACAAACATAATGGAACAGCATTTCATAACTATCAAATTGTAAAAAATTATGCCAATGTTTCACCAGATCCGACAAAAATTTGTTTATAGTTTGTCCAAAACAAAATAACACATTTGAACAAACGAGCTAGCATGTCATAGTCGATACTTTTCACAAAATGATTCTAAAACAAAACAGGCAAACAAGCTGATTTGAGGAAGACCCTTTAAAGTTAAACATTAATAATGTTGTTGTGATGTGGTGGCTGTTTCAGGAGCATGACTGTAAGCTGACGCAGGACATCATAGAGTTGATTGACCGGGAGGCTGACCTATTGATGAGGGGTGTGCGTGAGACAAACCTGGATGGGCTGAGACGCCGCATCTCCACCCTCTTCCTCCAGTACCTCAAGACCCCAACCTTCAATCCACGCATCGCCAAACTCCTCAAGGTCAGTTTTCACCAGACACCAAATTGGATTTTACTGTTCGTTTTTTTAATATTTTTTTTATATTTCACATCCACCTGCTCGGTTTTTATATATTAATCTTTTCTTTTATTTCACAGTAAATTTTATCTTTTTTCTTTGTTATGTTTGCCTGCTTTCAGTCATTTTCATCAGATTGGCTAATGCTAAACAGCAGCACTGTAAGGATAATGACTACCGTGCTGCCATCTAGCAGTAGCCAGTCTGGTGAAGAAAGCTGCAAACTACTGAAATGTAAGAAAGAAAAAGTTCACTGTGAATTTGAAAAAAGAAAAGAAGCATCTATTTCCTGGGCAGGATTTAATCTCCCATGAAAGGCTTGGACCCAGCTGAACTGTGAATGGGAGTTGGCAGGTTTAAAGCTTGTATGTATAGCTAGGGACTCAGAAAGCACCACATGCGAATGTAATGCAGGGATGCAGACACCAGACCATGTTACCAATGCCTGCACACTCAACAGTGCTCCAAATGCAGTGCAGGGATGCAGACACCAGACCATGTTACCAATGCCTGCACACTCAACAGTGCTCCAAAAGCAGTGCAGGGATGCAGACACCAGACCATGTTACCAATGCCTGCACACTCAACAGTGCTCCAAATGCAGTGCAGGGATGCAGACACCAGACCATGTTACCAATGCCTGCACACTCAACAGTGCTCCAAATGTAATGCAGGGATGCAGACGCCAGACCATGTTACCAATGCCTGCACACTCAACAGTGCTCCAAATGCAGTGCAGGGATGCAGACACCAGACCATGTTACCAATGCCTGCACACTCAACAGTGCTCCAAATGCAGTGCAGGGATGCAGACACCAGACCATGTTACCAATGCCTGCACACTCAACAGTGCTCCAAAAGCAGTGCAGGGATGCAGACACCAGACCATGTTACCAATGCCTGCACACTCAACAGTGCTCCAAATGCAGTGCAGGGATGCAGATGCCAGACCATGTTACCAATGCCTGCACACTCAACAGTGCTCCAAATGTAATGCAGGGATGCAGACGCCAGACCATGTTACCAATGCCTGCACACTCAACAGTGCTCCAAATGTAATGCAGGGATGCAGACGCCAGACCATGTTACCGATGCCTGCACACTCAACAGTGCTCCAAATGTAATGCAGGGATGCAGACACCAGACCATGTTACCAATGCCTGCACACTCAACAGTGCTCCAAATGCAGTGCAGGGATGCAGACACCAGACCATGTTACCAATGCCTGAACACTCAACAGTGCTCCAAATGCAATGCAGGGATGCAGACACCAGACCATGTTACCAATGCCTGCACACTCAACAGTGCTCCAAATGCAATGCAGGGATGCAGACACCAGACCATGTTACCAATGCCTGCACACTCAACAGTGCTCCAAATGCAGTGCAGGGATGCAGACACCAGACCATGTTACCAATGCCTGCACACTCAACAGTGCTCCAAAAGCAGTGCAGGGATGCAGACACCAGACCATGTTACCAATGCCTGCACACTCAACAGTGCTCCAAATGTAATGCAGTGATGCAGACACCAGACCTGCACACTCAACAGTGCTCCAAATGTAATGCAGGGATGCAGACACCTGACCATGTTACCAATGCCTGCACACTCAACAGTGCTACAAATGGAGAAACTAACACTGCAGAACTGGATCTGGCAATCCACGAGTGGCTGCTCGACAAGGCTGCAATTTTAAGAAGACCAAATACGAGTTAGTTTCATCGAACAATCCACCCTGACTGTGTTGTATGTTTCTGCCACTTCAGGTGCCACAAGATCCATCTGTTCTGCGCCAGAACATCTACTTCTGCCCGAGCTGTGAGCAGTATCTGCAGTCGACTGAGTTCCAGCTGTCATCCAACTCTCGTGTCGTTGGCAACTGTCGCCGCTGCAACAAGATCGATAATGACGCTCGCGTGCGCCAAGACTACAGCCATTACCGCTTTATGCTTCGACAGCTGCGCCGTGAGGAAGAGGCATATGGTGACGGCTCCAAAATCGCCTTCCTCATGCAGGTAAGGGTTCGTTCTTTGTCTGCTTATTGACGTATATCCAGTAGGTCCATAATAATACACGGTTATGTTATTGCGCAGACCCCCGTATTATGCAGGTTAAGTGTGCTTTAGAATAAAATAATAATTATACCCATAATAATTCCTATAAACAAATGTTAAAAGACTGATATTAAGTAAAACCTCATTTAAGCTTATGCTAGTCTTAAAAACTTTGTTTGTATAATTTGAATCAATATATTTTTTATTATAAGTTTGATTATTTACATATATTAATTATTTTATTGCAGTATTGTGCTATAATTATTTTAAATAATAAGTAGTAGTTGTATTTTAATCTATTTATTTGTTTATTAACAAATCTAGCCAATCATATTTTTAGATAGGCTGTGAAACGCCACGAACAATTGGTGATCTGGCGCTATATAAAAAAATATATATTATTATTATTATTAGTGAGTCTGTCTGTTTCCACAGGAGAAAGACTTGCGCTACCTGGTGGAGAATGTGTGGAACAGCCAGAGCATCCTGAGTGCATGGGAGGACCTCTATGATCTGGTCCTCGTGCGTTGGGACCGCTTCACCGAGTGGTCCCCATGGAACTGCATCCTGCTGACGAAGGAGGAGGCTTCAGCTCACAACCAACTGACTAGTCTCACAGAGGTGGGTTACCATGGCAACACGGTCATGATGTCAAACAATGGATGAAAGTTACAATACCGACAGTCGTCTCGTAAATGTTTGCATCAAGGGTTTGTATATGTGACATATGCAGGATATCTTTACATCCAGTGGTCATTTTATGTTCGGTGATATTTTTTTTACTTTTTACCTCAACTAAATTTTTTTTAGCTCATTTCAGACTGATTTCATGGATACTCAAACAATTACGACTTATAACTGAACTTATAATTAGCCATACAACATCAACAGAAAGACGCTGCATGTGACACTGTATGTTTGTTTGCAGGCCTATGGCAGTACGTTCATGCACAATGTGGAACACAAACACACGCTAGCACGCAGCTACTTCTCTCGTCTGCCAGGCATGGCAGAACTGCTGCGACGGGCCTGCGAAAAGAAGGCCCAAGCCCATGAGCAGAGTGTACAAGGCAAGGGGCTAATTACAAAGTCTGCCAGATCGAGCAAGCCGGCCAAGGCATACTGACCTGCCAACATAGCCCTGGTTCGAGTGCATGTGATAGGATTTGGAAGATTGTTGTGTTTCCTGTCGATGACAATGTAATTTGCAGGGGATCCCAGCGAGTGTTTTAAGATGCAAGTCAGGTAAACTTGGTCCTTGTTAAAGTTGTTTTCTTCATAGCCGTTTCTGAGATTTGTTCGTGTCTGTGTTCCCAGCGTGTCGGTGGGTTTGTAGGTGCAAGTAGAGTGTGCTTCATGCTTCTGACAGACGGGGGTCGTTCTTAAGGGTTCGTGTCAAATTGTCAATTGATTTCTGAATGTGAACGTCGATTCTATGCGGATATAGAAATGCCACTGTGAAGACTTATAATTAAGTTCGATAGTGTGTTTGGCAAGTTTAATGACACCCCATAGTGTACTAATTTGGACAGTGATTGATCAACAGAGGTTGTCATTTAGACATTTATTTGCTACACTGACACACACCCAATCGCACTCACTCATCGTACACATGTACGTACACAGAGTGGGAATGCACACAGACAGCGAGTACATTAGAGGCTTCATACACATGAATATATTCTTCAAATACCTGAATAATAATATGGAATGAATATCATAACAAGGATCATTTGTTTACCGTTGCCAAGGGTTTTGTATAAGTTCTAACCGACTGTGTATGCAACTTTGAAGGACTGTGATTGGTATATATTAGAACTTTGTGAAAAGCTATTTTGTAAATATGGACAAGTTGTATATAATTTGCAGTTTGATCGTTAAATGCAAACAACTGAACAAATCTGCAGATATATCAGTTGGTGCAACTTCATTGCGTTATAAAAATAATAATTTGTTGGTTTTATTAAGATTTTATTGGGTTTTTTCTTCAGGGTTAGATTCTGTACTGGATTCAGTTTTAATGTTTATGTTCAGACGATATCCTGCTGGCTGGCGCACGAGGAACCTAGCAGTACTGTGATTATTTACTCAATGCTATTATCATTTAGCTGATACTGTGATCATATAGTTGGTATGCAACATTTGTTAGTAGACATCGTATTTGTTCAGGTTATTCTAGGGCATGTTTCATTAACACGATGATAAAATAAGTTTACCAAGATTTGCCATCCAGGCCAAAGGCCCAGATGGCAAGTGGACAAGGAAGCCATTGGCTTATCGAGAGTCCAACAATGTTCATCTACTTATAACCTGCCCTCCTGAGATGTGTCAACCTTGTTTTTAAACATACTCACGCTGCTAGCAATTATACAATCTGTAGACAATTTGTTCCATTCATTTATTGTCCTCTGTGAGAACGAGTGCTTCCTGATGTCCAATCTACATTGATCCTTTACTAATTTTACCTCATGTCCTCTAGTTCTGCTATCCTTCTTGAGTGAGAAAAACATATTTCTATCAATATTTCCATACCCATTCAATATCTTAAAAATTTCAATCTGATCTCCTCTTAACCTCCTAGTCTCTAGAGTTGTTAAACCACATTCTTTCAGGCGTTCTTCATAACTAAGGTCTCTCAGTTCTGGAATCATTTTAGTTGCTCTCCTTTGTATGTGTTGTTGATTCCATCATTGACATTATAATCAGTGTTACTAAATTCCTCCGCCGTATTAACTGTGGGATGGATGAGTTCCCCTGCAAGTTTTCTTAATGATAAACTACACAATGCTGCATTGGCTTGCTTTAGTGATGTTGTGTACAAACATTATGTAAATATGTTAGAATTATGTCAACATGTTATGCAAGACAGTATTCCTTCCATGTTATTTAAGGGGCGACGCAAAGAACAACACAACAGAACGTCCTAATTACAGAATTAAAATGTGTTTCCAACATGATGTGCATTATTTGTCTCCGTCATTCGTTCCCGAATCATATACAGCTGTTTATCATTGTTTTATATACTAATGCACAAGACATGTTCTCAGATGTATAAATAACGAAGGATTATGGAGGGCGTTTACTTATTTTTTTAACCTGTAGATGTAGACAATTTATCCAACGCCACACGGGGTAAAACCATAAATATGTAACCTGTTGTGGGCTCTATCTATGAGTCACAACACAAGGGTCCATGATGTGGCTCTGTCAATTCTGCCAACTACTTCACAATCATGAAAAACATTACTGTAGGAAGAATTCAGTTATGCTGCCTTTAGTACACAAAAGCATTGTTTGGTCACATAATCTCACCATCATCTTTGGCCAGGTATTCATTCATGCAGCTGAGTGAACAACTATATCGCTATATATTATGTTTATAATACAAAATATTCCATAATTTTTTGGTAAAAATAACTTACGACATTACAGACACACATATCACAAGTACTTCTTTTTCTTATATAAATTTATAAAAAACACAACAAACAAAGCAGTGATTTTAATATACAGCCTGTACACAATTCAATGTAAAATTTTTATAAATTTACATAAAAGATCTGTAAATCTTGAATATATAGATATAAGCATTTCATATAACAAGCAGACTCGGTGTGTAAAGATTCCAAGCTCAGCCCTGTGGGATGTGTTCATTGTTCCCTGCTATCCGTGGGAGTGCGTATGTCAGTTACACATACGACGCATAGTATTCAATATGGCAGTAACACTAGAATGTATATCATTCTTAACAGGGCATTGAGTGCCATGTTCTGCACCATAACAGTATCATGGTGACAACTACTATCACTGCTACTACAGTTCAGTCACCGGTATACTCATCGCATATGCACAACTGGATATCTGCCTTATCATCATTGTCACCGTGACTCAGATCATCATACTCGAATACGAGTGACTGCGAGAGAGAGAATTCTTAATAAGAATTATGAGGCTTTTCAAAATGTTGCTATAATCATGAATATAGCAAAATAAATTTGTCCTGGTGGAAGCATTGACATTTGGTGAGGTCGTTTCTGTGATGCACTGTTGGGTCAACACATCGTCACTTGACAGTGCTGCCACCTGCCAGCACTACACATGTCACATCGTAAACTGACTATCTGGAACTTGTGAGACTATAACCTATAACCTCATCTATGTAGAGCAGCCACCTATTAACCTCATCTATACACGGTTGTCACCTGTCAGATGAACATATGCAGTGATGCCACCTGTCAGTGCCACCTATGCAGTGCTGGCACCTGTCTGTGCAACCACTGCAGTGCTGCCACCTGTCAGCGGTGCCGTCTGTGTGGCGCAGCGAGTAGACTGGTCCTCTCTGTTGCCTCTTCACTGAACACTGCAAGAGAGCCACACACCACGGGGGCATTCTCAACATCATATTGATTCTGACAAAGTTACTTGGAAAGGTACTAATGCCAATACACTTCAAATTATCAATACTATTCCTTTTTGTTGAGTAGTAAAACCAGTAAAACACAGATCCTACACCAGCTGCATCATTTATATCGTTATTTTCCATCACATTATTTTTTTAATTCTTTAAATGTTTAAAATGGTGTTTGGAGCCCACAGCATTGACATACAATACATTCTCATAGGAGAATGCTACATCAGAAATGTTGTGAACGTTCATGTATGCTTAAAATACATAGATGTTTATCTCACCTCGTTCTTTCAAGCCCTTTCCAAAGTTCTTGCAGACTATGCACATCTCCAGCATAAGAAGGGACCGAACCAGAAGCGCAAGGAACCCTGCACACAAGTGTCTATTTAAGCAACTTTCTCACTCTATTGATGACAATAAATTCCTGTCATATTTATAACTGAACAGAGTCTATCTAACTGTTAATGATCACTTTTTGGGAAAATTAATGTTGGTTTAGTTTAGTTAAAAATGGAACCAATTAATGTGTGTGTGTGTGTGTGTGTGTGTGTGTGTGTGTGGTGTGGTGTGGTGTGGTGTGTGTGTGTGTGTGTGTGTGTGTGTGTGTGTGTGTGTGTGTGTGTGTGTGTGTGTGTGTGCACGTGTCTTGTGGAATGTTCCAGACATCTCCCCTCTGTATCTGTATGTCTTAATTGGTATGTGTATTGATGTGTGTCCCCTGCTATCCTACTCGACCATACGTCACATCTGAATTTAATTTTATCAGATGCAGCATTAAGAGCTTAAAAATTCCGTATAACTTATCATTGTGCAGTGATCATGTCACTCACAATCGCATTTTCCTGAAGGCTGTATGTTGTGATTTGATAATTTTGTAACCGAGATAATGATGTTTTAAATGTTCCTATGATCCGCCTGTAAAATCGCCGTGGCAGCGGCAGCTGATGTATTCTTGGGCACTGGGTCATCATTTTTTAGTAGACTCACCTTTTTCATTATCATTTTCATTGTTAGTATCATCGTCACCATAAATTCTATCACCTGAATCAAAATAATCTCTAAATATGCTGTTAAATTTGCTTGCCAACTTCGAATCACCAAAAGAAAAACTATTGATATCCACCATTATGGATTATAAATTCTCCTTAGCAACAGACTATTTTGTAAAAAAGACCCTCCAAGTTGGCATCAAAACAGAACCATTAGAAAGAGCGCTACTGATTTGACAAAGGGGTGCAATAATATGAAAAATTAAAATGTTCAGCTAATCGGCAAATCTTCAAAACAAAACTTCAAACTCCTTTAGCATGAAATTTAAAATGCAACATTTGGTCGATTAAGAAAACAAAGGACATATAATATATATATATATATATATACACACATAGCCTAAGATATCTAGTATGTAAATCCAAACTCCATAAGCATCCCTAATATGAATGTTTTCGACTTTGAAGAAAAATGGCACATCAGATCAGGAACCAATGAAAATGTTTGAGCAACTAGAGTTTTGTTTGATGTAGACCCCCTCTAGATATATTTTGCTGCCTGATAAGACAGCGACACTCAACTGGTCCCTCCTCAATTTGATTTTTTTGCTGCTCTCATTTTGTAAAAAATCAAACCTATCTAGTATCCACTGCAACATACTGGCTCGTTTGAGCAACTTTGATGTGTAGTTTTTAGTGAAATCATCAGACAAACTATTAAATTACTTAAATTTTTATCAAATATTTAATAACTGAAGTGAAAATGGAACCAGTGAAAACTCATGAATTTCACCATTGGTGAAATTTCGTAACTACCGGTATGTCATACTCATTTTTTTTATTAAATCAACTGTGGATGTTAATTAAACTATTCACACACTACATATATTTGGACATCAACGAACTGGATTTGCGGTAGGCTAAATCAGTTGAGGAGGGAGTTTTAAGCAATGAAATATTTCATACAGACTTAAACAGTCGTCCACATAACACTAGAATCACCATCAGTCATCAACTGAAAAAAGTTGCTCACCCATGCTTTAAAATGTGTGTAAGCAAAGTTGTTATATACCTGCAGCCATTGTGGAGTAAGTGATGGTCATGGTGTCTTTCTTGAATGGAAGACTGCCAAAAAGCTGGAGAACAAATAACAACAATTATCATAAAACAACTCTTTTTGAAATAACCCACTGTATTTATAACACACTGGCTCAGAATGTTTTATTTGTTTACAACTAATGAAACTGTTTATTTGTTTACAACTAACGAAACTGTTTATTTGTTTACAACTAATGAAACTGTTTATTTGTTTACAACTAATGAGTAAACTTTTTAAATGATTTTCTTAACTTTTATGGCCTTACAGGCGCAGGAGACTTTCCTTACGGTTTTGTGTGTTTTGAACGAGGTTTTTTATTATGGGATACAAACTGCATTTGTCAAATGGCAGCAAGTAAAAGATCATCAGTTCCAAACATGTCCAAAGAGCGACCCTCATGTATATTTTCACTGCGCAGTAAGCTGTGCCAAAATCACATCAGCCTCAATGAATATATCTCTGTTTTCATGTCAATCTCCTTTTGAGTATGCTAGCAAGTCAGTGAACGTAGTTAATCATACGGGTCATACACATTTCTATTACCAATCTTATAGTTGTACAACACACATGGCTGGCACGTATGAATTGATTATATCTTAGTGTGTCCATTACTTCTGTACAATGTGTATCGTTGACTGGTGATACTAACGTTAACCATTTTGTAGACAACATATACAGGTTCGATGATACCCAGCAGAGCAACGACAACGATGCACCATATGAACTCGAGTCGCACCTACAACACACGGCAATGATATATCATTAAAGCGAAACAAAAGTCATAGTTTTGGGCCTATGCACCTATGATACTTACTAAGACATAACCATTTGCCACTACAATTAAGAATATCATGCCAGTTGTTTCTCGGAAAACTTTGTTGAACAGCATTTTAATTTCATGGGTTACACCATACTGCTAGATTTTGTTCTACAAATAAAAATCTAATAGTAAACACATTGTCCTATACTTGCCAATAGGACATGGCCATGTCCTATACTTGCCAACAGGACATGGCCATGTCCTATACTTGCCAACAGGACATGGCCATGTCCTATACTTGCCAACAGGACATGGCCATGTCCTATACTTGCCAACAGGACA
Source organism: Lamellibrachia satsuma (assembly GCA_033239005.1). Classification (NCBI taxonomy): domain Eukaryota; kingdom Metazoa; phylum Annelida; class Polychaeta; order Sabellida; family Siboglinidae; genus Lamellibrachia; species Lamellibrachia satsuma. Next base: position 7,498,218 of record BSQZ01000008.1, read on the forward strand.
TGGCCATGTCCTATACTTGCCAACAGGACATGGCCATGTCCTATACTTGCCAACAGGACATGGCCATGTCCTATACTTGCCAACAGGACATGGCCATGTCCTATACTTGCCAACAGGACATGGCCATGTCCTATACTTGCCAACAGGACATGGCCATGTCCTATACTTGCCAACAGGACATGGCCATGTCCTATACTTGCCAACAGGACATGGCCATGCTGTTTGCTTCTAAAGTCAACTTAATTCAACATATTTTGGTTTTTGCTTCCTAAACTTCTCCCTTAGCAGCTAGTTTTATCGAGAGTGCATTGCTTCCGACGGCCCTTTCGACTTCAGTTACAGGCTCTCTCACTGGGTGTCGATTTCTTAGAACTGTCAGCGCTTATTGATTAGCCTGGTCAATACGTCAGCTGTCAGTAAAACCGAGATTAGACCAGAATCTTCCACTTTTAGAGAAAAAAATCAGAGAAAACCACTAGCATGATATTCTTGATTGTAGTTGCAAATTATTTGTTTTTATTAACTCTCTTAGGTGCTTTGCCCCCAAACCATAATAATTAATTTACATACATGCAGTGCGTATAGATACTTTGCTAATGCAGAAAATTTATGTATAATGCTCATACAAATCATGCATATTTAAACGATGAATAGCTAAATAATAATGTGCTACAATCTTATGCTGGAAATGGAGAGAATTGAAGTACAAACTTAAGTCTCCCATCAGTCCCCTGTTGCACTGTTCTGTTATCATATTATACATACATACAAGATTTAACTAGATTTAACAAGATTGCCATCTAGGGCAAAGGCCCAGTTGGCAAGTGGACAAGGAAGCCATTGGCTTATCGAGAGTCCAACAACGTTCATCAAAGTGTAACCCGCCCTTCTAAGATATGTCAACCTTGTTTTTAAACATATTCATGCTGCCAACAGTTACACAATCTGTTGATAGATTGTTTCATTCATTGATTTTCCTCTGTGAGAACGAGTACTTCCTGATATTCAATCTACACCAATTCTTTACCAATGTTACCTGATGTCCTCTAGTTCTGTTATCTTTCTTTAGTGAGAAAAAAATATTTCTATCAATATTTTCATACCCATTCAATATCTTAAAAACTTAAATTTGATCTCCTCTTAATCTCCTTGTCTCTACGTTTTTTTTTTCAGCTGTTCTTCATAACTAAGGTCTCTCAGTTCTGGAATCATTTTAGTTGCTCTCCTCTGTATTCTTTCAAGCGTATCTATATCCTTCTTACGATGTGGTCTTCAAGCTTGTATCCATTACTCTAAATGAGCCCTGACTATTGCTTTATACAGAGGTATAATTAGCTTTTTCTCCTTGTATGTTACATTTCTCCTAACCAACCCAAGATTTGTATTACCCTTTGAAGCTGCAATACCACACTGCTCTGAAACTTTCATATCAGCGCTTATTGTAACTCCTAAGTCATTTTCTTTTATAGTAGTACCCAGAACAGTATCTCCCATTTTATAATTTACATACAAGTTCCCATGTCCTGTATGTAAGCATTTACATTTCCCAAAATTTAACAATATCTTCCATTTCTCAGACCATTTCACTAATCTGTCTAGATCATTTTGTAAATGTTGTTTATCACCATCATTGTTAACCCTTCTAAATACTTTTGTGTCACCAGCAAATTTCAGTACGTTGCTTGCTATATTATCGTCCAAGTCATTGATATATATTAAGAATAATAAAGGTGCTAATAATGCTCCTTGTGGTACCCCACTCAAAAACTGATTTCCATTTGAAACCTCCCCACCTACTACAATATGCTGTCTTCTGCCAGTCAGTCATTGTTCTATCCAGGCGATTTTGCCATCCCCAATACCATGGGCTTTTAATTTAAGTACCAGGTAGTAATCTTTGACGTGGCACTTTGTCAAAAAAGTTTTCTGAAAATTTTATTATATAATATCTACTGGAAATCCCTCGTCTATCCACTTAGTGATTTTTTCAAAAAAACATAACATATTTGTTAAGCATGACCTCACTTTTAGATGGATTGTTGAGATGGATTTAACAATTTACACCTAATAAGGAAGTCCACCATATTGTCTTTGATTAACCTTTCTAATAATTTACAAATCACTGATGTTAAACTCGCTGGTCTGTAATTCTGACTTATTTCTCGAACCATATTTAAATAATGGTATGATGTTTGCTTCTTTCCATTCAACAGGAACCACTCCCTCTTTAATGACAAGTTGAACACTCTTGCAAGTGGTATACTAATTTGTTCTACTGTTTCCATTAGTAATTTTGGAGGAATCCCATCCACTCCCGGTGATTTGTTATCCTTCATTGCCTTTATTTTCTTAGCTACCAATTCTGGAGTTACAATTAATGGACCTAAATAGTAAGATTTAGCCCCCTGAAATTTGGCATCAGCAACTGGTAATGAACTAATATCTTCTGGTACGCCTCCACAGTTTGTTTTAGCATTATTTTTCTAATAGCCTCTTTTGACACCGTTTTCCTTGTTTTTGGAAGGGAACAAATTTATCGATGATACTCTCAATTTCATATTTTAGAATATTCCAACATTCAACTGCGGTCTTATTCATCAGCATGTTATTCCAATCTAGCTTTGCTAAGTATTTTCGCATATCTTTGTAGTTACCTTTGTGGAAGTTTCTCTTGTACGTTTTCTTATTTTTACTTTCTGATTTTACATTGATGTCAAAATGTATTTGATTATGTTAACTGTTACCCAATGGTTCAAATATTTTTACATCATCCACTAATTCTTTTTGTGATGACAAAACTATATCTAGTACATTTTCTCCCCTGGTTGGTTCTAGTATGTGCTGAGTAAGAAAGCTATCCTGGATTAAAAATAGAAATTGTTGGTCCTCAATCCCTGTGCTCTCTAGAGAATTCCATTGTATGTGTCCATGGTTAAAATCTCCCATCATGATACATTCCCCTTCACTAACTTCCTTTATAGCGTTTTTTATTTTTGTGTTGTCCTCTTCGTTTATGTTTGGACTTCGGTAAACTAATCCAATAGTTAATTTTGAATTTCCTGAAACAATTTTGCACCAAACAGCTTCATCGCAATCTGCTTCCCTTTCAAATTTTATTTCATAAGCCTGAATAGATTCTTTAACATATAAAATAACTCCCCCGCCCCTTCTTCCTATTCGATCTTTCCTAAACATTACATATCCTGTCAGTCCTAATTCAGCATCTGTTATATCTATGTTGGCCCATGATTCAGTTATACCAATTATGTGAGGGTCAATATCTTCTACCATAATGTTTAATTCGTTTTTCTTATTTACTATGCTCCTTGCATTTAAACATACGCATCTATAACCTTTTTCAGAGATGTTTTTCGGATGATTTGATATTGGTTTATCTGTGCTAGTGGCCTCTTGTTCTGCTTGAGACACCTCTAGGTAACCCCCCTGCACTTCTAGTTAAATATTTGTCATTGTACCCAAGTCACTATCTACTGCTGCTGAAAGTTTGTCCGCGAATACTGCCGCCCCCTTTCCACTTAGATGAAGCCCATCCTTCATGTACATATCAGCTCTCCCAACAAAACTTCCCCATAAATCCACAAATCCAACTTCCTCTTCCATACATAGCTTCTGGACGAACATGTTAATTGCCATCCCCCGACAATTTCGATATTTGTGACCCCTCCTGCCCATTACAGGTAAAATCCCTGACAGTATTACCTGCTCAACCCGCGTCTGTTTTAGTGTTCTGACCAACTGCCTATATTTCCTAACTATGGCAATTGTACCCTCCCTCTCTACGTTATTTGTCCCTACGTGTACTAAAACAGATCCACCCTTACCCGAGCCTACAATGTTTTTTACCCTCTCAGTTATCGCCTCTATTTTGGCTCCAGGCAAGCAGACCACCACATCATCTCCCTTGTTTAAGACTCTGTCGGTCTTCCTAACTATCGAATCCCCCACAAAAACCCTCGCTCTCTTCCTCACCCCCTCTATCACTGCTGCAGAATAACTCTTCCGTTCGATCCCCTCCATCACATTCTGTCCTGACCCCTTCCCTCCTGTCTCCCCCACTTCCCACTCCTTTGCTCTTGTCTCTCCCACTCCCCTCTCCTTCACTCCGGTTGTTTTCCCTCCCATGTCCCCCACTCCCTTCTCCTTCCCTCCTGTCTCCCCTACTCCCCTCTCCTTCACTCCGGTTGTCTTCCCTCCCATTCCTTTCCTTCCTTGTGTTGTACAAACTATCTGTGTTAAATAAAAGAATCTTTGAATTCTATTGGGCAATAGTTTATATTTCACTTTGTACATCAATACAGATGTTTTGTATTCAATTAAGTCGAAAAATATTATAAATTTTAGATTAATAAATAAGATTGTATGGTCCCGAGCCATTGCTCCACAAATTCTCACAACTCTCTTTTGTAGAGTGAATATCATTATATTTGTATGATAAGTATTTCCCCATATCTCTGAGCAGTAGTCTCTATGGGGCAAGAAAAGTGAGAAGTATAAAGTAATCAATGCCGAGGCCTTTAAGAAAAATTTTTCTTTATAAATAATTGACTTTGTTTTAGCCAATTTGGATTTTACTGATTGTATAATATGTGTTTTCCAAGAAAGCTTATTTTCATAGACTATTTCATTAATGTTTTGGTTTATTGCTATAGCAATATCTGAAGCAACCCTTTCTTTTCCAAATACTGCGTAATTAGTTTTATTAATATTAAGAGACAGTTTGTTAACTACCAATTGTGCAGTTTACTCAGCTCTTGACTAATTGTGTTACTAAGCAATTCTGGACTATCAGTGCTATAAAATATATTAGTGTCATCTGCGAACAGTACAAATTTGAGTATACTAAAAACATTACACAAATTATTTATATATATATATATATATAAAATAATTTCAGTCCAAGTATTAAACCCTGTGGCATGCCACATACTACTTCTCATCAGGAGATTGTGTCCTTTTTGTTAAATAGCTAACTAACCATTTAAATACTATACCATGAATACCATTCATTTATATTTTTTTATTAGTAAATTATGATCGAAAGGTTTTTTCAAGTCTGTGAACACCCGAATTGAAGCTTTTTTACTGTCAATTGCATTAGTTATTTCCTCGGTCATTTCTAATAAAACCAAAGATGTAAACCTGTTTTAAACCACACTGGCTGTCACTTAGTATTTTATTTTGTTTGTGAATTTTTCCAATCTGTTATCAAGTAGTTTTTCTAAAAAAAAACTGAGAACTGCGGTAATATAGAGATAGGCCTGTAGTTGTTAAATTAATTCTTTTCATCGGTTTTATAGACAGGAATATCTTTTGTCACTTTCATATTATCTGAAAAAATACCTATTTTGAATGATGCGTTACATATATACGTAAGAGGTTTAGCTATGTGGGAAATTACCTTTTTCACAACATACATGTCTATTCCATCGTAACCCGTAGATGATTTTCCTTTACCGTTGTTCACAATAGTCAACAATTCTTGTCCATCAGTGGGGTGAAGGAACAAGGAGGTCTCCGTACTCACATGTGCATAGTCATAAATGCTTGCTTTATTTTTTGGTGGTTTGATGTTTTTGATGAGATCTGGTCCAATGTTGACAAAGAATTCCTTGAAACCATTGGCAATATTTTGTTGATTTTTATATGCTCTGTTTTCAATTACAAAATGGTCTGGAAATGGAGTACAATTTTTATTTCTTTTGAGTACCGAATTTAAGACCTTCCATGTTCCCTTTGTGCAGTGTTTTCCAGTAAACTACTGGAGTACATACTTTTTTCCGCATATTGTAAAATATTTGTCAACTTATTTTTATATTTGTTATATTTATTTTTGGCATTGTTTTACATTTAACATATTTTTTATACTGATTGTTCTTCCTTTTACATACATTTGCCAAACCTTTTGTAAACCATGGCTTATTTTCTCCTTTATTTCTAATGCACACATTTTTTAACAGGCAAAGTATGCCATATCATTAACTGAATACATTAACAAACCCTTCATAGCTCTTATTAACATCATTCTGTTTTGTGTTTTGATATATCATATGACCCCAGTCCTGAACAGATAGTGCAGCACCAAATGTCTCTATTCTTTGCACTACAAAGGATAATTTGAAAACATTGACACTACACAAAACACCGACACTACACAAAACACTGATACTACACAAAACACTGGCACTACACAAAACATTGATACCACACAAAACACTGGCACTACATAAAACACTGGCACTACACAAAACACTGATACTACACAAAACACTGGCACTACACAAAACACTGACACTACACAAAACACTGATACTACACAAAACACTGACACTACACAAAACACTGATACCACACAAAACACTGGCACTACACAAAACATTGGCACTACACAAAACACTGATACTACACAAAACACTGACACTACACAAAACACTGATACCACACAAAACACTGGCACTACACAAAACACTGGCACTGCACAAAACACTGGCACTACATAAAACACTGGCACTGCACAAAACACTGATACTACACAAAACACTGGCACTACACAAAACACTGATACTACACAAAACACTGGCACTACACAAAACATTGACACTACACAAAACACTGATACCACACAAAACACTGGCACTACACAAAACACTGGCACTACACAAAACATTGACACTACACAAAACACTGATACCACACAAAACACTGGCACTACACAAAACACTGGCACTACACAAAACATTGACACTACACAAAACACTGGCACTACACAAAACATTGACACTACACAAAACAATGGCACTACACAAAACATTGACACTACACAAAACACTGGCACTACACAAAACATTGACACTACACAAAACACTGGCACTACACAAAACACTGATACTACACAAAACATTGACACTACACAAAACATTGACACTACACAAAACACTGGCACTACACAAAACATTGACACTACACAAAACACTGACACTACACGAAACACTGACACTACACGAAACATTGACACTACACAAAAAATTGACACTACACAAAACACTGACACTACACAAAACACTGACACTACACGAAACATTGACACTACATGAAACATTGACACTACACAAAACACTGACACTACACAAAACATTGACAGTACACAAAACATTGACACTACACGAAACATTGACACTACATGAAACATTGACACTACACAAAACATTGACACTACACAAAATTAGTTTCTTATGGCAGGGTTAGCAATTTGTCTTATTTAGCATTGTATGTAAATTATATGTATTTTTTCAAAAAACATTGTTTATTTTCTGACAACAATTCATAAAGTTGTTGACTTTGAGCGCATGCAGGTAGTTTTTCGCTATGATGGCTGAAGCACCACCTGGTGAGTGATGAATATGAAGTTGCCAAAACTGCACACGAGTCTATATCATTAAAAGCTTCATGTAGGTTTTTTAGATTTCTATGGTTAGATGAAATCGTGTAGTGTTGCATAACAATGTTTTAAGATAATCCAAAATTACATCAGTAGCAAAGAAGAAAAAGTCTGACATATCCAATAAAAATCACAAAAGTCTATACTATTTGCCCTTTTAACAGCACAAGCGTCAACATGCAAAACAAATACACCACGGTTCAGTTTAAAGTTGTGTATATTTTCTTCAGAACACACCAAGGATGATTGAAATTACACACTTAAAAATAATTATTGCCTAATATTGTAAGTCCTATGTGGCAACAATCGAGGTCAGATGAAGTGCTCACCGAGAACCACCCAAGGAGCATCAGTGCCAAAGACACAGCCAAGCCAAGCACCACAGTGATGATTTCAGGATTAGATAGTGATGTTCCATCTCGCAAGGCCAATATCACAAAGCTTACCTATAAATGGCAGACCAAAAATCACAAAAACCTGCAAGTAATGCATTTATCATGATCATTTCAACACCTTGGAAGCATAGCAAAGTGTGAAATTAGGATCACTCTTGACTAATTTCAAATGGGGGTCATAATTCAGAACAGTTTATTCAGTCTTCAATAGTAATATCTTACAGAATACAGAAATTAACATTTCTGCATTAGGCATCTTTATGGGCATCTTGATCACTAGGGAGATTTCCATTGTAATTATTATTGAAAACAATTTGAGTCTGTGACAATTACTCTAGCAATGCAACAAAAATTATAACTCCAATTATTACAAACAACATCAATTGTAGCCCTCTTCAGATTTGCGACAATATTCTTCTGACATATTCACAATTTCACCTCAATTTTATGATTCAGTTTTACTATAGTATTAATTATCAAATAAAACATAGCTTAATTTACTTGTAATTAAGAAACAATTGACGGAAGAAATCTTACTGCAACTTGGAAGTCGAATTTGAGCAGATCCATGAATCGGGCGACTTCCCTGTACATGTCTGAAAGTATTTATATCTTGTTTCCTACTGTATGATACATTTATTATATCATGCATATGATGGCAGAACAACATCCTTCTGGCAATACACCCCTAGGACAATCTGGACATTTCCCCCCTCATTAAGCCAATATAAATAAGGACATGTGTGCAATTAGATGACTGGCTTATGTGTAAATAAAAATATATATATTTATATGTGCTTGCATGCATGTGCATGGTGGTGTGTGTGTGTGTGTATGTGTGTGTTTGTGTGCATGCATGCATATATTGGAAATTACTGTAGACTGTAAATTTAGACACAACACACATAGAATTGCTAGTACAAAATAGCTAATAAAATTTTCAATAGGTTAAACTATTAAACATCATATTCAAATTAGCTGAAAATTGCCTGTAATGTTAATTGTAATGCTAATTGCCTGTAATATTAATTGTAATGTTAATAATTAACCTAAACTGATGAATAGAGATAATGTTTACAATTACATGGAATCAAATTAACTTACTTTGAAAAGACTCCGATGCCCCAACGATCCTGAACTCAAGCCAACCAAATTTTCTGGCAACGATTACAGCAAGCACAATATTGACTGGCGCCAAAAGACTTGCCAATATGAGACGAATCTGTAAAGAAAATAGCAGTATTGCATCTGCTCTTCACATACATGTGCATTGACACTTAGCAGGCATCAAATTCGGTATGAATAATTGGGGCATTCCATCTCAAGTCAACCAAAATAAGATAATCTTGTTGCACTCTTATTTTAGAATTCAACAAAAATTTTACCAAGTAATCCACATGACAATATAACCAAACATGTCAACCATAGGGCTGTAGCACAAATAGTTTCTTATGACCATTTCAGATACCAATAACTCAAAAACTATTTGATCTAAAACTCTGAGATTTGGCCTGCTTATTCTCCAGTAAATGTAGACATCTAAAGTTCCACATCTGTTTATTAGTTTTTCATCAATTTGCCACTGAAGTTGTGTGTTTCTATGTGCAAAATTTAGCCAATGAGTGATTTTAGACCCATATTTCAACAAAACATGTTAGAACACAAATGAATGTTATTTAGATCAATAACACAGCTGCAGAGGATCTGTGTGGAAGAACATCTGGAAATGGCAAAGTGCCTAGGAGTAGTAACCAAGGAAGGTGGACAAGTGAAGTTGCAGAGGCAGTATGGGAAAAGAAGGAAGCCTGGAAAAAAGAGAAGACCAAGGAGAGAGGAAACCAATCGGATGCAAAGATGATGCACACATACGGGCAGAAGAAGAATGCGACAAAGAGAGCTGTTGGTAAGGCGAGGAGAGATACGGAAGCAGACATGAATAGCATGCTAGATGAGGATGGTGGAAAAAAGATGATATACAAAATGGCCCGAGACATGGATGAAAATTGAAGGGTGGGGTGGCGATCAAGGATAGAAATAGAAGTTAGTGACAGAACAAGAGGCAGTGTTGAAGGTCTGGGAAAGCTACCTCAAGGAACTACTGAACCAGGAAGGAAATAACAATGATCTGGAATTACCATCGTATGTAGAGGGGAAAGTGGAGGTAACTGATATTACGGATACAGAGATGTAAACTGGGATGAAACGGATGAAGAAGGGGAGAGCACCTGTTATCGATGAGGTGCGTGTGGAGATGGTAATGGCAGCGGGGGAGAGTGGAATCAGCTGGACAAAGAGGCTGCAGAATACATGTATGAGGCAAGGTAAAGTACCAGAGGAGTGGCAGACAGGACTAATTGTCCCAATATGGAAGTGGGAGATGTGCAAGACCCAAGGAAATGCCTTCTAAGTAACATCATGAAGCTGCTAGAGAGGATCCTGGATGGAAGGATTCTAAAGAGAGTAGAGCAAGAATTGGGTGAAGAACAACAGGGATTCAGAAAGGGCAGAGGGGTGACTGATAGGATGTTTGCATTAAGACAAATGGTAGAGAAGAGGTTGGAGATGCAAGAGAGAATGGCAGTGAGGTTTGTGGACCTGGAGAAGGCCCATGACACAGTCCCTAGAGAGATGGCGATGGCAACAGTGAGATGGACGGGAGTGCCAGAAGCAGAAGCCAGGATGGTGGAAGTAATGTATGAGAGAACGAAAGGAAGAGTTGTGGTTGGATCTGGGTTGTCAGAAGAGTTTCCAGTTAACATCGGTTTGAAGCAAGGAAGTGTACTTAGCCCTTTACTGTTTATCATGGTGATGGAACTAATCAGCAAGAAGATCAGCACGAAGGATGTTCTCAGGAGGAGGATGTTGGACACCAGAGAGAGGAGTTGAACATCAAGTTGGGAAGCAAGGAGGTCAAGCAAGTGAATGGCTTTATGTACCTTGGAGGAATGGTTATGGAGGATGGGCATTTAGATGTAGAGGTGTAGTGTCGAATAAAAGCAGGGGCAAATGCCTGGAGAAAGGTAGTGGAAGCTGAAATGGAAAGTCATGAGAGCGTGTGCTATACCGGCATGCCTGTATGGTCTGGAAACAGTGGCGTTGACAGAACAACAACAGAAGGTGTAGGTTTATAAGAACAACTGGGTTCAACGAATAACAAAAACAAAGAGGGTGGACAGAAGAAGGATGAACGACCTCAGGAAAGAAGTTGGGATGCAATGCAGCCTAACAGGAAGATTGGTGAGAAGCCAGATGAGATGGGCAGGCCACTTGGTAAGGATGGACGCAGGCAAACCAGCAAAGAGAGCTGAGATGGAAAAACATCAAGGACGTGGGAAAAGGGGAAGGCAACAGCTGAGATGGGAGGACTGCATGTGGAGGGACATGAGAAGATCGGGGAGGATGAAGGATGAAGAAAGGGGGCTGCCAATAGAAAACTGGAAAGAATGGAAAGAGTGGTTCAACAATACTGTAAGTGTGCCTGACCCTCATCCCTGACCCTCATCCCTGTACACCAGGGAACAAGTGTGCCTGACCCTCATCCCTGACCCTCATCCCTGTACACCAGGGAACAAGTGTGCCTGACCCTCATCCATGTACAGCAGGGAACAAGTGTGCCTGACCCTCATCCCTGTACACCAGGGAACAAGTGTGCCTGACCCTCATCCCTGTACAGCAGGGAACAAGTGTGCCTGACCCTCATCCCTGTACAGCAGGGAACAAGTGTGCCTGACCCTCATCCCTGTACAGCAGGGAACAAGTGTGCCTGACCCTCATCCCTGTACAGCAGGGAACAAGTGTGCCTGACCATCATCCCTGTACAGCAGGGAACAAGTGTGCCTGACCCTCATCCCTGTACACCAGGGAACAAGTGTGCCTGACCCTCATCCCTGTACAGCAGGGAACAAGTGTGCCTGACCCTCATCCCTGTACAGCAGGGAACAAGTGTGCCTGACCCTCATCCCTGTACAGCAGGGAACAAGTGTGCCTGACCCTCATCCCTGTACACCAGGGAACAAGTGTGCCTGACCCTCATCCCTGTACACCAGGGAACAAGTGTGCCTGACCCTCATCCCTGTACAGCAGGGAACAAGTGTGCCTGACCCTCATCCCTGTACACCAGGGAACAAGTGTGCCTGACTCTCATCCCTGTACAGCAGGGTTCAAGGAGGAAGAGCATACAACACACCTACATATGTTGGTATATGAGAAGTTTCTATCTTGATTAATTTATGAGATACTGATTTCTGAAGTTGGTACGTAGTGAAAAGTAGCCTATATTTAGCAACCAAAAATGCTATGTGGCCATGTAACTCAAATTCAAGTTTATTTTGATATGAATGGCCAGTACAATGCCTGTGTAATGCACCATATTTGGATTCCCTATTCATATGGCTTTATGGTGAAAATTATATTTTAAATTGACGTATTTTGTGATTTTATCTAATCAATAGATTACAACACAATATAAAATCCTATAGGTGATTTTACTACCTATTCCATTTCTAGTAAGAAAACCATGTAAATATTGTTGCCAAATGTAAAAAAAACTCCGGAATACATAATTCTAGATTATATGCACCTGGGCCATTCCATGTGAAAAAGTTGATGTCACATTTGGCTTCGTAAAACACCTGTTAGCTCAAGGTTTAGCAAGCCAAAGATTAGCCAATTATAGACCAACTGTTTATTTAGCTACAACTTATACAGACTTCCAAATAAACTCATCACACCCTGTCATTTTAAGGTGAAGTCAGTCTTAATAGTAACTAAATGTGCAATTTTATACAAACTGATCAATTCATTCAATTCTCTTTGCAGATTTCAATTCCAATTCAATTCCACTTTAATCTATTTTGATTTTTATCAATTCAATTCAATTAAAACAAATAAAATTTTTTTTTATCAATTCAATTCAAATTTAATTAGGAACTGATCCCAGGTCTGGCCACAACGACTGTGTTGGTGACACAGACACAGCGCTTACCAATTTGACTTGAGTGCGCTTATTTGGGTTGATACTGTATCCAAGGACGCAGAAGGTCAACACAACAGCAATGGCAGCCACGAGAACGTAGAGTTCATACTCACGTTCTCGCAGAAGACCATGGACTGCATAGATGAGGCAAAATACTGGATAATGTAATACAAAAGCACAGGATTACAAACAGACAGAACACAAATACATTTAAACTATGCACATAACAGGCTGGTCACTTCGTTTCCAAGACATGTTGCTTTCTGAAATAATTTGTCATGCCCTCAGTACAAAATTTAATGTATGTATAAATATGTACAAATGTATCTGACTAGATGAACCAGAGGCAGCTGTTACATCATGTGTATTACCTGTACACATAATGACAAGCAAATACCAATTCCCATTCCAAAATACCAATTCCCATTCCAAAATACCAATTCCCATTCCAAATTACCAATTGCAACTATCAATTACGTATCAAAATAACAGCATGTGAACAGCATGTGAACAGCATGTGAACAGAGCAACCACAGTCATAATCAACAGCAAAACATAACATCTATTTTAGAGCAGTTTTATTATATTGTTGCATATTATGGTAATATGGTACATAATGACAAACAAATATGATATACGCAACATGTTATTATTATTGATTGATATTATTGAATATTTGTAGGGAACAATTTGAGTTAATAAGTTGCATGATGTAACTGAAAAAGTAATTGAAAAGCAACTGAAAAGTAACTGAAAATTGTCACCAATTCCAATTCCTTTTAAAAACAAAGCACCAATTCTGGAATTGGAATTTCAATTCCAATGTAACTGAATCCAAATCTGATTCCATCTCTTGCCACATCTGAATAATTTCAATTTGATACATTTTCCTACAACTCTTCGAAGCTATTTCCAGTTTCAAAAGCATTATACTTCAGTGTTCGTTATGGTAACAAAACTACAACTAAATAACAGTACATTTCATACTAACTTCAAAAATAAATATGTTAATGTTATCAGTCGACATATACACCTTAAGAACCAAGAGTATAACTACCTGCATTGACGAGCAACAGTAAGGCGAATGTGAAATCTGAATTTGTTGGGTCAGACTGCACAACAATGACCATCCGTTCAATGGTCAGTCCAATTGTGGCAACGATGTTGACCACTGACACAGCCAGAAATGCCCACTCTATTATCATCAGACCTGCAAATGTTTTGCGCTGCAAGTGTGCGCACAAGAACAGTTTTATTGACAGTTGTATAACTCAAATGGAATGGCAATTTTGATATTTTGCAACGTGATATGTACAGTGTCCAAGTTATAACGTATGTGTGCCACAAACAATCTTATGGAGTTCAGGTACCATATATGACCTATTAAGTGTGCATGCCCTAATTATTATACACCCCATTTTAAATCAGCAGGATCAATAAAAATTGTCATTTGATTAGTGTGGAACAAAATGTTGCACTGGCTGTTGTAGTGATGATATGAATATAAACCATCTCATGTATGCAGATGACCTGGTTGTATTTTCCCTTCTAGTGTAGGTTTGAGGGAGCTGTTATCTGTTTGTGAAACTTATGGCCTAAATCATGAAACTAAATTTAATCATAAGAAAAGTGCAATACTCATAAGTAGAGGAAAGCATATAAAAAATGCATGTCACCTTGCATTTAAGCTAAATGGAGAGGACATTAAAGAAGTGAAAAGTGTAAAATACCTGGGTCATATTATATGCAGTGACTCTAAGGATGACAAAGATATAATGCGTCAGTGTCGCCAATTGTACGCCCGTGGTAATGTACCACTTAGGAAATTCTATATGTGCCCAAATGATGTCAAGATCAAGCTGTTTAGTACATTTTGCTCATCTATGTATGCTCAACTGTGGTGGAATCATTCTGTATATAGCATCCACAGATTACGTGTATGCTACAATAATGTGCTTAGACGGTTACTTGGACTACCCAAATACTGCAGTGCTTCAGCTATGTTTGCAGAGAGATTGACCCCTGAGTGTAAAGCAGTCATACGAAATATTGTATATAAATTTATGTCACGTTTAGATAAATCTAGAAACTCACTGATAATTGCAGTACTTGGTACTGACATCATTTGGAAATCAAGGATAAGGAGACAATGGGTAAAGTCACTTTATATAGATAATGATCTTGTGTAATCAAACTGTATGTTTTATGTTTCACCTGTTTCTTTTTTTACATTCTTTGGTCCTATATATGTATCATTATATGTGTATCTGTGTCTGAATTAAAGAAAACAAAGAACTGAAGTGTCGCCATCTGGTGTTAAACAGTTGGCACCACTTTTCAGTTGTGCCTACACTAGTCACCAAATGACACCACTAGTGTTAAACTGTTACCTTACTGTCTAGAGAAAAAAATGTTGGTGTACACTTATAAGAACCCTGACATTTTTCCATGGCCACATTTTTTTTAAGTGCACTTATGCTCATTAGGTCGAATACATTAATTGAAGCTAATTCCACAAAGCTGATATAATTCATGCAATTTTTCTGACACCTGCAAGTACACTGTATTGGCACAGATGCTGCATCTTGATATAGTCATAGAAGTATGTCACTCTTTATGGTACTGGTAATTATACTTCATAATTTGTTGCTTTTTTGTTGATTATTTTGTTCATCTGGGCCAGGAGAATGATTTCCTCTCCTCAAATCTTTCAGAAGTGCAATTTACCTTTCTCTTCCTTTTCTTTATAGCCTAGGTCTGCGTAAATCAGCATAATATCTAGAGGCAAGGGCAAGATTCCAAGAACCCCACAATCATGATTCATGTATGAGGACTTAAAGACTTTGCTTTCTGGACCTGGTAAAAGCGTGACTTTTATATGTTCCTGTGACATCTGATCTACTAGGGAATGATGCCTATTCAAAACAATTATGAATTAAACAGAAAAAATACGCCGGGCTTGCAAGATACGCCTAAAGCTTTGCCTAACTAGTAAGCACAAGGCTAATGAACTGATGTAAACAACACGACACCATGTAAACAGGACCCATGTAAACAAGGCTAGGGACCGGTGCCAGGGCCCAGGCCAGGGCCAGGATGTCATTCCGTCTCATGCTCACCGTTTCACCCATGAAAGTGACAGTTGTTGTTTGCGTCACTCTTGGGATCGCTGCATCGGCGTCAGCCTCCGCTTCCATCGTGATCGTCGATATGACTTATATGTCAATTGAGTTTCCAAGAGCAAGTTTATGCGTTCTTTGGTGGCAATGCCAATGGTACGGCTGCCATTTTACGAAGTCATGTGATCCAAAACACGTGACTTGGCTGTGCCTATGGATCGATAACACACTAGCTGAAACTTTGCAGCACGGTTACATTGGGTCAAGTTGGACCTTTGTGATACTGTACATGAACTACACATAATGTGAATGCCCATGAGGCTCGACACGGTTCGCTCTGATTTGGTCTTGACATATGATGACATGCAACAGATGGTGGCACTGTACAAATATTAACGTTTCGCACCTGCTGTCCGTCAGATGTCACGACCGTACTGCCATTGTTCCGTAGCTGTCTATATATCCGCTGTCACGCTTTTGGACATTTGGCATCATCACTTACACGTAGGGATAGTCTCAAAATTACGCGGTAATCACAAACTAGATTGGCTTAAGATATTTACGCCGCTAAATGACATTCTTCCCTCGTTTTGTTTGTGCGCAAAAAGTGTAAACAACTGTTGATGGATGACGTGCACATAACGACTACATTTTAGTTGCCAACTAAAAAAGTAGATGCCAATATATTGCATTACTTCATTGACATATTGCTAGTATTATGCCGAAAACTGAAACTATTGCGTGCCATGCTACTAGTAAACGTCACAAGTGCTTGAGTTGGCATGTGTTGCCACAAGATAGGCAACTTAGGAACGGTGGATGGTGCTCATTTCGAACGACAATCTTCGCGTGAACTCTGACGGAACATCGACCCCGCCCGGTTTGAGGTCAATCGTCTTGATAAAAACACAATATTTCTGTGGATACCAGAATGGCTGAGTTTGATTAACGAATACAACGAAAACGTGACTGTAGTGGATGAAGAAACCTATGCTCCCGGTTTCGCCGTCAGAGTTCGGAGTTCAATAAGTTGTCTTGTGCCGGCGCCATGACCAAACCATGCGGTCGTAATAAATACGTTTCAATACATCACATTTGGCGACGAGGATGAAAACTTCATGTCAGGAAGTATACTCTGATTATCAGTGGTCATCACTGCACATAGAATGTTAACAAAAAGGAAGCCAAAGTTACGCTGAGACTGACGTAATCACATTTTTTCCGCAACAGCAGACCTGCCTACCATTCCGGATTGTCCGGAATGTTTACGGAAATACACCTCAAATTACGGTATTACGGCGAGGGATAAAAATATTACGGAATTTTAATTGGTCACGACGATCACTAATAATTTCTGTTTTACCCGAATTTAGCTTCCATTGTATACAACAGGTGGCAGCATATATACTGCAGTGTGTTGTGACATGATTTTTCATTCGCTGTTGTTGTTCGTAATTTAACCAATTGAAAACAACATTACAATAAATTCGCATTCCGCGCTCAAACGGAAAGACGCGAACGCGACGCGAACGCGACGCGAACGCGACGCGAACGCGACGCGAACGCGACGCGAACGCGACGCGAACGCGACGCGAACGCGACGCGAACGCGACGCGAACGCGACGCGAACGCGACGCGAACGCGACGCGAACGCGACGCGAACGCGACGCGAACGCGACGCGAACGCGACGCGAACGCGACGCGAACGCGACGCGAACGGAAGGAGACAGAGACAAAGATGGCGGAGATTGAATCGGTACCACCATCCAAGAAAAAATGTGTGCTTCAAAAGTTTAAGAAAGAATACACACAGACATGGCCTCTACAGCATTCAAACTCAAAGAAGGGGGTCAGCTTTGTGCATTGCCAGATTTGAGAAATCGAATTTTCGATACCGCATGGTGGCTGTGACGATTGCAGGTACTGACTACTCTAGTCACTAGTGTGTTGTAGTGACTGTCCAACTAAGTCTAAGACTAACTCACTATGTCAGTGTTTTTAGTAGCGAGTTGATACGAAACTTTGCTGGGGCAGGCTAATATATACTAGAGTAGATTAGACGATGACTAGACAACTAACATTAGTGTATCGTAATGACATTGTCTTGGCTTATAAATTACGGTTACGGATGCGAAATTAGTAACGACTAACGTTAGCCTATTTTGTCATCAAAGTGGTTCCATGCTAGTTATCACAGCCCAGGTCTCTCTCTAAGAAGACCAGGCCTGAAGTAGGCTGACAGCACTTTAATCAGACGGGTCTTGTGTTGACAAAACTAGATGCCACAGAGACAGAGTGCAATGTAAAGTTCTTTGCTACAAATTTCACCTGTCGATTCTGAACTTATTTCAAAGGTAATTTAATATTAAAAAACACAAAATTATTGAGGTTCTTTCAGTTGCTTAAACTTCGACTTTAAAAGATAGTACAGCACAGTACAGCAGTTGTAGACAGTGTAAATTGGTTATAGATGCATTTACATAAAACACAGTTACACTTCTGCACATTACCACCAATGCTGGTTATGAGTATCTGCATTACTGATCTGTTAACTGAATGCTTCCGAACACCTCTCGTGGTTTATTAATGATAATTCTGTTTTGGGACAACCATCGCCATAGGAACAACCCAGTATTAAAGTATTACTGACAGTGGTGCCATTTTCCTGACAATACTTGACACGGTTTTGAACTATTACTGACAACAGGCCTATATTCCTGAAAATTAGTATGAAGACAGAGCAGGATTACTGACCGGACATTTTTGGTGTAGGCAGGTCTGCAACAGTCACGGAAAACTACAACGCGTCAAATCGGCTTCACGAAAAACAACAACAGGCGCCAGCATTCAAAACATGTCACGGCA
Source organism: Lamellibrachia satsuma (assembly GCA_033239005.1). NCBI lineage: Eukaryota > Metazoa > Annelida > Polychaeta > Sabellida > Siboglinidae > Lamellibrachia > Lamellibrachia satsuma. The sequence goes on from BSQZ01000008.1 coordinate 7,517,028, forward strand.
CAACAACTTGCCGGAGTTTACGGGGAAGTATTGGTCTTCCTACCAGGACAGGTTAGGTTTTTATTTTGAGGCCAATGACATTGACGACGCCGCCGCAAGTAAGTGTCGCGCAATACTTTTAACAGCCGTGGATGCCGAAACTTATACTTTGCTCCGCAGCCTGGCATCGCCACGTACGCCGGCTGACCTGACGTACGTTGAACTGTGCCAATTGCTACAAACGCATTTTGAACCGAAACCAAACACAATTTTGCAACGGTACAACTTCTGTTCTGCATACAGGAAGAAAGAACAATCAATAGGTGACTTTGTAGCCGAACTGAAAAATCTGGCCAGAAACTGTGATTTTGGTCAAACGAAGGTTGGTGCGCAGCTGACTGCCCAGTTAATCCTGGAAGAAAATCTGAGGGACCGGTTAGTTTGTGGTATAGCAGATTCGGCCATTCAACGACGATTGTTGGGAGAAGCCGACCTTGATTTCAAAAAGGCTCTACAAATGGCACTTGCCATGGAATCAGCTGCTGTTAACACTGCTCAGTTAAAAGCTGCTGCATACGACAATACACCGTGTGTAAACAAAGTGACCGCCCGCAAGCATTCAACGAGAAAGTGGGAGAAGAAACCACTCGCTCAGAATCGTCAGAAACCATGTTTCAGATGTGGCAAGACGTCTCATTCGGCGGACGAGTGTCACTACAAGGATGCTCAATGCCGATATTGTCACAAAGATGGACACATCATGAGCAGCTGTTTCGCAAAACAGAAAGCTGAAAAGGGGAAAAGAAACCGCACTCATCAGCTGACGGCACCGATACAAGACTGTGTCCCATCTGAAAACACTGGAGCGACATACAACATGTTCAGTATGACGGGACCACGTCCAGATCCGATCGTTACCCAAATACAACTAGATGGGAAGACGCTTCCGATGGAAGTAGATACAAGTGACATTCTCTCGATCATCAGCGAAGAAACGTTGCACAAACACTGGCGAAACTCGGCACGGCCTAACATGAGATCCACAAAGGAGACGCTTCGCACATATACAGGACAGTGTGTGAAGATCATGGGTGTCATCAACGTCATGGTAGAAGCTACAATTGGCGACCAACATCAGCTTCCGCTCATGGTCGTGCCTGGCAACGGTCCAAGTTTACTTGGCAGGAACTGGCTGAGTAAACTCAAACTGGACTGGGGTGTGGTTCATCAATTGAATGCATCACACTCCACACGGAAGCAGCAACCTCAACTGCAGGCTGTACTGGACAAGTACGCCATCGGGTTTACATACTCGCACCAAGCAGTTAGAACAGACGCTGCCAAAATCTACGTAGACAATGAGGCAATCCCCAAGAACTACAAGTCGCGACCACTGCCCTATGTAATGCGAGACATGGTGGACAAAGAAATTGATTGACTCCTGGCTAAGGATATCATAGAGCCCGAAAAGTACTCGGACTGGGCCGCCCCTGTGGTACCAGTAATGAAGGCAGACAAGAGTGTACGTCTCTGTGGTGACTACAAACTCACAGTGAACAAAGTAGCCAAACTGGACATATATCCTATTCCCCGAATAGAGGATTTGTATGCACAGCTTGGGAACGGTACCACGTACACGAAGCTCGACAAGCGTCACGCGTATGAACACATCCAGCTACATCCTGACAGTTGGAAGTACGTCACCATCAACACGCCGCGAGGTCTTTTCACATACAAGCGACTACCGTACGGAGTGTCATCAGCACGTGGCATATTCCAACGTTTCATGGACTCGCTCTTGAAGGGCATACCGAACACAATGGTGTATTTGGATGATGTGTTCGTGACGGGACCAACAGAAGATGAACATTTGCAGACACTTGATCGCGTGCTCGAACGACTTGTTCAAGCTGGGTTCCGCCTGAAAGAAACCAAGTGTCAATTCTTGAGTGACGAGGTCGATTACTTGGGTCATCGGATCGATGCCGAAGGCATACACCCGTCCGGTGAGGCACTGTCAGCAGTCCGTGATGCTCCAGCGCCCACCAACATAACCGAGTTACGCTCATATCTTGGGATGGTGAATCACTATGGTCGTTTCTTGCCAAACCTTGCGACGATGCTGGCCCCCATGCATCAGTTGCTGAAGAAAGACACCAAGTGGTACTGGAGAAAGACACAACAAGAGGCCTTCAACAAGACGAAAGAGATGCTGAGCTCACCACAGGTCATGACTCACTTTGACTCCTCCAAACCGTTGGTACTCACCTGTGATGGCTCTCCATACGGCATTGCGTCCCTTCTTGTTCACGTCATGGAAGATGGGGAGGAGAAAGCCATAGCGTATCACCCCAGAAGTCTCTCGCATGCTGAGAAAAACTACGCTCAGATTGACGAAGAGGGTCTGCCCGTCATAGTGGGACTGAAGAAGTTTCACCAGCATTTGTGGGGTCACAAGTTTACCATCGTCACAGATCATAAGCCGCTTCTTGGATTGTTTGGAGAAACGAAAGCCGTTCCACAGATGCTGTCGCCACGGATGCAGCGATAGGCCCTAACACTGGCTGCCTACGAATACCAGATTATCCACATGCCGGGCCAAAGCATCCCACAAGCAGACGCTCTTAGCCGCTTTTCGGTAGGTGGCGCTCCGAGACATGTATCAGTGCCAGCGGACACGATACTGACGATGCAGTATTTGGACATGTCTCCTGTCACTGCAAGTGACATACGTCGTGAAACATCGCGTGACCCGGTGTTGTCATAAGTCTTCATCAGGACGAGGGATGGATTTCCAGATCATGACGACAACGAACACCTGAAGCCGTTCACTCAAAGAAGAGATGAACTCAGCATCCATGATGGTTGTCTCATGTGGGGCACACGAGTGATTATTCCAAGTGCCCACCGCCAAGCACTGTTGGAAGAACTGCACAACGCACACTCTGGGATCGTCCGCATGAAAGCCGTAGGTCGCAGTCTGATGTGGTGGCCTGGTATCGATCAAGACCTTGAGAAAACGGCCAAAACCTGCGACATCTGCATGCGTAGCCGGCCCAGACCTAAGGAAGCTCCCCTACAACCGTGGTCATTCCCCGATAGACCTTGGTCGCCACTGCATATCGACTATGCAGGTCCATTCATGGGTAGAATGATGCTGGTGGTAATTGACGCCCATTCGAAGTGGATAGACACTCACCTTACGTCAGGCTAAACATTAGCTATTACTATCAGCAAACTGCGACAGTCGTTTAGCACTGATGTCATCGTCAGTGACAACGCCACTGGTTTCGTCAGTGAAGAGTTTCAAGATTTCTGCCGACACAATGGCATCAAACACATTACGAGTGCTCCACACCACCCTGCCTCTAATGGCCTAGCCGAACGAGCCGTTGGAATTGTAAAAGAAGGAGTAAAGCGCATGCATGGAGGTGACTTGGAAACCAAGCTAGCACGCTTCCTCTTTGATTACCGCATCACACCTCACTCCACGACGGGCATAGCCCCTGCTGAACTATTAATGCATCGACAGCTGAAAACCCGACTTCACCTGATCAGACCAGACGTAGGTGTAAAGGTCGTAGCTGAACAGACCAAACAGAAGGCGAAACATGACCGTCATGCCAAAGTTCGAACTTTCCTACCTGATGAATTGGTGTATGCTCTACGGTACCACGGTAACACTGCAACTTGGGTACCGGGTACGATTCATCGTCAGACTGGGCCGGTATCGTACACCGCCCGTCTAGAAGATGGCACTATTGCACGACATTACAGCGATCAGCTGCAAGGAATACTGTCGAGTAATCAGGTGACGCCATCGGTCCGGCCTACGCCGTTGGAGACATTTCCAGAGGACGTGACCGAGTTTTGTGAAAAGTCTGAGGCAGATCAACAGGCGCAGCTTCGCTCACTAGCGAAGCCGCCCGCAGCAAGTCAACAAACTGACACTGTGCCTGCTGCAGCATCTGTAGACGTTCTGCATGTATCAGTAAACACCCTGAACGTTTGGATTTGTAATTTTATTAGTTCTTTACTTGCAGTGTTTTGCTTGTTTATAACAGTAATTTGTTGTTTATAACGCTCTCGTTGGGACTTTACACACAGTAATCAAGAACTATTATTTTTTTACAGGACAATTTGCTACGTCTCGATTGAACGTGTTTTTTCTCACTAAAGTTGGGAGGAATGTAGTGGATGAAGAAACCTATGCTCCCGGTTTCAATGTCAGAGTTCGGAGTTCAGTAAGTTGTCTTGTGATGACCAAACCATGCGGTTGTAATAAATACGTTTCAATACATCACAGTGACCGAATAATGTTCAGTAAAATGTCAGCGCGATCATCTGTATAGTTTTGACAAAGTCACCTCCCATGACGTTGGACATTCTGGCTTTGTCAGCTGTTTGGCGACAAGGCAGGCGAGCTACGTGGAACTCCTCGACCACGACTGGCCCATCGGTATTCAAAACTACAAGCATTTACTTCATCCATTGAGTGACATATTTAACGAGTATATTTATATCGAAAGACGACACGGCGCAAAATAGTTACCGGTACAAGCCAGTTAGGAAGCGTCAAATGTATGCAGCGCAATAAGCTCGCAGCACACTAGCCGATATTTTTTCGCGACTACACGCCTCTAGTGGCGAATTTGGAATTAATCAAACATGGCGGCGCTCACACCACACGTGGCGGCGAAGGGGGGAAGGATCTCCGCCATATTAAAGAAGGGTAATCGAAAAAGGCAGGAAATTATAGACCAGTCAGCCTAACAAGTATAATATGCAAATGTGTTGAACAATGTTTCAAAGACCATAATTATTGTCAATCATATGATGAAAAATAAAATATTCAGTGCGCAACAATTTGGTTTTATTAAAGGTCGTTCTACTGTTAAATATTATTGACTCATGGACCAAAGCTTTAGATAACGGAGAATCTATAGACGTAGTATATTTAGACTTCATGAAAGCATTCGACACCGTCCCTCACAAAACATTGATAGGCAAACTTTAAATCGTATGGCACAGAGTATTACACACTAAGATGGATATGGGCGTTCTTATCTCACCGTGTACAGCAGGTCAATGTAAATGGTATAAACTCTGCCTCGGTAAATATAACAAGTGGTATTCCACAGGGCAGTGTATTAGGACTGATCCTATTTGTTTTATACATAAATGATCTTCCTGAGAATATAGTTTCAAATGTATATATGTTTGCGGATGATACAAAGGTTTTCAAAACGATTAATAGCCCAAATGACCGGCATAAACTACAAACGATTTAGATAATTTAACATCGTGGTCAAGTAAATGGTTATTAAGGTTCCACACATATAAATGTAATTTAATGCACATAGGGAAAACAATACAGCAAGAGTATTCATACAACCTGAAGATAGATAATACTGCCCATGAATTAAGAGGAATAGAAGACCAAAAAGACATTGGGGTTATAATTGATTCAAACCTAAAATTTGATAAACACATCAACCAAAAAATAAACAAAGCAAACAGTATCATGGCAGTTATTAGAAGGTCCTTTACAACCCTAATTCAACTTAATTTTGTGCCATTATATAAAGCTTTATTTAGGAGTCATCTAGATTATGCAATATCAGTATAGTCCCCTTATAAACAGAAATACAAATATGCCATCGAAAATGTGCAGAGACGCGCAACAAAGCGGCTTCCTGTTATGAAGAATATTCCTTACGAGGAAAGACTTAAGAGATTGAAACTTCCTACACTTGCATATAGACGAACACGTGGTGATATGATTGAGGTATATAAAAAGTGCTTCCAGGGAAATATAACAGTGATATATCTAACATTGTCAACCTGCACAAAGACAGTGATACAAGGGAAGGAACAAGGGGTCATACAAATGTTAGAAAAGAAAGCTTCTCACCTGTAGAAATGTTGTGCATCAAGCGAATTTGATTTTGCTTTCCGTTGACCGTTGTGAAACCTGAAAGACCCGTGGTCCGTGGACCGTGGACCGTGGTCCGTGTACGTAGGTGCTACTCTTCCAACGAGTACCGATGGTTGTGACGTTATCCAAGGCTTGGGCACTTTTACTGTGTTCTTGTCTCCGGTAAAATAGCACCCTTGACATCATTTTAATGAAACAAAAAGAACGCAATGGTATTGTGCGCTAATCCACTTACCGAGGCACACGGATTACCGCTCGGGCGGCATCAAGCTACCCCTGATTACGCCCACAGTGCGCGCCCTTGATTAATGTCCTAGACCGATTAATCACGTGGTCTGTATCACGTGCTCAACACGATTTGCTGCTTTACCGAAGGCAGAACGGAGGAAGCTGTTTTGACACATCATTCGTTAATCCTGGTGAAGTGCGCGGCAATCACAATGGACGAGGAAAATGTGCTTCCGCCCACTACCATGATGGCAGCTACCACTGTCACGATTTGGGGCGATAGGGTAAGTAAGAGACGTACATTAGAGCGATGTTCACCACTTTCGATTTGACTGAGGTAGTTGTTAAAAAACGTGCATAAGTTTCCTTTTGTTATGAATACGTAGCGCCACACCACGGAGCCTGGATAATCTGACATCACGCTAAGTTTTCCCTGCGTTTCACATCCCACCGTGTGGAGCCACTGCGGGCGATAGAGGCCGTTGTTCGACAAGGTCGATCGACAATACTAGTTTAGTGCTTCACGGACTAGTCTACCTCCCTCCCTCCCTCCCGACGCTACACATGAGTAAAACATAGCATGTAACATAACACAAATTGCGTGCGTGCGTGCGTGCGTGCGTGCGTGCGTGCGTGCGTGCGTGCGTGCGTGTTTTCGATATTGGTACACACAAGTGTGACAAAGAGGATAAAAATTCATTAATACAAACATGTATTAATTCGTTTTATTTATTTTTGAACAGCCTCTTGATAACAGGAAACAGCAACAAGATAGTTGTTCAATGGTAAATTAAAAAAAATTGCATTGTAATACAAGCCCTGCATTATGTAACATTCGTAACCTGGTGTTCTCAGACGCAAATAAATAATCATTTATTTCCCTAAACGTACTCTATATTGATAGAATGCCCTTTGGAACCATGACGTGAATTGTATAATTATAATTTCCGTCGTGTAATCGTATCATGTTGAATCAACATCTAAAAGAGACACGCGGTTACCCCAGGGATGGAGACATCAAGTATTTAACTATTTTGTGCGTCAGCTTCTGTGATAACATCTTACTACTATGCAGTTGTAAGAACAAATACTTAACCGCACTGCCAAGACGTTCACAGAAATCCATTCTTAAGTCAAATACGTGAAGACCTGAACTCGTACATGGCGTTAGTATATTCCTCCAGGGCAGTGATGGTGCATTTTAGGGAACAGATGCGCGTTATGGACTTTCCCAAAAACTTGTCACGCACAAACGAACCTGTTTCGCAATTGGTTAAATCAATTGAGGAGCTAGGGATTTTAACTCATTTTAATTATATTAAACAAGCGTTGTTTTTATTTGAACATTTTGGACACTGAATTGAACGATTTGACAACGAACTCAGCTTCACGTATGATTGCATGCAGCGCAAGGCGTTGGACAAACTAACGAAACGAGAGTGGGCGTTTCTGGGTGTGTCTGTCGTTGGCATTCTGCTCACTATCGCACTGACCATCTATCGACTGGTCGTAGTCGTGCGCTCCGACCCAGCCCACCCAGACTTCACGATTGCCATACTGATATTGGCGAGTGCAGGTACTGAACATCTGAGTATTGCTTTCACATCCTAAGCGAAAAAAATCTAACGAATTGTATAAAAATTATATCGAATTCTTAAAAAAATAAAAAAATTCATATAACTATAGAAACCTATAGATTCGATAGAATATATTAGAATTGTGTATTCTACAAAATAACAGTAGAATACTAGAGTCACAGAATTTGTTTATAGAAAACTATAGCATACTACATATATAATCTATAGATATGTCCGCAAAAAATGCTATAAAATATTCTAAAAAAAATTCAATAGATGGTTTGCAGATTCTATAGATATGTCCGGAAAAAATCCTGTATACTATTCTAAAAAAATTCAATAGATGGTTTGCTAAGGGCAATCCTTTTATCACCAGTGGTCTCTGCTATGTATAATCAAATCTTGGTTGTTGCCACACACCATACTTGTATTTTATAGTTACAGCATGCATTCACAATATATATGGGATATGAAATATATATTTGAGTATATACGAATCGAAAAATCGAAGCACAATAACTTTAATTTAAACAAATTTAATTTAAACGGATGTAGCCGAGGTAAATCCTAGCAACAAATCTCATTGGTTGATGAAGCAACAGGGACAAAGTTCAATTTAACGTTTGTCCAAGTGAATCCACCAGAGTTGATACTAATATCGCCGCTGGTTCAGGTAGATGCGGTTCACTATAATATAAATATGTATACAGTAAACCAGATGTTTAAAAATTAAAAGTGTATGTGAAACACCCTAGGTATAATTCAGTGGCGCATCTAGGATCTTGCAAAGGGGGGTGCCAAAGGGAGGCAAGATTAATCACCCACTAGTTTATCAGGCTACCATGTAGTGGCATATTAAAAACATGTTGCATATTAAAAAAAGTAAGCCAGAGGTGTCCATGGCCTATTGCCCCCTGAATACGCCATTGGTATAATTATATCTTAACACGACTAACAACATCTTCACGTGGTAGACATTGGAAACCTGTCCGCCAATCCGTATGCACACACCATGTTATACATACATTCTTACCAGTTTACGTAATCAGATATACTGAAGAAAATATTCATTGAAATATTGCAACCTACTTAAAATGCTATTAACGTGAAGCGGCTCGTGACACCGATCTTGGAGCATCTATTCCTTGCGAAACCATTTCTCTAATGTTATTCTACGGAATATGTCGGGTTCTAACCCTCTGTATGTTTCACCTGTTGTAGTGTTTTGTCTTTGGTACGCAATCCATGGTCTTTTGTATGAACGGATGTACGAGCTGTACCTTCTGGTGGCCGCCATTTCTCTTGTGGTGCTTTACTGTATCGTTGACTACATCGGCAACGTGCAGGGCAGGACCCGGGTGAAGTTGGTAAGTACAATGTATAACTTCACTGACGTGGTTACGCTGGACACATTTCTGTTTTAGAGGTTTGTAAGATAATCTGTTTTCTCTACATCGAAAGATAGAAACAATAAATAGATGTTATCATTTGCACAAGCGTAACAGAAGATGGTGAGTCATAAGTGTTGGTACTCGGTAGACCACTGATTGTTGTCACTCGTGGTATTTTGTGTTTATGTGTTGAAAGGTTGATTTAGTCGTTGTTTTGTTCGCAAATCTAATAGCGTTTTCCAAAAGACATCTACCTGTTCAACCTCTCCACTCCAAATGTGTTCAGTTTGACAAGTACGATGGAAATACACAATTATTATGTAAAAGTAATAAACACACATATAACTAATAGTTGACAGTTAGAATATTAGTTTTTTGCCACGCAAAAAGAAATGCAAAGAAATGCGTAAATTCTTTATTTTGTATAATTTACTTAGGCCTTGTACAAAAAATTCACAACAACTCAGCCAACACATCTACCCAATGGGTACAACACGTCTCTGGCGAGTCTACACGCTTAATGAATAAGTCAACACAATTAATATAGATTTATAGGCCAATCGCAACCAGTGTAACTAACTGCATGCTAATATGTTGCATTGTAGTTATCCGATGTCCCAATTTGCTCAGGAAAATGAATTCCTTGATGTATAAAAAAAAATTGGGGATAAAAACATTCATATTCGTGCTTTATTCGCTGCTCAACTAACCCACCCTTGGGCCTTGGGTGGCTCAACTAACCCACCCAAGGGTGGCTCAACTAACTCACCCTTGGGCCTTGGGTGGCTCAACTGACTCACCCTTGGGCCTTGGGTGGCTCAACTAACCCTCCCTTGGGCCTTGGGTGGCTCAACTACCCCCGTTTTGACAATTAAGCTTATTTAATTAACTTCTCATTAATGCGCCAAATGATGTAAATAATCTTCTTCTCTGTGCATAGTTAAACCATTTGTAAGTGGCACAAACAATGAAGTCTGGTCACGTGTGTTGATAGTTTACACACCAGCAGACATTAATCACAATTAGCAAAAGTTTCGAAAAAAAACATACTTTTAGCTCACATATTCTGGCCATTGTGACAAATGTAACCTATTATACGTCAATCGTGTTCTAATAACATGTTCAATCACTGGGTGGTACCCTGTAACTGTTACTGCTGTAGTTTCCCGGGAAACATGGGTCGCTCAACTAACCCAGTAGCTCAACTAACACTGCCTTCTCCTATCGGCGTCGTGCGAGCGCATACACTTTACGACGCGACGCAACTCGAAAAAATGCGCGAAAATCGTGTCATATTAGTGACCGCCGGAAGTTACGAGCCAGTCTGTTTACAACATTCGACGGCGAAGGTAGACCTTCGTCGGCGTCCGCTTTCATTCCGTAATCTCAAACTAATCACTTGTCTGAGATGGTGACATCATTCACGCGGTATAATATTAAAACATTTGACACTTTGTGGGTAATCATTGCTTTTGTCAATTTATAAAAATTATATTAACGTGCATTTCCCTTCTTGAAACCAAGCCCCACCCCTGGGTCAGTGACAGTGCTGTGGTGGTAACTTGTTGTGGCAGTAACATCGCTCTTTGGTAGAAGCATTACAGCACATTTTCGCAAACACAAAAAATTCAACCAAATCACAAAAAAATCAATAAAAAACTACTAATTATATTAAGCATACTCTGTTTTTACATGGCTCAATACATAACCACAAGAACTATGTTATTCATAATTGCTTGTAAAGAATAAACATCGTTTAGGCGAATTAAGCTTGCATAATTTCGTATGTCAAGACTTTTATTACTCAAAATGTTCATTGCAGACAAAGTTACTGCATTGCTTAACTAACACAGTGAAACCAGATAAGAGTTGTGTTATCCATTACAGTCGTGATAGAAAATGAACTTAATGCAGAAACCACAACGTTATTAAAATAAATAAATACATATCAAAACTAGTTCACCGTAAAGGAATCATTACTATCAGTTATCGAATCTGGTACAGCTATGAATAATACAATTATGAGATTGTGTTTACAAATGCTGGATTCTAGTCACTGTCACCTTGATGCAGTCCAGTATAAATATCTAGTCCATTATTGTGCAGGAGTAACTGGACCCAATACACAGCATTGCTTCATTAATTCAAAACTGCTTTCAGTTGTTTGTGGTTCCATAAAAATATATGATGCACTTTCCATGATTATTGAGGTCCATGATGATGCGAGTGATTTCACTATATATTTGAGACAGTCTGCAAACAAACATGATGGTTACAATAATTATAACAACGTAGTGTCCAAGTGGATGATAACAATAATTGTATTTATCATAATATAGGATATGTTTAAATGGATTTTTCATTTATGGCTACAAACAAAAGAAGAAACTGAGACACCAGTACTTGCACTTATTTGTTGTTACTTTACATTAAACCTTTTAAGTTAAAATTTGTATTTTCTTAATACTGAAGTACTATATTAAGTTAAGACACTCGGATATACAGTTAGCAAATTAAAGTGCACCACAATTAACTAAGATTAGTCATACAATGCAAGTGTACCAAAACAAACATAAACTATACGTGCCACATGCAGTTCTTACAACTATGCAGTTTGTTACATCGATCATAACAGCGCTAGCCACACCCCGTTCGTTGCTAAGGCGATCGGAGTCCACAGTCCATTCGTTGGTCTATGTTTTTATACTTACCTCGCCCAGTGTTTTAAGTGCAATACCTCTCTGCTGTAACGCGCTCCATAAAGGCGTAGATAGATTTAAGTGCACATGACTTGCATACGTCCAGTGTGCGAACCAACGCTTTAACTACAGCGCTAATGTCACTACAGAAAACCGTGTTATTTATCACGCGTATTTCCCGAGTACCTTAGCATACAGGTGAATGTGGTAAATACTTCGTTTCAAAGCGTTAACATACAGCTAACTGTGGTAATTACTGACCTAAAATGCGTTAACATGCAACTAAATGCGTTAATTACTTATTTAAAAAGCGTTAACCTACACCTAAATGTGGTAATTCCTTAGTTAAAAAGCATTAAAAAAAAGCTAAATGTGGTAAGTATTTAGTCAAAAAGCGTTAACATACAGTTAAATGTGGTAATTACTTAGTTACAAAGCGTTAACATACAGCTAAATGTGGTAATTACTTAACTAAAAAGCTCTCACATACAGCTAAATGTGGTCATTCCTTAGCTAAAAAGCATTAACATACCGCTAAATGTGGCCATTACTTAGCTAAAAAGGGGTAACATACAACTAAATGCGGTAATTACTTAGTTAAAAAGCATGAACATACAGCTAAATGTGGTAAGTACTTAGTCAAAAAGCGTTAACATACAAGTAAATGTGGTAATTACTTAGCTAAAAAGCGTTAACATACAGCTAAATGTGGTCATTTCTTGGCTAAACAGTTTTAATATATATGGTAATTACTTAACTTAAAAGCGTTAACTTGCAACTAAATAATGATACTTACTTAGCTGAAAATGCTAATTATTATTTGTTGTTACTAACATTAAAACTTTTAAGTTAAAATTTGTATTTTCTTAATACTGAAGTACTATATCAATGTCAATACTGAAGTGTAAATATGTTATTCCAAGGGCCAGAACACCACTTAGTATTGTCATGAGGTCAGTTTGTGTCTTTACTCAAATTTTTATTATATTTTTTCGATATTGATAATTAGAATTGGTACTTTTGATGTGGAATTAGAATTGATATGCTGTAATTTGTGTGTAATTGGAATTGTTATACTGGTAATGTAATTGACCCATATTCTGATAATAAGTGACTTGAATTGATGCAAACCATCATAGGCGATGATGTGTCTGAATTGATGACTCAACTAGATTAGCATTATAAATTTGACGTGAAAAAAAAAACCTCAATTGCTTGTATTCTTTTCAGTTTGTCAATGTTCTCATAGTATGGCCTCTATGCTGGTGTGCAGCATTCTAATGATAACATTCTGTTCAAAACTTCAAAATGTGAGCAACTATGGCAGTATCTTGAGTAGTTAAGTTAAGCAGCTGGCCTTGGGCTGTGGGCTTGTTATTTGAAACACTTTCAGTAGTAGTAGCTGATAAGCAAATAGTCCTATTTTGGTAGCGTAATAGGAATTTCATATTATTATTTTTTTATTTACAAATTGTATGTTTAAACAAAGCCAAAGGTTGAAATCATGCAATGCATTCAATATAATATTGCGAAAACATGGTTGAAAAAATTAACTCTTGCATGTGAATACACTTAATCAGCCACTTGTATTACTGTGACCTTGTGCCGTCGCCTATGACAAATGTTCTACGCTATTAAAAGTAAACAAGTCTATGAGGTGTAGCCTAGCATACATGCATAGAATAGGCTAGCTCGATTTTAGTAAGATTATTATTATTATTATATTTTTATCTTGGCTGACAATAATAAGGTCAGACGTGATTGATGTTGGTTTCAGGTGCGACTTGTGCTGGCATGTGTCATGGCGTTTGTTAACATTCCGCTTGCAATCCTTGTTGCGAACACCTTCAGCTGCCTCATATTCGTGACCGTTGGGGCTTCACAACTTTATCAGAGTATGTTTATTTTTGTATTAGTTTAGCCTGGTTATTTCATAGCGTTTAAATGTACAAAGATTTTATCGTAAAATCATGTTATATGTATATTGTGTGTGTGTGCGTGCGTGAATGCGTGCGTGCGTGTATATATAGTATACATAACATTTTAACCACTCAAATGTGTTATAATGAACAACACGTTTTAAATATAATTTGACTGTGCATTTCAGTGTACCTTTAACTTCTATTTCTAGTTGTAGTCCAACTACTTACCGGATACTTCAGAATGTTATGCTTTGCATAATCCTCCACCAATATAGTAATCAGTTACCCAGTGAAATAGAGACCGTACAAGTTCTCATGAACAAACAGAGGGTAACATCCAAATACTTTCCACCAAATTAGTTACCAACGGTTTTAGAGATGAGATTATGTAAATAATCAGATGAAGTCTGACTAAATCTTATCAAGATTAAACGAATTATGTGCCATTCCATACTGAGCATAGTCAGACGAACTAGTATGTTATGGTTCATTGTGGACCAGTGCACATCCGAGGGTAAGTGGCTGATCAGATAGATTATGATTGAGTCTGTGGGGGAACTGGTATGTGTGTACCACTGGTACGAGTGCACCACTGGTACGAGTGCACCACTGGAACGAGTGCACCACTGGTACGAGTGCACAGTTGGTACGAGTGCACCACTGGTACGAGTGCACCACTGGTACAAGTGCACCACTGGTACGAGTGCACCACTGGAACGAGTGCACCACTGGTACGAGTGTGTCGCTTGTACCATTGTTAATATGGGGCACCAAATAATCAATAAAACAAACAACACGTTGCATATTACAATCAATCATTATATTTTAGACTCAGTCAACTAATGAGAAACCTGGTGCTTCTTTTAGGCATGTACATGGAACTCGCGCGATTTCTACACTTGCAGAAATTCGACATCCAAGTGGCTGTATGTACTAACGATACTGTATCGTTTTCTCATAAATATCCCCATTGTATTTATTTGATAAATTAAATAGCATTGTATTAAATGGTCATACAAGTAAAATGTAATGAACAAAACCATAATATGACGAATGATGAACACATCAACAAATCAATACACAATTATTATTTAAAAATATGAAATAAACGAACATAGCTACCAATATGAAACCATATTTTAGAAACATCAACACAGTGTTTAAAGTTAATTTGCTTGCACAATATTAATAAAAAGTTAAACTGAAATAAATGTCCAAAAAACCAAACCGTTTATAATAATTTATTTAAACTAGGTTGAGGTTCGGCTACAAGACAATAATATGGTATTTTATCAAACGAAAATGACAAGTTTGTACGTAAATATGTATTTCTTTGTGATATATATTGCTGCTTAGTTCTCATTATCATCAGTTGGTCATCGCATTATAGGTGAGCATAGTTATATTGCGAATGAGAGATGGGACATCGCTAGACACTATAGAGATCATCACTTTGGTGCTGGGTGTTACCGTCTCTGTGGTGTGGTACGTCATTGGATCGTATTCGGTCAGTATCATTTCTTGTCTGGTCTTGGCAATTGTTCATATGGCATTGCATCACTAACACAAGCATATTTAAAGACAAACAACTGCCTAAGAAAGCCAAACAGATCATACACAAAACCATTTTAAGACCTATTCTCCTCTTTGGCAGTGGATGTGTTTAAGAAAGCCAAACAGATAATACACAAAACCATCTTAAGACCTATTCTCCCTCCAGAGATGAAAGCCATATGAATAATACAGGGTGACACTAAATGAACAGACAGCGAAATGATCATCGCTACAGGGAGAGGAAGATCACCCCAATTGTAGAAGTTGTCAAGATGAATAAATTGGGATGGCATAATCATGTGATGAAAAGAGAAGATGTCGATGTAGTAAAAATGGCACTAAGCATGAAGAAGTTGGGAATATGACTGAGAGGAAGGCCCAGGTCAACATGGATCAAGAACATCAGCAGCCACCAGGAGGAAAAGAACATCAGCCTCAAATATGTATTAAGAACGGAACAGTACAACACAAGCACAGAATGGAGGAGGTTGATTTATTGCCACACTGACCGGAGTTCTAGGGTCACTTGAATTCCTAACTGGGGTACAGTGGGTTGTGAACACGCACAACGCAATTTAGGAACTTATTTGTGTATGTTTTCTAGTTACACCTTAATGATTTATTGGTATGCGTGCGTGCGTGTGTGTGCGTGAGGGATTGAATGAGTTAGTGCGTGCGTGCGTGTGTGTGCGTGAGGGATTGAATGAGTGAGTGAGTGCGTGCGTGCGTGCGTGCGTGCGTGCGTGCGTGCGTGCGTGCGTGCGTGCGTGCTTGCGTGCGTGCGTGTATGCAAAATGGTGCCACAATTGCGCTAAATCCATCATCCTGTTGGTATAATTTAAACAATTAATGCAATTAGTTTAATGAATGTTTCGTGTGTAGGTGCAGCGTGAGAGGAAGTGGTGGACCTTTGTTTTTGCCATGATGTGTCTACTGGAGCCTGCCTACATCACATACCGACTGGTCGTCGTCAGTGTCATTACACATACCAATAATAATGAATTATGTATACATGCATGCATCTAACATGCATAGCGGTTGAAGCTGACAATGTCATTGCCTCGGTTTATTGATAAGGCAATGAATGCATTGTCCTCTGATTTGTTTTTTTTTTAATACGCAAAACGTAATATCAGCATTAACCAATCCTGAAGGGTTCCAGGGATTCGTACGAACCTTCTATTTTTGTCGAACCACTAGTCACAAGTTCCGAGCCCCTAACTATTTACAATTATGTGTCTAAACGTCAACGTTTAATAACAAAGCATCATCTGAAAGCAAATAACGTCCTTTATCAGCTATAATTAGTCCACGAGAACCCTCTATGGCTACAACACGTGTCCTGCTTCGGTCAGTGCATTGTTCATATTTATTTCATGAAATCAAATTAGGATGGGAGCCCAGAGCTTTTATTTATTTTATTTATGTAAACGACGCCAACAGATTTGACCCCATGGACTGAAGGGACCACCCCGACGTCTAAAAAAAATTTATTTATGGAAATGAAGCCAATGCTAAAAACAGTGCCAACTCATTCCTTGGGGTTCCCTGAGTACGGAATGGCCAACGCCAACAGTTTTAGGTGGGGCGCACTTATTTAATGGAATGATGCGAAGGATAAATACGGTGTCAAATGTTCCCTCCCTTTGGGTTCCCTGAGTACGGAATAACCAAATCAAACCATTTTTGCCAGCAACCCCCAAAAGGTGACAAAATGACATTTATTTAAAGGAATGGTTCAAAGGGTAAACAGCAGTGTCATCTTCCATTTGGCATCCCTGGGTACGGAATGAACAATGCCAGGAATTCTATGTTTTATTTTACTTCCAATCACCGTGTATACACAATTTGACCTACCAATGATGATCTCGCCGAGAAGAGTCTACAGAAACACAACGTTGTTTTGTTTTGATGAACATTTTAGTACTATCAAGTCACTGAAAAACACAATCTTGTTCATTACAGCAATTACCATGGGCAGCACCTATACTACTGTACCACAGCACAGTACAATGTGATCTTGCTCAAAGGCTATCCAATGAAACGTTTGTTTCCTGTATAAGTAAAAATAGAACTCGACAATGTGTAAGTCAGTGTTCATTATCCAATCATATATTCGTAAAGAAAATAGCACTGTTATTACACTTATTGTTCTAATGAATCCATTTGATGTCATCACTGTCCTCGCTCCATGCATTGCCTGACTCATCGTCTGCTGACGTCACTCCCACACTGTCGCCATCGTCCGCAGCAGTGGGTGCGAGGGACTCCAGGAGTGCACTAGTCATGCTCCAAGCAGTGGCTGCGAGGGACTCCAGGAGTGCATTAGCCATGCTCCAAGCAGTTGCTGCGAGGGACTCCAGGAGTGCACTAGTCATGCTCCAAGCAGTGGCTGCGAGGGACTCCAGGAGTGCACTAGTCATTCTCCAAGCAGTGGCTGCGAGGGACCCCATGAGTGCATTAGTCATGCTCCAAGCAGTGGCTGCGAGGGACTCCAGGAGTGCACTAGCCATGCTCCAAGCAGTGGCTGCGAGGGACTCCAGGAGTGCACTAGTCATTCTCCAAGCAGTGGCTGCGAGGGACTCCATGAGTGCACTAGTCATGCTCCAAGCAGTGGCTGCGAGGGACTCCATGAGTGCACTAGTCATGCTCCAAGCAGTGGCTGCGAGGGACTCCAGGAGTGCACTACTAGTCATGCTCCAAGCAGTGGCTGCGAGGGACTCCATGAGTGCACTAGCCATGCTCCAAGCAGTGGTTGCGAGGGATTCCAGGAGTGCACTAGCCATGCTCCAAGCAGTGGCTGCGAGGGACTCCAGGAGTGCACTAGTCATTCTCCAAGCAGTGGCTGCGAGGGACTCCATGAGTGCATTAGTCATGCTCCAAGCAGTGGCTGCGAGGGACTCCAGGAGTGCACTAGTCATGCTCCAAGCAGTGGCTGCGAGGGACTCCAGGAGTGCACTAGCCATGCTCCAAGCAGTGGCTGCGAGGGACTCCATGAGTGCACTAGTCATGCTCCAAGCAGTGGCTGCGAGGGACTCCATGAGTGCACTAGTCATGCTCCAAGCAGTGGCTGCGAGGGACTCCAGGAGTGCACTAGCCATGCTCCAAGCAGTGGCTGCGAGGGACTCCATGAGTGCACTAGTCATTCTCCAAGCAGTGGCTGCGAGGGACTCCAGGAGTGCACTAGCCATGCTCCAAGCAGTGGCTGCGAGGGACTCCATGAGTGCACTAGTCATGCTCCAAGCAGTGGCTGCGAGGGACTCCATGAGTGCACTAGTCATGCTCCAAGCAGTGGCTGCGAGGGACTCCAGGAGTGCACTACTAGTCATGCTCCAAGCAGTGGCTGCGAGGGACTCCATGAGTGCACTAGCCATGCTCCAAGCAGTGGTTGCGAGGGATTCCAGGAGTGCACTAGTCATGCTCCAAGCAGTGGCTGCGAGGGACTCCAGGAGTGCACTAGCCATGCTCCAAGCAGTGGCTGCGAGGGACTCCAGGAGTGCACTAGCCATGCTCCAAGCAGTGGCTGCGAGGGACTCCAGGAGTGCACTAGTCATTCTCCAAGCAGTGGCTGCGAGGGACTCCATGAGTGCACTAGTCATGCTCCAAGCAGTGGCTGCGAGGGACTCCAGGAGTGCACTACTAGTCATGCTCCAAGCAGTGGCTGCGAGGGACTCCAGGAGTGCACTAGTCATGCTCCAAGCAGTGGCTGCGAGGGACTCCAGGAGTGCACTAGCCATGCTCCAAGCAGTTTTCAGTCTCGTTCCATCTGTAGTAGGTGGTGCTCGCCTCACCAATCGGATCAGTCTGGTCGGCCCCCTTCCAGGTCCTTGCACAAAGTGGGCCCTTTTGAGGTGGGTGGCAAGCATTTTGATGCATGGGGAAAAGAGGCACAGTTTATCTTCTTTATTCTGGCCTGAAGGCTTCGTGCCTTGCCTCGTTGATTTCGGGGGGTTTGAAACCGTACAACAAGCAGACACAATGATATGACATCTGGAACGTCGACACGCCCAAGAAGAATGACGAGGACGTCAGTATGGGTGGACCTCACTAGAATGACGAGGACGTCAGTATGGGTGGACCTCACTAGAATGACGAGGAGGTCAGTATGGGTGGACCTCACTAGAATGACGAGGACGTCAGTATGGGTGGACCTCACTAGAATGACGAGGACGTCAGTATGGGTGGACCTCACTAGAATGACGAGGACGTCAGTATGGGTGGACCGCACTAGAATGACGAGGACGTCAGTATGGGTGGACCTCACTAGAATGTTTCCGGAGGAAATGCTGCTGCATAGACGGCGATAATCAGGGTGCCGGGTGAGGGTGTCGGCCTCTTTGAGTCAACCTTTGAGGTAATTGGGTACTCGGGAGGCAATTCTGTTTGCAGTAGTTCGCTCTCGTTGGTCTTCAACGCATTTACCACCACGTGATATGTATAATGTCCTATGATTGACCCGTAGTGCAGGTTCTTCCATTCCTCCATGAGGAAACGGGCAAACTCTTCCCTGAATGCTCCATGTTTTAGGAGCTCCGTCCCACTCTACCGCTGAGCCTGGTCAGGTCCAATGATAATAAATGTGTGATGATACCATGAACTACGCAGCTTTCCCTCCGAATCTGATCAATGGTGGGAGATACTTGTCGTGTAGCAATACAACATTAGTGGATTTGTTCACCACAACTGGAAAACACGTTCACCTAACGATCCTCGGCCATGACTGCACATGTTGACTTGCTTGCTGCAGCACGGTTTCATATACGAGGATGCCACCATCAATCACTGGTTTATCCATCGCGTCATTCCATTAAATGAATGCCCCTTTTCTCACCCTTTGGGGTTGCTGGCAGGGGAAAGCCCCACCTAAAATGTTTAGCATTAGTCATTCGGTACTTCAGGAACCGTAAAGGAAGGTTTGGCACTCGTTTAGCCTTGGCGTCATTCCCATAAATAGATGTTCCCTTGTCTCACACTTTGGGGGTTGCTGGCAGGGAGAGGGCCCCACCTAAAGTATTGGCATTGGACATTCCGTACCCAGGGAACCCCAAGGAAAGACTTGACACTGTTTTTAGCGTTGGCGTCATTCCCATAAATAAAAGCCCCCTTTCTGCACCCTTTGGGGGTTGCTGGCAGGGGAACCCCCCACTTAAAATAGCTGGCATTGGTCATTCCGTTCTCAGGGAACCTCCAGTGGGACATTTGGCACAGTTTTTAGCCTTGGCGGCATTCCCATAAATAAATGAACTTTTTGCCCCTTCCATGTGAGATTTCGGGGGCAACCCCCACCCGAGACCCGGCAGCAACGCATTGTTGGGATGTCGGGGGGTGGTCCCTCCAGTCCATGGGGTCAAACCTTTTGGCGTCGTTTACATAAAGAAAAGTTGTGGGCTCCTTGTCTAAATGTACCTTTTCCTACGTTGTCAGGCTGACATGAGATATTGCAATATTTTGTATTCAAGATGCAAACAAATTATATACATTGAAATGATAGGTGGAGTAATATATATATATTACACAGACGATATTTTGGTGGAAATAAATGATGTTTCACTGTTGAGGGGTTGTTTCGTTTAACTGTTGACGCGATACTTCAATGTAGCCTGTACCGCAACAATTATGTTTGCTTTCCAGGTATTCAAAAATCTTCCATTCAAGAAAGAAGTGGTAGTTCTGAGATGTCTCACCTTGGCTGCAGGTACACACCATTTAATGTCATCAGTGTGTGTGTGTGTGTGTGTGTGTGTGTGTGTGTGTGTGTGTGTGTGTGTGTGCGTGCGTGCGTGTGTGCGTGCGTGCGTGCGTGCGTGCTTGCGTGTGTGGGTGCATTAGATAACTATTAGAAATAGCAACGTCAACACCTAATGATATTAGTTCATTCAATTAGTCTAGATTTAACAAGATTTGCCATCCAAGCCAAAGGCCCAGATGGCAAGTGGACAAGGAAGCCATTGGCTTATCGAGAGTCCAACAATGTTCATCTACTTATAACCCGCCCTCCTGAGATATGTGTCAACCTTGTTTTTAAACATATTCACGCTGCTAGCAGTTACACAATCTGTAGACAATTTGTTCCATTCATTTATTGTCCTCTGTGAGAACGAGTGCTTCCTGATGTCCAATCTACATTGATCCTTTACTAATTTTACCTCATGTCCTCTAGTTCTGCTATCCTTCTTGAGTGAGAAAAACATATTTCTATCAATATTTTCATACGCATTCAATATCTTATAAACTTCAATCTGATCTCCTCTTAACCTCCTTGTCTCTAGAGTTGTTAAACCACATTCTTTCAGGCGTTCTTCATAACTAAGGTCTCTAAGTTCTGGAATAATTTTAGTTGCTCTCCTTTGTATGCGTTCAAGCGTATCTATATCCTTCTTACGATATGGTCTCCATGCTTGTATACAGTATTCTAAATGAGGTCTAACTATTGCTTTATAAAGAGGTATAATTAACTTTTTTCCCTTGTATGTTATGTTTCTTCTAATCAATCCAAGAATTTGATTACCCTTGCTGCAATACCACACTGCTCTGAAACATTCATATCAGCGCTTATTGTAACTCCTAAGTCCTTTTCTTTTACAGTAGTACCCAGAACAGTATCTCCCATTTTATAGTTTACATTCAAGTTCCCATGTCCTGTATGTAGGCATTTACATTTCCCAAAATTGAACAGCATCTGCCATTTCTCAGACCATTTCACTAAACTGTCTAGATCGTTTTGTAAATGTTGTTTATCACCATCAGTATTAACCTTTCTAAACATTTTTGTGTCATCCGCAAATTTCAGTATGTTACTTGTTATACTGTCGTCCAAGTCATTGATATAAATTAAGAATAATATAGGTCCTAATACTGATCCTTGAGGTACCCCACTCAAAACCGATTTCTAATTTGAAACTTCTCCATCTACTACAACTCGTTGTCTTCTGTCAGTCAGCCATTGTTCTATCCAGTCAGTTATGCTATCCCCGATACCATGGGCTTTTAACTTAAGTAGTAATCTTTGATGTGGCACTTTGTCAAAAGCTTTCTGAAAATCTAAGTAGATAATATCTACTGGCGATCCCACGTCTATCCACTTAGTGATTTCTTCCAAAAAACATAACATATTTGTTAAGCATGACCTCGCTTTAAGGAATCCATGTTGAGATGAATTTAATAATTTATGCTTAACGAGGAAGTCAACCATATGGTCTTTAATTAACCTTTCTAATAATTTACAATTCACTGACGTTAAACTCACTGGTCTGTAATTCTCTGACTTATTTCTCGAACCCTTTTTAAATAATGGTATGATGTTTGCTTCTTTCCATTCAAACGGAACAACTCCCTCTTTTAATGACAAGTTGAATACTCTTGCAAGTGGTATACTGATTTGTTCTACTGTTTCCATTAGTAATTTTGGAGGAATCCCATCCACTCCCGGTGATTTGTTATCATTCATTGCCTTTATTTTCTTAGCTACCAATTCTGGAGTTACAACTAACGGACCTAAATAGTCAGATTTAGCCCCCTGAAATTTAGCATCAGCAACTAGTAATGAACTAATATCTTCTTTGGTAAACACTGAACTGAAGTAACCATTTAGGTCTTCCGCCATTAAAAACCCCTGTGATACTATATTTCCAGCACTGTCTTCTAGAGGCCCAACCTTGTCTTGTACGTTCTGTTTACTCCTGACATATGCATAAAAACTCTTGCTGTCATTTTTTATGTTACATGCTAGTTTTTGCTCATAGTTTCTTCTAGATTGTCTGATTTCAGTTGTAGCTGCATTAAGTGCCTCTTTGTATTTTGCATAGTCTTCTTCATTTCTGGTACGCCTATAAACCCTCCACATAGTTTGTTTTACCATTATTTTTCTAATAGCCTCTTTTGACAAGTGTTTCTTTCTACACAGTTTTCCTTGTTTTTGGAAGGGAACAAATTTATCGATGATACTCTCAATTTCATATTTTAGAATATTCCAACATTCAATTGCGGTCTTATTCATCAGCATGTTATTCCAATCTAGATTTGCTAAGTATTTTCTCATATCTTTGTAGTTACCTTTATGGAAGTTTCTCTTGTACGTTTTCTTATTTTTACTTTACTTTTACATTGATGTCAAAATGTATTTGATTATAGTCACTATTACCCAATGGTTCAAATATTTTTACATTGTCCACTAATTCTTTTTGTGATGACAAAACTATATCTAATACATTTTCTCCCCTGGTTGGTTCTAGTACGTGCTGAGTAAGAAAGCTATCCTGGATTAAAAATAGAAATTGTTGGTCCTCAATCCCTGTGCTCTCTAGAGAATTCCATTGTATGTGTCCATGGTTAAAATCTTCCATTATGATACATTCCCCTTTACTAACTTCCTTTATAGCGTTTTTTATTTTTGTGTTGTCCTCTTCGTTTATGTTTGGACTTCGGTAAACTAATCCAATAGTTAATTTTGAATTTCCTGAAACAATTTTGCACCAAACAGCTTCATCGCAATCTGCTTCCCTTTCAAATTTTATTTCATAAGCCTGAATAGATTCTTTAACATATAAAATAACTCCCCCACCCCTTCTTCTTATTCGATCTTTCCTAAACATTACATATCCTGTCAGTCCTAATTCAGCATCTGTTATATCTAGTCTAGTTAATTATCGCCAAAATTACTCGTATGTTTATGTATAATCCATGCACGAACGTATGTTATGAAGACGTCTAAAACCAAGACTACTTTGATAAAATGTTGCGTATTTGGAGTGCATTCTAAAGAATTGTATTAGCAGACGCCATACTAGTCTCGTGTTGAATTCCCTTTGGCAGGCTAAGCAGTATATGTGGACATATTACTTACAGCCGACTTGTGCAAGACTTCATGTAAACACTAAATATCGTATTGTGTTACATAGTTACGTACATTTCTATACACATAACAGCTCGTGTTGTTTGCTATACAAAGAGCTTTCCTTGCATGCAAGTGGTGTTGGACATTGCAGATATTACACACAGTACAGAATATATTCATTTCTGTAGGATTCCTAGGACTTCTGGTGCGTGCGGTTCTCGTAATCCAGTTGTGGAGGGTGTTCAACAACTTTGGAAAAGGTCTCGCTGAAAGAGGTGAGATCCTTATTTGCGGTAATTAGATGTACCATCCAACTACTATCAGAACAGTGTTGCCCTCAGGCGTAGACTGGTTAAACCTCCGTTTCACCTTGATGTACAAAGCTGCCTCGGCCACGAACATTTTATTACCCGCCTACAGACGCACGCCCTTATAAGCGCGAGCACGTAAAGCGAAACAAAAGTCATAGTTTTGGGCTTATGCACCTATAACAGTTACTAAAACATAACCATGATTTGCAACTACATTCAAGAATATCCCGCTGGTGGTTTACTAGGAAAACCTTGTTGAACACACATCTTAATGTCATGGGTCGCGCCATACTGTCAGATAACCCTATGTAATCGGCCGTGTTACCCCAAGGGGCCGCGCTGCCCCATGCTACCCTACCTGTTTAAATACAGCTTAAGCATGTAGAACAAGCCCGATTTCATTAAAGGCAACTTTATCGAGTAAATCAGTCGATAACAAACGGGGGTCGTGACAATGAATATTCTACTGTTCGCCGATATTACGGATAATATGTCCAGTGTTCGTGTTTTGCAGCATACAAAGCAGGAGAAAATGCAGAGAACTCGCTGACAGGTGGAGGCACTGTACCGGGACAAGACGTACCGCCACAAGACGTACCGGCACAAGACGTACCGCCACAAGACGTACCGTCACAAGATGTGTCTGGTGCTAACGTCATCTGATGGATTTGTGCTACGATCTCATGCACTACTGATTCTTGGCGACACTCATTACTTAGGCGGCTTAATGTGTAGCAATGGGCTAATTAAAGAGCATTGACTCATTTAGATTACTGGGAATGAACAACCTTCTAAGCTTTGCATTTGCGCTACTGAACATGATGATTAGGCCTATTAAAATGATACTTAACTGTGGTTGAGCTGTAGTTTATTCACGGCTGCCTTGATATTTGCTACGGGTAGCAAACGTGTTGTTTTTTAACAACACCTTTTACCGAGACAGCTATATTATTGCATACTATTTAATACATACTACTAACACTTATTGTTAGTCGATGAAACGTGTGCGCGTGCGCGTGCGCGTGCGCATACACATATAACATTACATGCAGCAGATATTTACACAAACTAGAGTAAAGTATTGTTGGGCTGTTTTGCCACTTGTAGTTTATTAGCTTTAAATGAAATGTTTTTTGCTAAGCCGTTTTTTATACAGCAGCTGTTATTCTATATATACTACTAACAATTATTATGAGACGATAATTTAGTTAGACAAACTTGTTATAGATTTGATGCACGTTTTATCGCATGCACGCTATTACAAAATGCTATAATAAAACCAATTATAAAACCACGATTTCACCAATTAGAAAGTTTGTTTATCTTCACTGCAGATATTGCTCGAAGAAACCGTGCTAAGCGCTACGAAAGTTGCGATGACTTGAAATGTAAACACGTCTTTCTAAAAATATATTTCTTGAAACACAATTTCGAGTAAGAACGAGCAGTCGGGCAGTTCATGGAACTGGTATCTGCCTTACATAGGTCGTCGCTTTTTTGTCAAAGATGTGAGATGCAACGTCGACATTCGCGGGAAACAGCTGTGGTTTCTACGGGTTTATTGATTTGACGAAAGAACCAGACACATGCGTCGTTGAAGGGTTCAGCCTACAGTTACATTTCCCATTGGTGGCCATGTTAACGTTTTGCATAATTATAAGAAAACGTGACCATCAAAAAAGTTTTCAACGGCCGCTGTCATCATCCCACTGACATGCTGGTCGAGTGTAGTCAAAATTAGACATTTATAACTCTTGTAATATGTCTGTACGTGCGATACCCCTCAATGTTTACCAATATTGGCATGAATTATGACGCACACGTGTCTAGTGGCCAAAAAAATCGCGTGTGTGTGCGTGTGCGTGCGGGTGTGTGTGTATGTGTGTGTGTACCGGAAAAAAATAAATGCTGTAGTGCACATTCGGGTGCTCAAATCAATGATAGGCAAAACTACGTAAGGACCATGCGATCTCATTCCACCATTACAGTGACACAAATAGTCCTGCTGAATTGCTTTGCCAACTATCTTTACTATTGACAGTGCAGTGTACTATCGACAATAACTATCGATAGTTCAATTTATTATTGATTGAATTTCATCTTCACATCGACTATTGTAATGCATCGATAGTTCGATGTATTGTTGCACCCGTGATATTGTGATTGTCACTTCTGTCCTTCTCTCCCATTGACACTGCAGTCAACAGGGCGGTGTGTTGAGACATACGACAACCAACAGGTACTTGTGATGGGTGAACAGCGAATGTCATATTATGTTGCCATCGTTAGCAGTAGCAATGAAACAGACATGAACTTGTACATTTAAATGATGTATTATATGTAGTTAATGCAAACTTGGAAATAAATTTAGAAGTTTGGTCTAACTCTTAATATTATTGCATTGTAAAAGGTCCTTTCTAAATTTTTTCGCTCATATAATTTTAGAATCATTAAACTAAAAATCAACATGCTACAGATGTTGGCTCGTTTGTGCAAATATGTTATTTAATTTGATGAAACCATCGGACAAACTATTAAATAACTTTTATTTGTCATTTGATGTTATATTTTTGTGATGAACACACGAAACTATGTATTTTATCATTGCAGATTTTTCTGTGGATTTGAAGCAAATCTGTGTAGATACACGATGTGGCTGTAGTACTCTCAAAATCACGGTTTTTTTACTTTGCAAGTGAATCTTGGTTATTTTACTTCCAGGGCGTTGTACATCCAGGGAGACACACGCAAGGAGACGGAAGACTGGTTCACCGCCATTCACACGGCGTCCACAGTCAGTCAACTTATATATGATGTTGTTTTATGTAGCACCTGTGTTCGTCTAGACAAGTCATTCGCAACACTTTGCTCCATTATCACAACAAGTGTTTTGGCAGTAGCTAATGCAGTGCCTGGGTGGGTTTTTATAGCTCGAGACTATTGGCCCTGTCTGGCATTTTACTTCCCCTGGCATAGACACGGTGTAGAAGAGACCAACATCTTTCAAAAGAACAGGCAAAGTGGGGAATCAAGTTGCCTAAGCTTCGAACCATGGCGGTTTCGAACCCTGTCTTCATGATCTTCTTGCCCTATCATCATGTTATGGCATCCCATCTTGTACATTTCCCATATGTTTCCCATTTCACCCCTTTCTCTTCCCACACTTGAACAATTAAAATGCTTACCAAATACCCACATATTTAATTATCACCATCACCTCCTTGTTTTAGATAATTTTTTGTTTTAATTATGGTTATGATTGGTGGGTGGAAATCAAATTGCACATTTCTTTTTTGATCTGTTTTCTGCCTCTGTGAAGTTTTGTATTATTTCCATCTTTTTATTAATTACAATAAACATTGTCTATTCATGATAACTGATACAGATGGCAAATGTCTGCTTTCCAATGGTTGTGAAATTGTTGTAGGAGAGTGGCATAACTTGTGGGACCAACTGTTGACCGTTGCTGACACGCCGGTCATCATAGACAAGTGTATCAATTTTGTAGCAATGTACGGTGAGTGAGACTGTTACAGGACATGTCCGACCATCCGTCCATCCCTTCATCTTTAATCTGATCATCGTCTTCTCTTGGCTGTTTATTCCCTATTGGGAGTGACCGCTTGGATCCTCTTCCGCCACGATGTCCTGTCCATTGTGTCCTCCTCCACAACTTGTCTCTCCTCACCACGTCATTTTTATCCATTGCCCTCCTCTGCTGCATTTGTCATCCACCGGCAGCCTCCATACTTTCTTTATAATATATTGTACATTATCTTTCTCCATATGTACAACACCGCAGTCTGATCTTTCTCACTTCACCTGTTATGTACAACACATCCATCTCATGTCTTAATTTCATCTTCTCTCTATCAAAGATATTCCCGGAGTCCATCTCAGCAATCTCATCTCCGTCAACTCACTGTGATGATGATCGACAAATGTATTCATAGTGACAGATCTTGATCAGCTGATTGCATTGGTTGAATTAGTAGAAAATACTTCACATTTAGCTGTGTGGTTATTGTACCTAATCGAAAATGTTTACGTCGATTTTATGTGAAAAGTTTGATACTACATTCTGAAGCAACTCATAAACGCTGTATACTTGCTGCTTTAGAATGTTGTATTTGGTTCACAAACTCACTCAATACAACATTCTGAAGCAACTCATAAACTCTGTATACTTGCTGCTTTAGAATGTTGTATTGGGCTCACAAACTCGCTCAACACAACATTCTGAAGCAACTCATAAACCCTGTATACTCACTCCTTTAGAATGTTGTATTGGGCTCACAAACTCGCTCAATACTACATTCTGAAGCACCTCATAAACCCCGTATACTCATTACTCACTGCTTTAGAATGTTGTATTGGGCTCACAAACTCCCTTAATACTACATTCTGAAGCAACTCACAAACTCCTTATTGTTATGAGGAATGATGTATATAGAAAATGGTGTTTATAAAAAAAAATTATTGAAGAGAAATTTTTAATTTAGCTTGGGCATGGAAAAATTATTTCATTTATCTTCTGGACACTTATAATTTATGAAGGGTTTATTACAGAAAATTATTCATGGGCATAATTTCTAAATATTTATCTGTTTTTCAGGTATACCACTACCTCATCGACTGGGATGGCTGGCCTATTTCTGCTTTTATCCGTTATCTCAGTCCCTGGGATAACGGATAAAGGAGGGTTGAGGAGACAGCTGTAAATCTTTTCATGACAATACAGAAAAGGTTGACAAGTATTGGATGCACACCTTTCGAGGTGTCAATGCCAATGGATGCGTTTCGACATTGTTTTGGACAGAAGGGGACCCCCGCTGCTGTTTGTGGCTACATGAACTATATTTTGGAGGATTTCATGGATATTCCTTTGCCACCTTACTGGTTTTTTCTCTTAGACTCCGATGGTGTTGGACGGCAAATCGTCTTTCCAGTTTTAATGAAACCGCTTCACGAAACAGAATTATTGTCTTGATGACAACAGAAATCTGTCCGCTGTACTAGAACAGTGTCCTGTTGAAAAGATCTTGATTAGCATACACACTGTGAAATGGGATTATTATCATTCTGTCCGTGGGACAGTTTTCAATGACTCTCTGTAGGTAGAGGAAGGTTATGAGAACCTGGACATTTTGTATGACTACCCTTGATTAATTGATTGTTTGCTGATTACCGATTAGAAAATAACTTACTCTGTTGAGTAGTTAAGCAGAAATTCTTCTTTCCAAAATTCCTTTTTTCTTTTTTGTGTGCATAATTTCTTCTATAATTATTTTTAAAAAATGTAATGCTTTGAAATTTTATTGATGGGTAACAGCAAACATACACCACTTTATCTAAGGATGGCTTAAAGTTGACATTGTAATGTCTTCATATTATGTTTTGTTGCATTAATATAGCTTACATATACATTTAAGTCAACATAGTTTTTCAGTCTAGTCTTATTTTTGTTCCCATTGATTGGTTCACTCGCATCGTGAGTTTGAGCAAGTCACTCACTCCCCACCTTAAGGCTGGTGCTAGCCATGGACGTCAATCACTAGGAGACGCTTTATTTTCAGTTAGCATTCCATACGAAGTGTGCAAAGATTGGGCTTCTGTGTCCATTTATCATGACTTGTTGAACTTATTTCTCTCCGAAAA
The DNA here is from genome assembly GCA_033239005.1 of Lamellibrachia satsuma. Lineage (NCBI taxonomy): Eukaryota > Metazoa > Annelida > Polychaeta > Sabellida > Siboglinidae > Lamellibrachia > Lamellibrachia satsuma. Next base: position 7,547,118 of record BSQZ01000008.1, read on the forward strand.
GAAACTAGTTTTCAATTCCAATTCTCATCGTGTGGCAGAAAGGCTTAGGAGAGTGTCCTTCCATATAAAAAAAATCTTTTAGTAGTGATTTGCAAAGTTCGATTGAACTACAAGCACAACATGATCAGCTGGCTAATGAATTAGCGAGTAGAATTCTAGAAAAGAAAGATGAGGAGATTATGCATTGTCGCGAGGACCTGATTTCCTTAAATGATCACTGCTTCAGTCAAACTTTGGAAATTGCTGCTAAAAAAGCAGAAATATATAATGTAATGGAGATTAACAAAGAACTCCAGGGATATGTTGAAAATATAATTGGTATTTCTATTACATCTGGTCCCAAGGCTGGTTTCGAAGAGCTTGATCGCTCATGCCAGCGGAAACTTCTGAAACAGATCAAGTCAAGAGTGGAGTGTGCCCTCTGGTTTATGAAGGCATTTGGGCTAGATATAGAGAGTATTCGGGTTTGTGATGGTAAGGGGCAGAGTCATAGTTTGAATTATAAAGATCGTGACCACATTTCATCTGAAGAAAAGGAAAAGTTGAAAAAAGTTCTTCAAAGTTCCTTGACAGTTTTTATATTTCTTATGCCTTTTACCATGAACTGACTCTTATATCTGATAATTTGCCCAAGTCACATTTCATAAAACAACTGAGGTCGGATATGAATACCTTGTGTCATATCCAGCGGACATTGGGGAAACCAGAGGGTGTTGAAATAGATGTAGTTCAAGAGTTGACGTTTGCAGTTATGTCCCTCCAGTTGAAAAATCCTGATTGTAAAAATGTCACTGTTAAATTTTGTGGTGATGGCAGAACTGTTGCTAGGAATACTGATATGAGTTTGTTGAGCTTTTCCATTTGGTCTACTGATTCCAACGTGTCTACATCAGCGTGTCATCAGTGTGTCATCACTCTTCACTCTGTTGCTGTTGTGAAGGGTCAAAAAAGTTACGAGCTTTACGAAACTTCATTTAAGATTGTCTTCATGTCCATAAATTCACTTTTTTCATCCAAGTCTGTTGAAGTAAATGGTGAAGAAATTCAGGTAAATGTATGACTGGGAGAAGACTACACATTTCTCCTTATGGTACTTGGCATGGCGGGTGCAACTTCCAACCATGCCTGCATATACTGCAAGATTCACACCGATGACCGTAGGGATATGTCTAAAGCACATGATTTCCACTGCCAAGAAAATTTGGCAAGAACAATCGAAGAAATGTCACAAAATGCATTGAGCAATTACCAATGGTTGCAGGCTTAAACCTCTTCTTAGAATCCCACTTAGTCAGCTTGTTGTTGATGAACTGCATATGATGCTTCGAATCACTGACAGACTTCTAATCAATTTGATCAAGGATGCAACTGATTATGATGCTAAAGAAAAAAATGGTATTATTCCAAAATCAAATGTATCCCACATTGATGAACTAGTTAAGTGCAATACTCATTATGGGGTAAGTTTCAGAATATATGAGACCAGGAATGCAGCCGGTAAAGGTACTGGAATTCACCAGTTTGATGGATGAAGAGAAAAAAGAACTTATGAAATGTCTAGAAGAGCTGCTTGCTGTAGGGGAAGCTATACATCCTAATACAAAAGACACAGTTGTAGAAGTCTGGCAGAGATTCGATGCATCATATGCAGTTGTCAATCATGATTATCGTGATCAGAATGGTGTCACTTCTGCAAATATTTTTGGTCTAGCCAAAGATTGGGTGAAACTTTTCATTAGCCTTGAAGGGAAGCGGAAAGAATATGAAAAGAAAAGTCACCCCCTACATGCCTGCGTTGTGTATCATATGCCATTTCTATCTAGCTTGCAACTTGGACTGAACAAATTTAGTGCTCAAGGCATGGAGAAACAAATGATATTGCCAAATCAATTCATCACCAGCATTCCAATAAAATAGATACATGTGTTAACATTTTGAAAGGTTCAATGAGGCAGCTACAGCTGAAGCATATGCAAAGAGAAAGCAGGGCATATTCAAAGAGAAACCTTGTGTATTGGCATGAAGACATCTTCAAAAAGAGACAAATAGCTTGAACACTCTAGGGATGAAAATCCAGCTGAAGAGTTGTCTGTTTCAGATGTGAAGGATAAATTAAAATCCCTTGGGGTCAAAACAAGGCTCAGAAATGAACAAAAACTTAGAGAATTGTTGAAGAAACACATTGAAAAAAGTGAGGGCTCTAACTAGTTCTTATGTACACTTGATTGCTGATTTACATGTAAGTGATTTATAAAAAAAATAAACTGTACAAGCATGAACAAATATTTTCTAGTCTTGAAAATTAAGTGATAAGGTGTTTTAAAATATTTCTCTTGAAACCTGCCTTCTTGTTAGCGTTACGACATGTTTAAGATACTTTCTAGTCTTAATTCCTGTTATTATATAAAGGTGATGGGGTGTTTAAAAATATTTCTGGTCTTGAAAATTCCTGTCGAGCAATGTTATGAATGAATTTATTTTAGTACAATTTTGATAATTTTCTCTCACTAAACACCTTCAGTCCTTAATGGATTAAAATAATATTTTAAATAATGGAAGGCATTTGTGAGAGAAGTGCTTGGAAAAACATTTTTACAAATGTCTAACATAACTAATATATTTGTATTTCCCTAAGCTTGGCAAACAAACAACCACTTTGGGGGTGGGGGGCTGTTTCTGAAATAGAATTTTAATTTTCGATTATGAATATTATCAGGAATACATTTAATATAAAATAAAACGATTGTGGCATTTAGGGGTTATTTATTAAATGTATGCTCTCAAACCGTTTTCCTGATTTGGCAGTCATGGTGAAATAAAACTGGCTTAACGGTCATGGTGCCTATTTGATCAAAGTTTGAGCCCACCGCGTACACGAAAAATTTGTCTCTGAAGTCCATGAAACTGCATTATGTTAGTACCGTATAGTGCTGCCATCTATCGTAGATGACGGCAAAGAATCTGGGTGCTTCGGTTTTTGAGCTAACAGCTCTTCATTTCACTTACATTTAGCAATTAGCCTTTATTTTCCTTGTAATGCTCGTGATAAAGCCGCTTGCAAATTCATCTTTAATGATTGCCATAAAGTTGTGATCATATATAATTCACAACAAATCCATGTTTGGCGGAATATGTTTTATCATTGGCCATGTAATACATCATTCAATGGTCAATGCTAGAGTCATTGCACCTGGAAGTAACCAAACTGTATAAGAGTTTACCGGTGACAGAAACAGGGATTAATTGCTATGACTGTTATTGGTGCAGTCAAAGTTAGTGGGATTAAATTTCTCTAAGTTCACGCGAACTGTTAACCAATTACAGCCCACTGGTCTTGTTAACTGACATCGTTAAGCTGACAGCTTAGCATCAATCTGCTTTCCTTGTGGCGGCCTCTGACGGGAAGGCGCGAAATACCGACGCCACCTGGCAAATGCAGCCGCTGCTGGGATAAGCACTTTAGAAAGGAGGTTGGCAGGTTCCGCGCTTGCCCGAAAATCGTGTCATATTAGTGATCGCCGGAAGTTTCGAGCCAGTTTGTTTGCATCGTTTGACGGCGAAGGTAGACTTTCTTCGGCATCCGCTTTCATTCCGTAATCTCAAACTAATCGCTTGTCAGAGATGGTAATTAACATCATTCATGCGTTATAATATTAAAACGCTTGACACTTTGTTGGTACTCTTTGCTTTTGTCAATTTATTAAAACAAATTGGCTGGATTCTAGTCACTGTCACATAAGATGACAGGACCGAAGGATGCTGAGAGGAAGTAAGACGACGGGACGGAAGGAGGCTGAGATTAGGTAAGACGACAGAACTGTCAGAAGGAAGGATGCTGAGAAGAGGTAAGACGACATGATGGAAGGAGGCTGAGAGAAGGTAAGACGACAGGACGGGAGGAAGCTAAGAGGAGGTAAGTTGACAGGACGGAAGGAGGCTGAGAGGAGGTAAGACCACAGGATGGAAGGAGGCTGAGAGGATGTAGGACGACAGACGGAAGGAGGCTGAAAGAAGGTAAGCCAACAGGACGGAAGGAGAGAGTGTTATGGGTTGCATGAAAAATATATGTTTGGTAGCAAACATTGTTTAAACACGAAGCGCAGTGGATTAATTAGAGGTGCCTCAAACAGGACAACATGCCACTATTACACACAAACCAGCAACAAAAATTCCGTAATATTTATGAAGCTGGTTATGAATGCGTTTGCTTAATTAAATGGTGGTATCCTAAAAAACGGTTTAGTCACAACAACCGATTCGAGAGAAAACAATTGATCGGTAGAACCGTAGACACCATGCGCACGATTTGTGTGTGAACTAATGCATTGCACAACCTCTTTGTTAACTCGTTTGTTTTTCTCTTACTTGACGTTGTATATCCATAAACATAATGTCATGAAATACAAAAAGGTGACAAAGAACTTGTACAAAGGTTCAACCAGGAAGTTTCGTATGCTTTGATAGGGGTGACATGACGTCATGACGTCTACAAACAGGACGTGGTGGTCTTCTACTTGGTACAATGGAGCAGCACACTTTGGAAGGATGTCTGAGTAATAAGTTGAAGAAAAATATATGTTTGGTAGCAAACATTGTTTAAACACGAAGCGCAGTGCATTAATTAGAGGCACAAATAGCCTAAATTAGATGTGGAAGTGAGTAGCAGAGCTAGTGGAGAAAGAGGGGGGCAAAGAGGGAGTGGAGTAGAAGGGGAAGTGGAGAACTACCTGTGCGTGGAAAACTACCTGTGCGTGGAGAACTACCTGTGCAAACACACGCGCGCGCGCGCAGACACACACACACACACACACACACGTTCCGAAAATCAAGTATGTTAATATTCATTATGTCGTCAACTCGCTGGACAAATTTCGTCAACTTGTGTCATTTTCTCTCTCCAGAAAGTCAAAACAGAACATGCTCCCCATGAAATGGAGGCCAAAACGATTGCATCGTGTCTTCATGCGCAAGGGATCCAACAGTCACTGGCAGCCGTTGGCAGTCGGCCACTAGAAATTTTAATCTGGCACAGCATAAGTGTTGTGTACTCCTCAAATATGGCAACATCTCTGTTCAAAAACAATGTTGATAGAATGCCAACAGTTGTAGGCAGGCGTGTAGGGCTCGACATTACTGATGAGGTTCTTTCCGTCCCAACCACCGAGTAGGCCTACGTACAGACACGCGGCCAACGACGCCATCGCTACCACTGCCTTAAAAGCGGAACAATACAAGAACTGTACAGGATGGAGGAAAATGATTTCTTACCACACTGACAGGAGTTGTAGTGTCATTTCAATTCCTAACTGTAGTATGGTGAACAGGTGTGTGCTCGTTTCCTTCAGAAACAAGCACCAACCTTCATCATATTACATGATATTCTACACGATTCCTCCAAACGTTTGTTTACTTTCACCTACCATTGTGACTGTCGGAGAGTAATAGAATGTAGTCGCGTGATATTGAGTTCCTGTGTGACGTTTGCCAAGTGGGAATCCACAAGGCGGGTCCCTGTGTATTTATACAAACGTGTCGTATGAAAATGTGATGTTGCTATAATGTTCCGCAACTTACGAACCATGTTTTTAAAGGGATCACATAGTTTATAACACTATTCACATCGTGTCGCTCGTAGACTCACCGTGTCTCACTCACATACACGCCGTGTCTCGCTCGTAGACTCTCCGTGTCTCACTCACATACACACCGTGTCTCGCTCGTAGATTCATCGTGTCACGCTTCAAGACTCACCATGTCTCGCTCGCAGATTCACAGTGTCACGCTCGCCACGTTGCTTCGTTTTCTTCAAATTGCGAACCATGGATTTAAAGAGACCATAAAACTTTTAAAAATAACTCATCTTGTCTCGCTCGCAGACTCACCGTGTATCGCTAGCAGACTCACCGTGTATCGCTAGCAGACTCACCGTGTATCGCTCGCAGACTCACCGTGTATCGCTAGCAGACTCACCGTGTATCGCTAGCAGACTCACCTTGTCTAGCACGGGACTTGTTCATGTTTGCCATCTTGAGCCATTTGTCCAAAGTTGGTTCATGCCTCAACACATTCAATATTACACTATCTCGGTTGAGACCTCCTATGGAAGAACAGGACATTAATACATTTAGAGAGCGCGCACGAACGCGCGCGCACGCACGCACGCACACCACACACACGCACATACGCAGAGGCGGGCACCGCACCCATGCACAAATATAAATGAATAAATATAATATCTTGTCACTCTTTCAATTTAATTCGTCATGAAAATAAGATGGTGGAAATTAAATTTAACATACTTGTAAGCCTATACCTGTAACACAGATATGTGTGGCGCCGGAAACTATAAAGCCGTGATGACATCTGGGACTCGGTAAGTCCTTCAGCCACAGCCATTTTTCTTCGTCCAAATTAGAGGTTACATAAACCTCTATGATTTTACTGACATATTTATAAGAATATGGTTAGAAAATGCAGTCGTTTTGAAATAAGTATAATATTATACACATATCTGTAGACTGGAATTTGCGTTCATCACTAATTCACCAAACCGAAATCAGACATTAATTTCGTATCCACTGTCTCCTTTTTTCAAAACATGGAGTGAGGAAACCAGGGAAACATTGGCATCCTGAAATTAAGACTGCAATGCAAGGTAATAAACAGTTCGTGGGCCATTGTATTCGATGAATTAAGGGGTTCCCGGGCACCTCATGGACACCCTGGATCCGACAATGATTCGGGCATGAATGATTAACATGAGAGGCACGGGACACCTTTTCTGAGGTGTCAACATTCGGGGGGATCGCTTTTTCCTCTCCGCTTTTTGGCTTCCATGTCACGCTGTCGCGCAGCTATTTGTAGATCTCACGCACATTGGCCGTTTCAATGAATGATTAATACAATCCCCGAAGTATATTTTTATCGTCGTCGGTGACGTCGCGCGTAATAGCCACTTTCACACAAGAGTATCGGCAGACAGCCCGCGTGACAACCCCATGTCTCCCTGCCAGAGTGATCATGATCACGGGTATGGTCGGGGCTTGTTACGAGTGCTGGTCCCTCGCCTCGTTGGCACACTTACTGTCAAACTGGCAATGGACCGCCCATCGACATTTGAGCCAGGAAACGATTTGCTTATTAAAAGTATAAACGGGCACACAACCAGACACATCCTAGTAGTAGCAACCTTGAAGCATTTAAACCAGACGTGTGCAGGTTGGGGTAAAATGCTAGATGTCTACCATGTCATTTTTACTTTCGAAGTTAATAAAGACGGTGTGATAATTCAACGTGATGATTAGTTGAGTTCTTATATGAGAATAATTACGGTTCCCAGTGTGCTTTCATAGTTGCTTTCAATAAAATGGCGTTCTTTTGAAATCTTCTAATCTTGTTTATGTGTAATGTGTTTGGGGTCCCAGAAGACTGATACCTATGACACATTAGGAATTATCAGATATGAATATGCTGTTATCTGTATTATAAAAAGTTGTCCCCGATAGAAATTTTAATGATTAGAATTGCTTCCATCTGGTGCCCTAGTTTTGGGGAAACATAACACCCTTTTTCAGTGTTTGGATCCTGCCAATATCTTTCGCATGTTCCTCGACACAACATGGCAGCTCTGGTCATAGACATGATAAGCTTTAAGGAAATAACATATAATGAAACAAATGATGTGTCAAACTGTGGTTAGCTGGATGTCTTCATGTGTGTTGCTGTCATGTTGCTGTGAATTACGCTCGCCATCATTAAAGTTTATAACGTTATTAGATATTTTGTTTTAGAAAAGGTCGAAAAAGGGTTATTTTGTCCCTGATACAACCAAGGTGTGGTACGCATGTAACATGTAGGTAAATTGTTTGCCATCATAACTCGTCCACTCTGCAATATGTTTCAGAATGCTGGCGTTTGACTGAAGCAAATGAGAGATAATTTTCAACCTTCCATACAACATATCTTTGAAACATCATGCCATTTTTCTGGCCACAAAATATTTCTAGCACAGAACTTCTGAAATTAACTGCTCAAATTAACATGGCCACAAGAATCAGCAACGTTTTACCAAAGGACGACGACAATATGGCAAAAAACAGCTGTGAGATAAACCCCGAAGGACAACGAAAACGGGGTAGACTAAAGAAACCTGTGACGTTTGTGCTCTCTAACGGTGGTTTGACGTGCCAAAGTAGAGGAGAAAATAATATAATTTAAGTGCCAAAGTAGATGAGAAAATAATATAATTTAAGTGCATCTATTTCATGTTTTATGAGTTCCCACAATATACCACAATAAAATCCATGAACCTGCTCTTTTGAATAAGCGCGTTGGCATAGATACGCGAATGTTTCAACGCACGGCAAACGATTCACGCGAAGTGCGTGTCGTACTTCCGTCGACAATCTCACGCGATTTCACATTTACCTTAGTGGTATATCATGCAACAGAGGCGCCACGGGTCATTTCGGGAGCCTATGTTCTAATTACAATGTAATTAACCCCAATTTTGATTGTAAAACCATATAAGCTGAAACAGCGCTTCCGAATGAGCAGTTGAAGGTCAGTGACAGCCACGAAGTACGGTTTCTACTGGAACTGAGCTAAGCTTTTGACATCGACCGACATAAACATGCAGCTTACATGCTATTATGAAAATACGGGCAACATCGTCTGTTGGGTGTTCCAATACAAAGACGAACAAAAACAAAGTGTTCTTTATATGTGCACAGGAACGTGGTGACTAGCATGGAACAGCACCGTGCACGGGTGGCATTTCCAACATGGCTGGCACGGCGACACTCTGAGAGGTTGGTACTGATCGATTGATGTGTATAACAGCAGCTAGGCGATGGAAGTTTATTCCATCGTGCAATACACTTCCTTTACCTTCATAGCTTGAAGCTTTCAAGTTTACGACTTGATTGTTGAAATGACTGTGTTTGTTTATTTATTTTTAAACTACGTTATAGCGTATCCACCTACGTTACAATATTGTGTCATATTATTTATTGTCTACATATCAATTGGTGAAATAACTATGTTGTATATGTGCCCCTTATTTGATATGTGTGCTATATTTATATTTGTAATACTAATACTTGCACATATAAGGGCCAAATAAAGAGCATGTGTCTGCTTGTCTGTTGTAGGCGCCATCTTAGGTTGACCACTTCCGGCGGATGTACATAGCTATGATTGAATATGCATAATTCAATATCAATAAAGTGGATTAGTAATATTATATGCGCATTTTTTTATCATGTATGCTGGATCACCATATGATGTATTGCATATAACAAACATTCTAATGAATAAATATTTTAAATATTTTCATTAGATGTTGCCACTTCAGCTAAATTTAGATTGAACATGTTTGAAAGACACACACCACAAATTCGTCTTTTTGGTCATGACATAGTATATAAGCAAAAAGTCATTCCTACAGTAAATAGGTTGGGAACTATAACACACAGGGTTATGTCAGTGGTCGGGTGGGAGACTACAATGGCTTAGGGGGTCAACATACACTCTCCCTTGAATAGTTCAATAAAGCAACCAAAAGAGATCCTGTGTTGTGGAGGAGGTCCCACACACCAAATCTGTAAAGTGCTCCACTAATTGATCGAGCCCAAGGCAGAATGGCAAAGCGTCACTCGCTTCACTGTGATCTCTTCTTTTGTCTGTGCAGTATTTTACTTTTTTTATTAACATGTTAAATTTATGACAAATTAGTGTTATAATTAGTGCTACATTGTAATGCTTTTATTTGAGAATCCCCTGGTATTATACGAAAACGATTATATCTATATATATATATATATATATATATATATATATATATATATATATATATATATATATATATATATATATATATATATATATATATATATATATATATATATATATATATATATATATATATATATATATATATATATAGTATATATATATATATATATATATCATATAATATCAGATCTGGGGCAGACGTACTGGGAACTCGAGTACATTTTTGAGGTACTCGTACTCATATAACTTATGGGTCATGTATTCATACTCGTACTCATACCAAATATACTCAGATTTTAAGACTACATATATGCTGTGAAAATTAATGTATCTGTAGTTCACAAAATGAAACTTTACTGAAGTATTTAAATATTCAGTTATTTTTTAAATACTTTGTTATTTTGTATTTCTGATTAATATGACCGAGTCTCAGTACCTTCCGAGACGGTTATCCCCCTTGCCATCCCTACACCCCCAAGGTGACATTCTCCCACGACCAATACTATGATACCCAAAAAGCAACAGGCAGCATCTTTTCCCAGTCAGAAACACCCAGTTAAGCAAACAATTGTAGGCTACCGGTTCAGGACATAATCCCTGTTTCACCATTCATCAGTTAACCCATCAGTTAGCCATGGAATGCAGTGAGAAGACCATGCCATTGGGCACTGGCTGACAGTGCTAACTGCGAAGAACTTCCAGCTGAGTGTTCCTCTGTAGAAGTAAGGTGACTCAAGTCAGACTGCCTGCAGCCCTACACCAGTATAAAAAACATCTGGTGCCAACAGTATGATTAAAAAGTTCGCACACACACACACACACACACACACACACACACACACACACACACACACACACACACACACACACACACACACACACACACACACACACACACACACACTTTGGTATTCTGCTAAGGAAAATTACAGAATCAACCAATCATATGTTTCTCCGTTTGAGCGATGTGCATTTTACCAGATGGTTCTGCTCATATAAATGATGTACTCTTCTTGATTACAGCATGCTTATAAAAATATCCCTTGACAAGAAGGATGCACAGGGAAAGGATAAATAACAACATTAAAAAATCAAGCAGGTTACCAAAACAAAAGGCATTACCATTCAGCACCAATACTGATTTACTATAACACCTGTAAAAGTGAGTTTTTCAATCTAATTTGACATTTTCCCCTCCCCCACCATTCATCATCAGTTTTTGCAATTTCTGTTCCAGTCATGAATTCAATGTATTTGCAAGAGGACCACGACTGGTTTATGAGCAAGGCGGTTATCTCTAGTCATGACACTTACGGTGACCTACCTGTACAAACACACAAAGTGGGGATAGGCAACAGCGATCCGATTGAAGTGACCCTTGATGTTGTTCAAATTGTTCCTCGCTACCGCAGCACCTGTAGGAAGACCTGAAGTAAAGCTACGTTCTCCAGTCTTTGGGACTGTTCAAAGTGGTTAACCCTCTGGCAGATTTGTTCAATCCAACACCATCTCAACTTCTCTGGGAAGTATTCAGCAACACTGCAATTATTGTGCGAAGACTATTCGTTCACATTTACACCCCTGTCTGTACCTGGGTACTCGTTTACAGCTGAATGAACTGTAGTAATGCGGGGAACAAAATTGCCAAACTTTGATATGGCAGCAACAGGATTTGAACCCGGGTGCGGTGTTGTAACATTGTGTGGTAGAAAGATCATGAATAAATAAATGTTTTATATATCTAAGGCATACGCATATTGAAAGTGATGACACAGTCAAATTTATGAAGTTTGTAACTTCTCATGAATACACACCCAGAAAAATTAACAACATATGTTTGTATAGTGTACACAGCCATTGCCATAACCAAAGCATTTACTTACATCTACTGATTTGCATTTTTAACAAAGAACAACACAGTTGACTTGCTAACTTTTCATGGGCGACGCTTGTCGAGGGAAATCTTCAGTTGATGACTGTGGGAACATCCTGCCACTTGCTGCGTATTATTCCTTTAAGACAAAGACACAAGTGAAGAATAGTTGTGTAGTAAATTAAGAAAGTGGCACCCAAACTTAGACTGGATACTACAATGAAAACAGTGGATTTTAGTATTCTTGCAGTGTGAAGTTTATAAAACTCAAATGCTGAGGGTCAATAGCACAACATACATAATGGTGAACTCATTTTGCAAAATAACGACAATTCTTTGAACAATGTTACCAAGTACAACGTTACAAACCATAATATTATATTTTATATATGTAGTTATGGCAACATTTGGCCATGTCTACAGTATAGGCCCATGCTTACAAATGATAAAATCTCTGATGACAGACCACCCCAAATTACATATACTGAACATGGGTCGAAGTTCAAAATTAGAATTTAAGGATATAAAAAACTGTAATCACAATTGTTTTAATTCTTTTATCATAGCTTTAAAATTGACCATGTTAAGTGGTATGTTATGGTGATTTAGTTGAATAGAAAATAAATGATACAATAATTTAATAATACACATATCACCCTTGTTGTATTATTATTACACATGCATTCAAAATGCTTTATCCGATACAGGGGTACAGTATTGATCTTCATATTGGATATATCACTAATTTAAATTGATGCAGTCAGCACGTACAAAATTATATGTGTACTGACAATATACCTACTCTTTACTCTATCATGTACAAAATAACATGAGTGCTGTTGGCTACGGAAAGCCCAAATTGGCGAGTTAGTAAAACCCGGTGTCGACTTTCTCCCCAGAGACGAAGAGTGGGGCGAACAATTTTGCCTACGTAGAACGAGTCACTTGACTAGTCAATGAAGGGAGACATGTCACACATGAGCGATAATAAGAACGTATTTACAATTTAAATGCTGTTGTTGCGTTATTTTAGGTGTTATTTATATACATACTATTTTGCATTGCGCAACAGGCTTTTGCTGGGTCCAAGCTCACCGTATGGCGCCACTGGAATAGCGAAGACGCCACTTCCATATAAGCTTTTTTCGATGCAGTTTCAGTATTGAAATACAAATTCACCTTCTCAACGAACCTTGCAAATTTAATAAAGGGAGCCAAAGATACAGGGAGCTAAGGGGAAACGATACCTCGCTGTCAAGTCAGACCAGTTCGCTTACTACAACACATACAACGTAAGTGTGTCACACACCTCGGGTGTGTAGTTGCTGGTAGACAATTGATTGTGATTGCGTTACTGACATTTTTTCAATTCAGTCAACTTTACGATTACAATTACATTGTTTTATATATGGTAAATCTATAAGTAAAATAAAAATAAATAATTGAATTAGATTACATTTTAAGTGTGTTAGTTAGTTAAGAATCAGTGTTTGTGATGCCATTTATCAGTCTGACTATACACATTAATATAAATTTGACCAATTGTATTGCAATGCTATTTTGTGTTGATTTGCTTATTCACACACTTATTTATTTTGCCCTTTAATGGCAATAGCGCATTTTATCGCTCAAAACTCAGCCTGAGCCTGAGTACTGAGCCCAGTCTACTATGTGATGATTGGTAATTGTATGTTGTACTATAATGAATTAATAATTCTAAATGCTGGATATCATGATGCTGAATTAATTGTATAATTTTAGTATTAACATTTCTATGTGTTTGGCCACACCCCTTACGTAACCGTGACCTACTATGAATAGGGTCGCCATCCTACAACACAAATCACAATTCATCCTTCATTTTCAGTCACCAGTTCGTTTTCATTTCTGTATTCCTCGTCTATGTCCTTTCAGGCTTCCCGATGTGACCACAACACCTGAACAACACTGCAGATGGTTGGTTAGTTTGTGGCGTGAAGCTTTCAAGCCAACCAAATTGAGCAACATTTGTTCTGTACATGTTAAGGATAGTTTTATCAATAGGACTGATCAAATTGTGCAATCTTCCCCAGGATCGAGAGCAACCCAGTGCCATTTCAACAGCAGTCTTACAGGTGTGGAGTACAACAACCAGTGATGTAATTTGGGGGTCCTGGGTAATACATGTACAGAATAAAAATTAAGCAAATGTCTATATTACAGCATTATGTTGATACCATCTGTGCCATTCATGATTTCTAAAGCTGCTTATATGAAACAAATTAAAAACATAAATTAATTGTCATCTATCCTTATGACTATTTATTAAAATTAATATTGGTATAAAATCACATAATCAGTCTTCAAATTTCTGGTCAAACATTTGTGATGTGACATTAGCATGTAATTGAGTGTTAGAAGAAACTGTGCATCAGGATTCCACGTTGATGTCGTCGCACAGCTTTTACCAAGAGAAGACGTGTCCAAAAACCTAATATATAATATACATGCCAAGTCAGAAAGATAGGGAGAGTATGAAAGAGTGAGCGAGACAGGGACAGACAGAGACACATTTGACTGGATTAATGGCAGAAGTTAGAAAGATAGTGAGTATGAAAGATAGCAATACATGGACAGACATAGACACATTTCACTTATATACGTGGATTAATGGCAGTTTAGTTGTAAGTAATTTGGTAATGCGGCACTAATAAGCCTATTTAACTTTTGGTGAATGGAAATGGTCAAATTGTTAACTTGAATACTATGTGGTCTAATGTTTACTTATTTTGACATAACCTAATTAGTTGACATGTATTTAACATTTGACCTATATACAAAGATTAATGGAATAATTTAGCTGTGATTTATTATATACCAGATCAGTTAAACTTATGGGGGATGAAAATTGTCAACACATCGACTTGAATACGGTGTGATCTTGTATTGACCTTGTATTATGGAAAGTTATTGTAACTAGTATGTCATAACAGGTCAATAGATGGGGAATTAATGGATGAAACATAATGTCACTGCACAATTATTAAGACAATTTATTATAACATTCCAGCCATGCAGCAACAGTCATAATTTCATGGAAGATAATGTTCAGAAGTCCATACTGGTGTTCATGCAGGTATATTGTATAAATGTTCATAAATCCATGCAAGCACAGTGTAACAATGTTTGCAAGGTCCTGCAGATATATAGAATAACAATTATTACAGGTACAGCAATATTTGTAATTCCACAGCAGTGCAGCAATGTTTGTAACGTCTAGCAGGTACAGCAACATAGCAATGTTTGTAATTCCACAGCAGTGCAGCCATGTTTGTAAGGTCTAGCAGGTACAGCAACATAGCAATGTTTGTAATTCCACAGCAGTGCAGCAATGTTTGTAAGGTCTAGCAGGTACAGCAACATAGCAATGTTTGTAATTCCACAGCAGTGCAGCAATGTTTGTAAGGTCTAGCAGGTACAGCAACATAGCAATGTGTGTAATTCCACAGCAGTGCAGCAATGTTTGTAAGGTCTAGCAGGTACAGCAACATAGCAATGTTTGTAATTCCACAGCAGTGCAGCAATGTTTGTAAGGTCTAGCAGGTACAGCAACATAGCAATGTTTGTAATTCCACAGCAGTGCAGCAATGTTTGTAAGGTCTAGCAGGTACAGCAACATAGCAATGTTTGTAATTCCACAGCAGTGCAGCAATGTTTGTAAGGTCTAGCAGGTACAGCAACATAGCAATGTGTGTAATTCCACAGCAGTGCAGCAATGTTTGTAAGGTCCAGCAGGTACAGCAACACAGCAATGTTTGTATTTTCACAGCAGTGCAGCAATGTTTGTAAGGTCTAGCAGGTACAGCAACACAGCAATGTTTGTATTTCCACAACAGTGCAGCAATGTTTGTAAGGTCCAGTATGTACAGTAACACAGCAATGTTTGTATTTCCAGCACACCTGCTGTTGCATACGATGCACGAAACTGTGCCCAACTAGTAACAATGTGAGCCTATAAGTACTCATACTAGTGCTGTCTCGGTAAGTAGCCATTCTGAAAATATAATGCATAACAGTACATTTTCTTAATATTCCGTGAGGGAGAAGGGTGGGTGTGTGTGTGTGCGCGTGCGTGCGTGCGTGCGTGCGTGCGTGCGTGCGTGCGTGATGGGGAGGGGGACAACAAGAGAGATAGGGAGATAGATAACTAAATTCAACTTTAGACCAACAGTAGTGTAATGTAAGGAAGACAATGACATAAGTTCACTCTCAGAATCTAGTACAATTATTTGATATTATAATGATAGCAGTTTATTCAAAACAAAATAAACACAACATTTCAGGGGTGATTTTTAGCAAGTCATGGAAGGTAGCCAGGCTACCAACCTTGCAAAGTGAAGTAGCCCGACAGCTTAGGTAGCCCACTTGCTAATCAATACTTGATGATAGAAATTAACTACTTTGAAGATACAATGTATGAACGACATAAACAACACATACAAAAATAAAAACCAAACAGTTTTGAAACATTTATTTTCAAGGCAGGATCAATAATGTAATACTGAATAAAATACAGTATACAATTGTACACATGTGACATATTGTTTTGTTTTCATAACATATGGTACATTAACAGTCTACACGTCACAGAACATCAGGTCCTGTGAACTGAACAGTTTACAGACTGCTGATTTTTCACAGGACCTGATTTTACCTCCAAATATTACTAAAATGGTGTCACGCGCACCACGTGGATATATACGCCAGCCTAGAGAAACTTTAACCGGGTTCCCGATTAATTCCCCAGAAGCGCTCCGCGCATCATGTCGATATATTATCTAAACGTGGCGCCACACGGCGCCAAGACAATTAACATGACCGGTTATTATTTCAGTGTAGATTGACCGTTCAGTTACAAGTTGAGCGTCGATGTGGTTGATTAAAAATACAACGAATGCTTCCTATTGATATCGCTTCGGCTACGGTTTCTTGCAATGTCAAACGTGTAACAAACAAACGATTTATGGTTAACATAAATGCGATATAGCCAGGACAACACTTCTGAGATGTTTATTAACATATCGTTTATTTTGCTGCGTCTAAAATATTGCAGCTCCGGAAATATTTCGAGTCGCCATGCGGGCCACTGTAGTCAAAAATGTAAGTCATTTTGGGCGCCATTGGCGACCGGTAAATCTCACCACTGACATTTTGATAATACTTTCGTTATTCTGATACCTAGATATATTAGATCATGTAAAAAACCTGCTTTTCATTGTACTTGGATCTCCAGTACAGGAATAAAGGTCTTGCGCCATGCGTAGCAGTTTTGTGCAGTGCCAGTGGCGTCTTTTAGGGAATAAAACGTATTTTCGTCGTTCTGTAATAGTAAGTACGTAAGTACATCACCAAAAGAATACTAACAATTTGTTTGCATTCAATCGATGAAATAATTTGGACTCATCTATAATATAGATCCATTGTAAAAATGTTCCTTAAGATATTCGTCAAAAAAGGCATATCCTCGTAAGTATACCAATATTTTTTGCCGCAACCGGCAGTGGCATTGCCATGGCATTGGCAGTGGCAGTGCACTCGTTGACATTTTCGGCGACTTTGAAATGACGGCAAAAATCACTCAACTTTACAACATTAAGCAATATTCCGAATATACAAAATGGAACTATTGTTAGACACTGAAAACGACGTTCTGATCATTGAGCCTTGAAGTGGAGGAATCGGTAAGCTATATATTATAGCAAATAACCCGATATAGGCTAGCCGCTTTGTCGACTTTAAAATATTAATAATTAAATAGGAACGTTCACTTTGTGACGCTAAACATTATATTATTAATCACTAACCTCTAAAACAGTATCCTATGAATCACAAAATACAAAAGTATACTTGTATACAGGCAGCAATTTATCATCAAAATTCGAGCGTTTTTACACTGCGATTACGTACCGATCGACAGCACTGATCTATCCAAGATGGCGGCACGGTGGGGTTAAATTTACAGGGCACGGACCACAGTCACTTTTCCCATAGACGACCATTATAACGTTCTTGCGCCTACATTGAAAATTTATCCTACAATTTTTTTATTCACAGCAAATAACAGACCCTCTAAGACACCTGGTGTGTGAAAGTGACATACATCCTTTTCGTACAAATTGCTTCAATGCGTGACACCCCTGCATTTCTGCAATGAAATTCACCGGTTTCCAAAATATGAGTGCATCTTGCCTGATGGCCATCGTGTCCTTAAGCAACAGGTATACCAAATGACAAAAGGCATCATTTCAAAGTTCAGATGTTACTGTGCATAAAAACATCACTTAAACTCACTCATTCACACAATTTGTGCTCTCAATAATACACCCAAACCGCACAATTATTTTTTTCCTAGGGACTCTTTATCGTTGTAATGGCGGATGCATTCTGACTGTGGTCCGTGCCCTACAGGCCGATGCGCCACTCTGCCTTATTTCTGTTAGTGTCACCGAGAAATAGTTGCCTACCAGAATGCACAGTGCACATTACAATAGGTGGCAGCACCTAACGGTCACTATATGGCAACAGTAAGACTATTTGGGCACAGCCGAAATAAGCCGAACGCCGAAATAAGCCGAACCGTGAAAAGATCAATTCAGCTTGTGCCGCTAGTTTGGAGTCGTACAAAAAGCCCTGCGTTCCCAGATTTCACAAACTATCTTCAGAAGAAGGTTCCGCGACCTCTACTCCGGAAAACCTCTTCACGGAATGTTGTATTGAAAGAAAGCCACCGGTGAAAATAGTTGCGTTGGTACAATCAAACTACTCCTAAACCACTGAAATGAACTGACACATACCGCGTCCTTAGCGCCTACACGTAGTGAGATTCTCACGTAAACAAAGCCCCTCCTCTTTCGCCGGGGGGGGGGTCCTATATTCAATCATGGTAAATGGACCCTGGGCGTGGAAAGCGTACTGTTCAGTTGTATTATTAGTACATATAGAGCAATGATACTTTGGGGCATTACTTTATTTGAATTTCTATTTCTGTTCTCAATGACCGTGGAAAATGTACCTCATCCTACCACGTTTCTCCGTTTAGCTCCGTTCCCAGTTGGACGAGTAGATTAACTTCACATCAAATGATCAGTTAAATGTCCAGTCTTGGAACTGAATCCCCGGCGTGGAAATGGAAATGTAATTGTGAAACAAAATCGGTCGGGACCGTTCTCAATGGCCGTGGAAAACGTACCCACTTTTGATGGACTGCTTGGATATGGGGGAAGGGGTCCGTTTTCAATGGCCGTGGAAAATGTACCCCCCTCCTTCCATGTGCCAACTACCCTGAATAGAAATATCTCTAACATGTACAACTTACATAGTGACTTCAAACTGGAGACCTATTTGTTTGTTTTGACACGCAACGATACCGACGAGAACTGTAATTTGTTAAGGTTTGTTTGACAATAAACTTCATTCATTGATTGAAATGGATTTCTTTGTTATAGTAATAGCCTACTGGATCTATTTTCCACAGCATAAAATGGACCGGGTCCATTTACCACGGTCTACTTTCCACCGTGAAAAATGGATCGGGGTCCATTTTTTCAATGATGATCGTACGTGGAAAATGGACCAGGGGGTCCATTTACCACGGGGGTCCATTTACAATCTCACACCGGCGTTTCGAGCCTTGCACGGCCGTTCGAAGCAGCGTCTGCCATAAAAACGCGCTGATGTGCGGCGCGTTGTTAGGACGCGGTGTCTCGAGCCAAAACTAAGACTGAGTGCCCACTTTCAACAGTGCACAAATACAAAACACCTAATGCTATTCCTGTATCACAAACTAGCCGATTTGCCCGGCGTTGCACGGAACAAAAAGGCAACTACTGCAACAGCGTATGACTCCTTGCACTGCCCAGTCAAGTGTTGTTAGTGCAATGACATCTTCGCGCCACAAAAACCGTGTAGAACGGCCGGTTTCACGAAGCGTTCGGTGGACGTTTATCGACGATCACGTAACAATGGTTGAAACGCGCGTAGGCCATAGCGTGTCTAACAACTGCTCGTAACTATTGTTTTGAGTTACGTTTCTTACGTCAAACGTTCACATTGCCATTGGTTCCTTATCACTGAGACAGAGGAAACCTGTCAGTCGACACCGGCTCAGATATGGAAAAACATCCTGGGCGTTTGTCGCTCGCGTCTCAGCTTTCGTGCACCTTCGGCGTCCGTGAGCAAATGCTATGAAACATATTTTTGATAAATTATTTGTGGTTAGTGTACACAGGCGGCTGTATCATTTTTTCGTATAATTGACCGTTTACGACATCGGCTGTTGGAACGATACACGACTCTTCTCGACCAGACTATGTCAAATTGAAACACAAATAGAAACAAAAACACTTGCACGCACGTATACATGCGCATACACACGTAGGCACGCTTCACTCGCACACACGCGACACACGCACGCACGTACAGTTATTTAACTACACGTATGTTGGTGTATTAAATATTGATATTTAATACGTACAGTGTTTCGTTGATGAGAAAGTGTCTTGCCGTGACACTTGTGGAGGTGTGTTTGTTGTGGGATGGTTTGAGCAGTGATAGACTTGCAGTGAACGTGGACAATCTACTGGTTTCCTGCGCATGGGCATTCCTGACACGCGCAACGACGATATTCAGTTTCTTGCTTATTAAGATATTACGTCAATCTGCTTAAAGTTGCGAATCAATATCAAGTTAAAATGTTATGTTTACATAGCCAAATGTATGACGTAAATTACAAACACGCATTCATATGAATACACGACCTCCAGTTATACCGGTGGGTAAACACGGTTTGGATACCAGCCACAGTCTGATGATTGTGAATACGTGAAATTAGCGCGTGAAAAACGCATCCCGGGCTCAGTGCTACTTGTTTACCAAGAGGATAATCTAACAGCTGTCAGAGAAACGCTCGCGCAGCAAAAAGCGGCGCTGGCAGAGACGCGCGGCCAAATTCCATGTTTGCTCGCGGCTGAGCTGTTTACCAGACGCAACAGCCGGATGTTGTCAGTTCGGTTTAACTTTAAATTCGGAGACCGTTCTGCTGACCGCCGCTGTCTCTAACACGGTAACCAGAGACATCAATGTCCACGTTCATCCTGAGGACAACACGTATCAGTTTAGACAGGCGCTAGGCTGGGTTAATGTTAGAAGATGGACTCTAGCCGCGTCCTACCATCTGGAATACGTTGAAACTCCCATCAGTGTGACTTGGTGTGTTTTGTGACACCTGGATCTCGTTACCGCCAACGTTTTATATCAAGGAACACCCCAAATTAGAAGGGTTTAATCGCTGCACAATGGGTTCCAGTAGTTCCGCGGCTAGAGCATCAGATTGTCGGTCGAGGGAACCTGGGTTCGAGTCGCTGCCTTTTCAAAACTTACGCCGTTTCGTTCACCCCATTTTGCCCGTGTATTTCGGAAGAGACACTAAAAGCCGTTGGTTCCTTCTACCTGGTGTCTATATGCAATGGGGAATAAATGAGGGTGTAACCTGCTCTGGACTACCTCTCTCATGAGTCACTGCTGAAGCGTCCGTGACGCGGTTCAGTCAATTCTGCTAGCAACATCGAATGAATCGCTGCGGACATTTGTCTAACTGTAGGTTTCGAATTTAGAACTATTTCAACAGTTAAAGCTGATTTTTTTCAAATAAAACAATTTTAAAAAAATATCGAGATGTTACTGCAATCAGCAAATTCTTACTAATGTATTTTTCCACAATTCGTACCCATTAAAATAGAAAAATCAACCTTTTCATGAATCATCCGTGTCGAAAAGCGTTCTGCGTATACTACTTCAGTTTGACACAAACCATGCGCTGGCTGACTGGCTGACTTGCTGTTTAAACACACGAGTCTCAACTTAAGAGATAATCACACTTCAAATAATGTCAGTGGGTTCTTAAATCAGCGTGTTTTACATGTATTCGCTTGTATAACAAGCGTGTATGGAATAAACAGGTTGAGTGAGAACATAGACGTCAAAGGTAAAAAAGCTGACCCATTTGTATCTTAATAATATCATGTTTAAATACAGAATACACTATTGTAATATCTTGCCCGCCCTAATGTGCTTTAATGAAAGACAATATTTAACCGCTGTGTATGAATGTTGACCTTGCCGTTTATGATGCAGTGTTAACAAGATATCCGGACAACACAGAGGTAACTATGTCGAACACACCAACATTTCACAATCAGTCACATGTCTACGTCGAAATTAAGGGGTGTGAGGTTTGGGTGAATGAGTTTTTGTGATAAGGGTTATCTCGAGTTTCCACCTGATGTTTATTAAAGTGCTGTGAAAGTTTAAACTTTAAAGGAAATCGTTGGACAACATTTCCAAGTGGCCCAGGAAATTGCCACAAATGGCACACGTAACCGTGCATGTTTCCATCAACACCAATCCATATCCAAAAGTGTTAATTAGTTACAACACACCAAATTCGCTACAACAGGTTACACATTTACCTCATCATTTATTCCTCATGACATGTAGACACCAGGTAGAAGAAACCAACAGATTTAGTGTCTCTTCCGAAATACACGGGCAAAATGGGGTGAACGAAACGGCGTAAGTTTTGAAAAGGCAGTGACTCGAACCCAGGCTCGACTCGAACCCTAGTCCCCTCGACCGACAATCCGATGTTCTATATGCGCAGAACTACTGCGCTCCATTGTGCAGCGATTAAACCTTTCTAATTTGAGGTGTTCCTTGATATAAAACGTTGGCCGTAACGAGAGCCAGGTGTCACAAAAACACCAAGTCACTGACGGGAGCTTCTCGAAATATAGTTAATTGGTTATGCACATTTGTGATCAAGGGAAGTATTAAACAGATTTGATAGAATCGTAACACCAAAAATGTTACATTTAGTCATTGTTTCCATAGGGACAATTCACATATTTTGAAGGTATTTACTGAACATTATAACTTGTTTTTATTTTCATTAAAACAACATATATTTTGAAGCTCCAGTTTGCAGAAGTTTCTAAAATATTTATTTTAAAAAATAACCTCCAATCTTGGTATTTGGGAACACCGAATGTCAACAACCATCGAGTAAAATCTCAAATTACCTGTTCGGTAAATCCTCCCACGTTTTTATTTGGAAGTTAAACGTGGGGAACTTTAGAAGCCAGAGTTCGTGTAACTAGACCTGTTCGCATTGGTCGTTAGTGTGTCGCTGAGCAAATTGTAATGCAATCACCAAACACGTTTTGGCACGAAACTCTGCTAAAGTAGAATGTCACGATGGACACATAATTGGTCGAAGTCACGATTGCTATTTTCAATAGTTTCTTCAGCGTGGCGGTTAAGCGGGTGTTTCGTTAAAGAACATTATCAATTACATTGTGTCAGTCATTGCTTAAATGGCGGTAGTTTGGCAGGTGATGAGATAAATTGGGAGACGCGGGCAAGACGACGTGTCAACATGTCCCGCATGCATTCTATAAGAACTGGTGACATTGACAGGTTAAACGGTTACAGAAACATATTATTTTGTATGTGAGGAAGGGTGATGGAAGAGGAATAATAGAGAGAGAGTGGGGGGAGGTGGGGGAAGGGAGAAGAAGAAATGACGGGAGAGAGGATGGGAGAGAGAGACGGTGAACACATTTACGGAGCCCCTTGGTCTCTACATTTTCTTTTAAAAAGAGAAAGACAGAGAAGAGGCAGTCGAGACACACACACACACACACACACACACACACACACACACACACACACACACACACACACACACACACACACACACACACACACACACACACACACACACACACACACACACACACACACACACACACACACACACACACACACACACACACACACACACACACACACACACACACACACACACACACACACACACACACACACACACACACACACACACACAGACACACACACACACACACACACACAGACATACAGACAGACAGACAGACAGACAGACACGGGGTGGAGGGAGGGAAGGAGAGCGAGAGGGGGGAGGGAGGAGTGGAGAGATAGAGAGGGGGTGGGGAGGGAGAGAAAATCATATAATAAGAAGGGATAGAGAGCAGTGTGTGGCAGAACCACTTTGCAGACAGTTGGGTAGAAGACATAGAGAGCGAGAAACAGACAGAGAAACAATTAGAACAAGAAGAAAAATTACAGAAAAACGTGCAAGGTAGAATGACACACGCCCGCACAGACGCATGCACATGCAGTCGGGCCGAGAGACAAGTTAAAATGCATAGAAAAACATACAGCCATCGTTGGCCGCCGTCCGTCTGTTTAACTCTCCGCTCGACTGCCACTTCCTGTCGATCGCTTGACACGAGGCTGTAACCCGATATTCCACAAATAAAAATCAGCTCGAATATCTCAAGTACGCGCACCTGTATCCGGACCGGTGTCCTGTCCCGTATATACAGCAGTGCCCGCACCAACAGCGTGTTGTCTCTCTTACGCACCCATGCCCAGACAGACGGTTTGTTGTCTCTCTGATATACCCATGTCCGGACATACAGTGTGTTGTTTGTCTTACACACCCATGCCCGGATCTTGTTGTCTCTCCCACACACCCATGCCCGGATCTTGTTCTCTCTCTCACACATCCATGCCCGGACCGTGTTGTCTCTCTTACACACCCATGCCCGGAAGGACGGCGTGTTGTCTCTCTTACACACCCATGCCCGGAAGGACGGCGTGTTGTCTCTGTTAAACAGCCATGCCCGGAAGGACGGCGTGTTGTCTCTCTTACACACACATGCCCGGACATACAATGTATTGTCTCTCTTGCACATCCATGTCCGGAAGGACGGCGTGTTGTCTCTCTTACACACCCATACCCGGAAGGACGAAGTGTTGTCTCTCTTACACACCCATGCCCGGAAGGACGGCGTGTTGTCTCTCTTATATACCCATGCCCGGAAGGACGGCGTGTTGTCTCTCTTACACACCCATGCCCGGAAGGACGGCGTGCTGTCTCTCTTACACACCCATGCCCGGAAGGACGGCGTGTTGTCTCTCTTACACACCCATGCCCGGACATACGATGTATTGTCTCTCTTGCACATCCATGTCCGGAAGGACGGCGTGTTGTCTCTCTTACACACCCATGCCCGGAAGGACGGCGTGCTGTCTCTCTTACACACCCATGCCCGGAAGGACGGCGTGTTGTCTCTCTTACACATCCATGCCCGGAAGGACGGCGTGCTCTCTCTCTTACACACCAAGCCCGGAAGGACGGCGTGCTGTCTCTCTTACACACCCATGCCCGGAAGGACGGCGTGCTGTCTCTCTTACACACCCATGCCCGGAAGGACGGCGTGCTGTCTCTCTTACACACCCATGCCCGGAAGGACGGTGTGTTGTCTCTCTTACACACCCATGCCCGGAAGGACGGCGTGCTGTCTCTCTTACACACCCATGCCCGGAAGGACAGCGTGCTGTCTCTCTTACACACCTATGCCCGGAAGGACGGCGTGCTGTCTCTCTTACACACCCATGCCCGGAAGGACGGCGTGTTGTCTCTATTACACACCTATGCCCGGAAGGACGGTGTGTTTTCTCTCTTGCACACCCATGCCCGGAAGGAAGGCGTGTTGTCTCTCTTACACACCCATGCCCGGAAGGACAGCGTGCTGTCTCTCTTACACACCCATGCCCAGAAATACGGTGTATTGTCTCTCTTGCACATCCATGCCTGGATCGTGTTGTTTCTTACAAATCCATGTCCGGGCCATATGGTCTCTCTTACACATCCATGCCCCCACAGATGGTGTGTTGTTGCGCCATGTACTTTAACACCAGTCTGTCGTGGCAACGATTACATGGGCGTCGTCTCACACACTTTCGTTTTTCTAAACTATAGTTAGTTTATTTCGTGAGAGATAAACTAAACTTATTCGGCGTTGGGCCAACACATACCAGGCATCTCAACGCACTGTAGTTGCCACTTACCCCTGTCAACTTTGTAAGGAGCCACTCCTTAATGCTATATTTAATAATCCACGTCATTAAAAGTAAACAATGCAACCGTGACTCGATGATTGTCCCGAATGTGTTTCTCTGTATCATTCAAACCGCCGAAGTGTTTGTGTATCGTTGGATTCGCCGAGGTGTCAGTGTATCACTGGATCCGCCGAGGTGTCAGTGTATCATTGGATCCGCCGAGGTGTCAGTGTATCATTGGATGCGCCGAGGTGTCAGTGTATCACTGGATCCGCCGAGGTGTCAGTGTTTGTTCTGATCCGCTTCAATACATTTGTTATCATATCCAGACGCATGGCTGTTACAGAGGCATTATGACAATGGTCTATGATTTCAAAAGTGTTATGAACTCGCTCATAAAAATCTTCCTTTTCGTTCAAATAGATAGTTGGCTGCTCAGTCCGCTTGGAAATGTTAATATTACCCCCTGGGGCTTTTTGTAGCACTATCGTGTGTCGTTATCGCGAGTCTTGATACTATTTCATAAAGTTTCGCTGGCGTTTGTTGTGGCGCCAGTTCGTCACGACCCACGGCGCGAGAGGCGTGGCACGCGCTGCGCAAGGGCGGGGCTTCCGTTTGATTGACGCGCACCAGCCGTGAATGGCGCAGTTAGCTTCATTCATATATCGCAGTAAGTGGAGTTGTAGCGCAGTGTTGGGTCGTTGTCAATATACTACCATTACAGTATCGTGAGTACGTCGTCGGCGAGCTGTTTCACAAAGCGTACCCTGCTAACTGACAACCAGTATAGACGGCCGTGGATCGTTACATCAGGCTTACGCAACCCGGTACTGGAGTTTGTAGCATCAGCACACGGAGGCGAGGATATCCGGTGTACGGCGGGCTCGGTCGGCAGGAGTGGTTCGCGTGAGATCACGCTGGTGTCGTTCACAATTATACGATACTCACTCCTGTTCCGGTTCACGGCTAACTGGTAGTTAGTTACTCGCGGGAATCCGGCAACACAGACAGTACGGTTATTCGCATTCTCGGTAAGTGCATACACTGCAAACGTCAACTTTAAAGTTCAGACTATACTGCCTAGTTTCACACGTTGTTGTCTATGGTTGTAAACATGTAGGAAGGCAACATGATAGGTGTCAGTTTCGTTGGCTGGCTACACTGATTAAATGGTAAGAATCCAGAGCAATCAAAGCCACCGATGGTCATGTCTGGGTGAGGAACTGTTGACTTTAATAGGACAGTTTCCCTGTGTTGTCGTTGACCGACTTAATTAGGTCTTTGCGCTGCCA
The DNA here is from genome assembly GCA_033239005.1 of Lamellibrachia satsuma. Classification (NCBI taxonomy): domain Eukaryota; kingdom Metazoa; phylum Annelida; class Polychaeta; order Sabellida; family Siboglinidae; genus Lamellibrachia; species Lamellibrachia satsuma. The sequence goes on from BSQZ01000008.1 coordinate 7,574,061, forward strand.
TAAACCGCCGTAGAACCAGCATTGAGGACTCGGCACTGTGGTTAACGGATTCGGCGTTATTTCACCGCGGGACATAACGTCTATGTTTGTATCTAAGCAACCCCCAATTAACCTGGCGGTAGGTTCATGCTCTATGTGCATGAATAGCTGTGCTTAGACAGCTGTGGATCTATATGTCGACACAATAACAGAAGATTGGTCTATATATTCTGTTCAGTTCAGCCTATTTCACTGCCTGTCCACCAATCTTCCAAGCCCCTCTCATTTCATTGTCATCGTCACGATCTCCTAAATTACACATTGGACACATGTCCCACCTGTGGTCATGATCTCCCAAATTACACACTGGACACATGTGTATCTCGTATAAATATCAGTATATATTAATAGTAGGTGCATTAATTTCCGATGGTCACACAAACCCGGGGTGTTCAAACGGTCGTGTAAAACGACAAAAAATATTTGTCGACGGGGAACAACGATGCTGTATATAAATTATACAGACAGAATGAGCACATCCGGCCATACAGACCGGCCATACAGACCGGCCATACAGACTGGCGTGTCAGTTGTCACCGTCAATGGAAGAGTGCAGATAAGACAGCTTTTAAGACGACTGCATGTTGACGGAGCTCAGCGCTGCGTGCACCCTTACACCGATGCAAGAGATTATCTTACCGGTGAATGAAGCGGCTGTGTCCGGCTGAGAAAATGCTAGACGACTTTGACAATCTAGTTATGATCTACTTTTTATTCCCAATTAGAACAAGGGCTTTCTCAGTTGCTGCATCAACTCTTTGGTTACCATTCTATGTTAGCTTTAGATCAGCGGCAACCATTATAACATTGCGGCGTCATCTGAAGACCTCTCTGTTTAAATCTCTACCCATGCTGCTCCTCATTATTTCATCGGCATCCTTCTGTTATTTCAGCGCAATAGAAGTTAACGTATTGTATAATGGCAATATTGCATTGTACAATTCGCGACCTATACTTTGGAGACGCGCTCCTTGCTGTTGCTCAATTAGTTCTATTTTTTAAGAGGTAAATTTGGTTCAGGGAGCTCTATCAAAGCTAGCGAAACGACGAACGGTTCTACCCAATTCGCTGGCGAAGGAATTGACCCTCCTTAATGCCAGTCTGGTAGCACATTAATCTCGCGATCCAACACAAAAACTCAAATGAACGAGGCGATGCATGTCATGTTCGAAAGCCGAAGACGGAGAAGCAAATTAGACCAACTACTTCAGACCAACTAAGACCATTATCAACATAAGGCAATATTATGTACACAATGTTGCAATTAATCGGTTATAATTACAAATACGTAATTGGATCCAGCCCGTGCCTGAGCAGTATTGCTGACTAAGAACTCCTACAGGCTCGAGTATGCAATATGTCAGCTCTATATTTAGAGACAGCTCACAGTGGATGTCACGCAGTATCCGACGTCACCAGAAGCCCAATGACTTGATGGGACATCATATATTTAGAAGTTTACTTCCTAGTGTTTGGAATTTCCACCAAATTATTCATATGACATAGGCCTATACACACATAGCAATCAACCACTGAAGGGTTCTTAGGCGTGAGAAACTTTCCCGTCCAGGGGCCGCAGACCGCGAACTTCCACAGTCCAGGGACCTTAGTGAATTTTAAGAGCATTTTGCAGACATTTTGGAGACACTTTTTATTCCAAAAGGAAAGTTAATCTCATCTTCAACACGCGTTCACACTGCTTTCCTTTGCCGTGAGACCGTGACATTTAATGCAGTACCGTGAGTTTATGCGTGAGAGTTGACAGGTGCGCCTATAACGCGAGCTAAATACTCACTGGGGCCTCTCGGAATTTCAGCCTCTCGGTGTTTCTACTCATTGGGGCCTCTCGGTGTTTCTACTCACTGGGGCCTCTCGGTGTTTCTACTCATTGGGGGCTCTCGGTGTTTCTACTCACTGGGGTCTCTCGGTGTTTCTGCTCACTGGGGCCTCTCGGTGTTTCTACTCACTGGGGCCTCTCGGTGTTTCTACTCACTGGGGCCTCTCGGTGTTTCTACTCACTGGGGCCTCTCGGTGTGTTATGCTCACTGGGGCCTCTCGGTGTTTCTGCTCACTGGGGCCTCTCGGTGTTTCTACTCACTGGGGCCTCTCGGTGTTTCTACTCACTGGGGCCTCTCAGTGGTTCTACTCACTGGGGCCTCTCAGGGTTTCTACTCACTGGGGTCTCTCTGTGTTTCTACTCACTGGGGCCTCTCTGTGTTTCTACTCACTGGGGCCTCTCGGTGTTTCTACTCACTGGGGCCTCTCGGTGTTTCTACTCACTGGGGCCTCTCGGTGTTTCTACTCACTGGGGCCTCTCAGTGTTTCGCCAGCGGTCTGACCACTATTCCTCTCAATTGGGACACCACAGATTTGTAAACAATGGGTTTGGTTTTCCTGCCCACTTTGCAAATAGTGTTTGTGTATTCAGGCGGTACAACCAGATTTCTAGCGTTGTCGCTTAATGCATAGACACGAGTGTGGGTGGGAGTGTGTGTATTGTACTAGCGACGATAACCACAATGTCTTTGTAAGCTGTGTATTGGCTGCTCCTGCCGCCTGACCCGAATACACAGATTTGTCGATGACGAAGTCTTTGTCCATCCGCGGTATCTCGTTTCACCAAGATGACTGACCACTTCGTTTTCTAGTAGCAATAGTTTCGTTTCAAGGTAACAAAACAACTGACCATGTTACGTTTATCGCGTGATTTTCAATAGGCCATAACGTAACGTAACGTAACGTAACGTAACCTAACGTTGGTATCCACAAATTAATTGAATGCATAAGGAGCTTAAATACAATTCGTAAACTTTAACATAGAATTACAAAACATCAACGTTAACATTTAATTAAACATATTTGTTACAATACATATTTATTGCTTTATTATTTCAACAATTAGCGATGGACTAACTTCTTTACAATAGTCTTAATCTGCTTCATAATGACACATGTCCAACATGTCAAACACGCTAACGTTGCCTGTTGACTATAATAATAATTTCCTGCCGAATAAAATGACTAAAACCGCCTGCTTGGCCAGTTGGCAGGCGCCGCGTTGGTTCAGTACGAAGCGAACCACGCGGCTGCTGACACCGACAGCGGGCGATACATCATCTGTGGACGGAGATCCCCGCATCCGGCTGGTAGGACTGATGTCTGTTGCTTAGACGTTATCGGGCGGAAATAGCAAGAGACTTCGCCTTTATTTTTTTGTCAGTAAACGAGTGAAATTAGAACTTACCAATGTTTTTTTCAATCGTTGCCTACAGATAGGTCATACAAAGGTCTTTGCGAGTAAATGTTCCTGCTGGGGAATTACTTGCCCTACGCAAGGACTATGCATGTGTAAACAGGCGTGGACTTGGGGATCGGTCGTTTCTTTCAGTAGACAGACCAACGCGAAGTCTACATAATGTAATGTTCGTGTGTTCGTACAATATTGTAAGGATAATTGGATGCGATTGAATTCGGTTGATGATATACTATCAGCTCTAATGGTGGTCATTACTAAGCTCTTAGTGTGTCTTCCGAAAGTCGCCTACTTCGAACGTTCTATTCACGTATATCAAATGTAACGAAGTCGTGTCCAATGCTTACGAAAGACTGGATGGCCCTTGAGCGGCTCGCTACTTCCATGTCACGAGACGAGCGATACACTGAGCCGAGGCACAGGAACCTGCCTGAATGTGACGGTGTTCGTGTGTATGCGGCCACTGTATCGCTGCTTGTAAATGCAAACGTAGGACTTCAAACAAGTGGTTTACGATTCATGAGTTTGCTGCTCATTCTGCAGTCCAATCACACTCTGTATCAGTGTAGACGCATTTATTGACTCTCCCCATAAGGGCGTTTTCGGTTCAATATCATTGGACTTAAAACTCCACCCTCAACTGATTTAGCCTATCGCGAATCCGGTTCGTTTATGTCCTAATATGTAATATGTTGATAGCTTAAGTGATATCCGCAGTCTGTCTGTTTGATAAAAGATGCGTATTTTTGTTCAAATCATCGAAACAATTAACTTTAGTCGTTAGATCTGGCAAGGTTCAATATAGAGGATATCCAAAGCGATAAATACTGATCATAGGCGTGAGTTCCATCTTCCCGCCGATCACGTGACAAAGTTATGAAATTTCACCAAAGGCGAAATTCGTGAGTTTTCAGCGTTTCCATTTTCACTTCACTAAATTCTGGATCAAGCTTTACATAGTATAATAGTTTGTCTGATAATTTCACAAAAAAATACATGTAACAGTTGCAGAAATGAGCAAGCATGTCGTAGTGGATACTAGGTAAGTTTGAGTTTTCGCAAAATTAATTTGAAATGAGAGAAAACCTCGAAGTGAGGAGGGAGCTTCGACGAAGGGTTACGCTGCGCTTGCTAATGCCGTGGCTTGGACGGCGAGTAAGTCGTTTGTACAGCGTTTCAGTTCGTTGTGTGGTCCGTGTTAGGTCCGGCACATTAGTCTGTTCACAGCCAGGTCCGATTTAGTTCCGGCACATTAGTCTGTTTACAGCCAGAATTACGGCTTACCAAATAGTAATACCAACTACAATACCAATTGTGATTATTATCATTATCTAATTTAATAGATTAGTGTAATCTAATTTTATATAAACGTTACTCGGCCTGTGACAAGTCACGATCATGATAATTATATTTATAAATTGTTATATTCCACCCACCAATCCCTCATTATCGCCTGGATCTGCACGAGATTCATGTTCCACCCACCACTCCCTCACTATCGCCTGGATCTGAGCGAGATTCATGTTCCATCCACCATTCCCTCACTATCGCCTGCATCTGCACGAGATTCCCAGCAAAATAATCCGTCATGGACACCTGCTGTACCGAAGCTGAAATGGTGTTGTACCGCGAACAATTACTTCTGTACCTACGCCCACAGGGGTTGCTGTGCATTGTGTAGTGAAGGAGCCGCTCGTGATCTCATCGTTGATAATGCTGAATCTACAACGTCTGCCGGTCGCGCCAATCCGACGCGACCGTCGGCTTACTTGAACGCGTCTATCGCGAGCAGCGTTGCAGCTGGCGTCGAAACATCACGTCTGGTTGACTGCGTGAAAGAGTCGGCGGTGATAGAGTTACACCACGATTCGTAAATACTTCTCAGTTAACGCGAGAACATTGCACATCATTGGATGAAAACGTGACGCACGCAACTGTCGTTTTAAAAGGAGTGTACGGGTTTTATTGGATAACTGATACGCAACTAGATGGCGGTTTGCATAATCAAAATGCACAAATTCTCTGAATTGTCGGTTATCAATCAAGTACGTCTAAATCTAAATGAACATACTTCATGTTCTAACATGTATTGCTGCCGTATATATACCGCCACAAATTGTACAAAATGGGAATTTAACAGAACAATAAATTATTGATGAAAAGCATTATGTCACCTTCAAATGGGGCGATTGATAGATTCATCTATATACACAATAGTACGCCGCAAAACTAGCATATTTTAATTCATCGCCAAATAGTGTGCATTCGAGCACACGAAGAGGTGAAAGATCACAGTAGCAACGCGTTTTGTATGGATATTATTTTAAGCAACCAATATGTTATAAAAACTGTACAAATACATTCAATGTTAGACTTACAATGTCTCCAAAAAAAAAACAGTTAACCAATGAAAATCGTTGTAGATTCCCTGTAAATATATTTTCCCACATGTGTCGGTGTCGCTTAGACCCGCGTCACAGGGGCTCTATTGTGGATGGTTGTCCTTAATTACGGGTTTCGTTTCGACCACGTTGACCTAATCAAAGTGGCGCGATATTCGTTCCCTAAACATGGACAGATAACACTCGTAATTGGCCGGTGTTTCGTTTCGGGTCGTGGCTTCTCGACATGATTAACCCTAAACTGTAATCACGGGCGTGGCATGGGACTCTCAGCGTCCTGAGCCACTGTATAGTACCTCTCACTTTAACCGATACCCTACCCTACCCGCTGTAAGAACTAGATCAGCTGCGGTGTGTGGTGTGTGTTTGTGTACGTGCATGCGTGCGTGCATCAGCGCGTCCCTGCGTGCGTTGTATATGTTATTATTTGTAGTTTTCTAGGAAAGTCCCAACTAAACCGATGGACATTTTGGGACAATGGAATTTGGACCCTCTGTAGAAAATTACATTTATATGTGTTTACTGGGCTAGAGGGTTTTGAAGTGGTTCATTTATGTATGTGCTATTACGAAAGACAAAACTGTGCCAGAAGGTGTCCAAACACTGTCAGCACTGGTTTGACAATTTTCACACAGAACTTAGTGTCATTCTGGATAGCACTTTTTTCATAAAAATATATATGAATCACTTGTCAAATTCCCAACTCACTAAACGCATCAACTGTTTCCACTTTCATATTCCACCGTGGTAAATGCACCCTGAATCCATACAGGCATATGCCACGGGGGTCCATACAGGCATATGGAGTCAGACCACAGTTGAGAATTGCATTGGTGGCCATGTTAACGTTTTGTCTGATTATAAGAAAACGTGACCATCAAAAATTCTGAAAATATGTCGCAGCAACTGCCATCATCTCATTGATATACTGACCAAATTTTATCAAAATCACATACCTCCAGCTCTTTTAAAACGCCCCGACGTGCGATGCCTATCAGTTTTGACAAAAAAATAGCCATGTATTCATGCGCCCACGTGGCCCATAGCAGAAAAATTCCCATAAATCCCTCCGCCAGTTAAACTCTTTAAAAAATGCACTGTTTTACAGCCAATAGCTTCTACAAACAAACCTGTGAATATGCCTGCTCAATTGCACTTACGTCACGTCATATGAATTCTTTAAATTCACATATCGCAATTTAATACGCCCTACAATAAATAGGAAGGTCAACTGTGGTCTTACCCCATATGCCACACGGGTCCATTTATAATCGCACCCCAATCGACCACCACTCTTACCGACCGGCGATCGCTGAGTCACAAGCCGCGAGCGTACGTCCATGATCTATGTCAACTCGACCCGGCCCGACCAACCGCTCATTATTTGTCGAGTCGATAATGGCGTTTGCACAGTTCATCAAACAATGTGCGACTTGCTCCAGTGTCCACCGATCTATTATCGTTGTATTTGCGCTTACACTCCCATTTCTTGCTATTCTCGTTACGTCTGTGTAATCGTGTCTTCTTATTTTGCGACAAATTATTGTACACTTCATTAATGATTTTCTCGAGTCGGGTTTTGCTCCATATGTTGTTAATTAAAGTGACTGAGTGTGATGGTTTATCGTAGATCATGTTGTGTAGTCCAAACTATAAATATTCAACATCTTGACTAAATGTGTTTTAATGAACCACATTTGAACGGTCCAGTTCGCATATCATGTTTACATTGCATGTTTACATATCATGTTTACATTGCATGTTTACATATCATGTTTACATTGCATGCTGACTGACAAGGTCAATATTCATCAACAGAAAACGGTCAAATTATATGCATGCATACATACATACATACATGCATGCATGCATGCATATATATATATATATATATATATATATATATATATATATATATATATATATATAAGCCTAGTTCACATTATTACTATAGGAATTGCATTAGTATGAATATGAATTTATGATAAAGACGATCAGACTGTGTACCTTTGTTCTGACACAAGCGTTACTGTATCCTACTTTAGACGGGAAGGTATTGGTTCCAACTTCCATGGTCCTACATGCCGTGTAATAAAAGAAGGATTTAACGAAATCTCTACGGCGTGGACCTATGATTACTCGTTTACATTCACTCTATGTAAAATACTATAATGGTGCACCTGACATAATACACGAGACATCTCGGCTTTTAAGATTTCACCTACGGGACATACTTTCCATTATCTCCTCGAATGTCAGTTATCAAGCGTGTCTGCAGAGACCGAATGTCCAAGTCGTGCCTTAGACGACGAGGTTTGTCAGCAACACCTGACAGTGAACCAAATACCTCCTACATTCAATACGACTCAAACATCTTAAACGTTCTCGTGTTTCATTTTAGCGCGAAACCATGCGCTATATGTGAGATTATTTTGTATAAATATAAAGGTATGTTCTTATATAGCGCGGTGTCCGGTCCGTGTGACCATTCAAAGAGTTTTACGTCCTGGCAGACCTGTTCATTCCAAAACCGACTCGACTTCTCTTGGAAACAGTCAACCACAACGTAATTACTGTGTGACAGTTATTCGCTCATGGATGTATCAACGGAGGGACACTGTTAAGAGAGATCCCTAAAGGGCAGAGGTGAAGAGCCGAGAGTGGCAGAGAAAGGCAGAATACTCGTCGATGGGGCGGAACAGAATAAGTGATGTGGTCCCACTCCGCAAAGGACCAAGAGGGAAGAAGTATATCACTGTCAACGGCCAAGTACCATACACTGTATGGACAGCCAAGTGACCTATCACTGTTTATATCCATATACATGTTTATAGTGAACTTAAGTAACGTGGAATGACCGACGTTGTCCAGACATCGAGCCCGAGCAAGACGATTCGTATACCCAATGAAAATGAATGTCAATTGGCCGAGTCCTTGCCCTGACACCGTGGTACAGCACTGACTTGTGAACTTGTTAGGTTTCGTTGGTTAGTGTTTCACTGGGGATGCGATAACCATCGGTCTCACTGGTTCATCGTCGTGTCTACGTCTTCATCGGCAGTTTCCGGTCCTCGTAGCATAAAGCCCGTCAACGCGGCTCTTCTGCGGGTATATTTTAGTCCGAACTCAATCCGCAAGTCGTCTGTGTGGCGGTTGCGAAGAACAAGGGCAAAGGGGTAGAAACAGGGGGCGTATACATAGCGTAGTCGCGACGTTAAGACGTCTAGGCGGCTATGTAAATGATACAGTGTCCTAAAAAAAACCGACGTGTGCTTACCCCGCGTAGTTACCCATTCCCGCTGTCCGCTAATCGAACTATGACGTCAATGAACTCGAAAGTTTAATTAACCAAATGTTAACCAGGCTGCACCCGCAAGTGTAAGCATACACATAGTTAGTTAACCAAATTTAATCAAGCTTTGTCGATCAATCACTCCGTGCTACTTGACGTTTGACAGTAGACAATATAACGCATGGACCAGTAACTTTGTGAGTTGTCATTCACGATTTGCTCCACCCTGTGTTTTCCCTGTTCGTTTCGCTCCGATGTTAGAATTAGTATCAATCAATTGTTGTTTGTCCATCTCTTAACAACAGCAAAGAACGAATGTCGTTTATGAAAACACTGGCGGGTGTTAAAACCTATTCGTCCGAGAGATCCATAATCTATAACTGTCTCTACTACAGTTAAACCTTCTCAAACGACCACCTGCATTAAGAGACCACCTGTTGTTAACAACCACAATCAACTCCACCCGAAATACCACCTGCATTAAGAGACCACCTGTTATTTACAACCACAATCAACTCCACCCGAAGTACCACCTGCATTAAGAGACCTCCTGTTTTAAGAGACCAGTTTTCGATCATCCATTGAGCGGTCGCTTAAGACAGGTTTGATTATAATACTTTCTTGTCGGTTTTATAAGCAAGGAACTTAGCGGATACTCACCGAGATTAAATATTTTAAACCACGCGCCCGCATGAATTGATTTTTGCCAGACGGAAGTCCCACTTTTGGCGATGTATACACTGACCTAGATATATACAGTGCCTCGAGGCGTTGGCGGTTTGACTGCCAGATAAGCCATCTGGCGTGGGACCACCTGACGTGCCCTGTTGTCGCCGGATCTGGCATCAGATAAACGTAACAGAACGGCACGTCAAGGCAATCTTCCGTTGACTTCACTAAAGCCTATGATTACGCGGTAAATTTTGACATACTAGAATTACTTTGTCAGCAGGCGAGGTTGCGTGTGTTATATGGCTTGTTCTCTGTGTAATGTTGCGCCACCTGGCGTTGGCTGTGGCGTCTATTCGGATGGATAAGACGCTGTCCTAAGAGAAAGGAAGCGGGTGAAAAAAATTAGATAATTTTAGCATTTGAAGGTTCAAGAGTGAGTGTTCCTGAATTCGGAACTAAGAATATGTGAACATTTGTATTCTTGAGTGCTTAAGTCCATATTTTGACAAAATATACCAACAATGAGTATGTGTACGATGTATTCACTTGTTGCGTTCGTGTGTTGCAGGGTTGCCGACAGCTTCCGGAACTTCTTCGGGTTAACGAGTGGCTAACAAACGTCATATCGCGCAGAGCTCTGGTCGTGGGCTTCACGCGCATGCGTAACTAACACGTCAACAACTTGTGCGAGGATAGCAAATGTTCGTACGACGTGCGGTCCAGCACACGGTATAAACACGTCCAAAAATGGAAGGCGCATCACACATGCGCAGTTCGACCGTCATCGTCGTCTTCATCCTGCTGTGCGCGACCGGGTTGGTGCACAGCACACTATGCCCCGCCGGGTGTCGCTGTCGACGCACGCCGACAGGAGTCTCCACCGTATGCGCCGGTACTGGTCTGCTCAACGTCCCTAAGAAGTTCATCGACCCGGGGACGACACACCTGGACCTACGACGTAACAGCATCCGACAGCTGCGTGAGGGCGCGTTCTTCGGCCTCACCAATCTGTCGACGCTACTGCTGGACGACAATAAGTTGTCGGACATTGAGGCGCACGCGTTCCGCGGCCTCGTCAACATCGTGCGACTGAGTGTTCGTCGCAACAATGTGAAGGTCATCCGGACAAACGCGTTGAACGGGGTCGCCGGTAACGAGGACGCATGCGCAACACGCCGCAATTGCATTCTGGACTTGCGCGACAACGACGTCGTGGCGGTGGAGCGGAACGCGTTTGCGTGGGTCCGACGACTGTCCGTGTTGATAGGCGGCGGCGGCGAGGACCTAACGATCGACGCCTACGCCTTCTACGGGATGCGTGACGTGCCCCGGGTGGAGATAGGGGACGTGCCGACACTCACGCTGAAACCTCGGATCTTCACGAATGCCGAGAACATCGGAGCCGTGATCGTGTCTGGGACACGCGTGCCGTCGCTCCGAGATTTCACGTTCGAGGGGCTGAAGAACGTTCACTCGCTCAAGTTCACGGACTGCCACCTGAAGGACGTGCAACCGTTCGCATTCAGCGGCGTCCATTACGCCGAGTCGCCGGAAATGACGTGGAACGCGACGCGCGTGGTGCTAACGCGCACCGACGAGGCGTCGCCGTCGTACATCGTTGCCGAAACAACACCGGAACCGGAATTCCCCGGCGGCGGGCTTGTGAACATTTCTGAGTGTCGCGTTGACGTCATACCGACGGACGCGTTCCGCGACACGAACCTAGCGAGCGTCGTCATCGTCGACAGCGTTGTCTCGCTCGTTGATACGCTCGCCTTCCGCGGCATGTCGCGACTGCGCGTCCTCGTTTTTGCGCGTAGCCGGATCGGCGTGCTCGCTAAGCAGTGCTTTAGTTCGCTCGTCCGTGTACGCCAGGTGCTTCTCGATAACACCCTCGTTGACGAGATCCCGGCGTACGCGTTCAAGAACAGTGAGGGCATCGGACGGCTGAGCGTGTTTTTGCCTCGCAACTCAAGCCTCGTTCTCAGATCGCTGGCTTTCGCGCAGCTAATTGACACGAACGCGTTCGAAATAATCGGGTCGCCGAACACGAAACTGACGATAGAGGTCGACGCCTTTCAGAGCATGTTCGGTGTGACGCACTTCCGGATCGCGAACGTCAGGCTTCCGGTCGTCGCGCGCAACACGTTCCGCGGCCTCGGGAAGGTAACGCAGTTTGAGCTGCACGATTGCCGAGTCACCTACATCGAGGAGGCGGCTTTCGGCATCAGCTATGGACTCGGGGCTATAGACACCCTCGACATGAGCATCGGAAACGCGTTGCCATGCGACTGTGTCACTGCAACGCGCATGCGCGAGTTCGAGATGACGTTCTCGCGGTACAGTGTATATTGCACGGAAGTCGGCGGTCACCGTAGAACCATCACGGCCGGCGACCCATATGCCTGTAAGGTATCTTCAAATGCCGTTACACTATTGTCGTCTGTTATGACGACTCTTACCATCTGCCTACTCGCTATATATTGCTATATTTCGACGCCGTCATAGCCTCTCTCCAGACAAGTGCACCGGGCGTGCGTGTGTTCCGCCCATATAACTGCATTCGTCTCTCGCCTTTGGCTGGGTTAGGCGTCTTAACGAACGTTTCATTCCTTGCCCAAATGGCCGTGAAAATGCGAACATCGTGATCAACGGATATATATATATATATATATATATATATATATATATATATATATATATATATATATATATAACCACATTCTGTTCGTTAACGGATACCGGTAAAATGTTGCTGTGTTGAAGAATAAGAAGCGACGTCTATTTTACTCAGAGTACCTAACATTGTCTTCATTGATCACCGCTATGCGTGTAATTAAATCTAACAGCCGTCCGTCCTGGAAACATTAAAATGCACCAAAACAAGACAAAACTGTACGAACGAAGGGCGTCTAAAAAGCGGCGTACGGTAGCTGGTTGCGAGAGAACACGACGCTTGTTTTCCCACGCAGCGTTTAGTATAACTGATTTACGGGAAGACGTTTTCTCCCCCCCCCCCCGCGGCGCCGCCGCTAGTGAAGGACGGCAGACAGGACTAGCTGGGGTATCTTCAGTATTTATTGGTCTAATGACAAACAGAAGCGGTATTTGAATGAATACTGTCGGCGAAATTATCGCTATCTGCGCATAGGTTGCGTAACTATGATAGATGTTGCTCGTCTGCAATTACCCTGCGATGTTGTTGATCGTCGATACGCGTCAATCACCCAGCGTAGAGCTGTGTAACTCGACAGTACGCGTCAATTACCCTGCGTAGAGTTTTGTTGCTCAAAGTGCCTTTCCAGCGTCCTATCATTGCGCGTGTCAATCAAAGCTTGCCAAAAGAATATTCAACTGTTAATGATCATATTGCACACCGATATTTATTACAGCCGTTTTTATATCCAACACCAGTCTGCCTGTGCGGCACTCCGGGTGTGACAAATGCCTTATGGAATACGACAACTCGGTGGGGGACAGATGCCTACACCAGTCTATCATCTTGACACGCGAATAAATAGGGTGATGTCGGCTTTCACCGCGGTGTGTACCTGACGGTAAATCAGATGTCCGGTCGTCTAAATGTTGCCACTGATGTCAGCATCGAAAGCGGCTCGTTTGTGAGTCGTGACTGAACAATGTAAGTCGGTCTTGGCACCTTCCGCCGGTGAAGGTGACATTAACCAGCGATCCCAGACTCTTTCACGGCGACCGCAAAAAGGACATGCCAAGGTAATAAATACCCAGCGAGTGACCAAAGTCAACGGAAACGGCGTCGTTATGCAACGAGATATAAATAAACAACCAGCTTGATGGAACCAAACACAGCCGAAGTCTATCCAGGGATTCTATACGAAGCGTTACGTAGGGTTTATTCCAGATTCGTTGGCTCACCAAAACTATTTGTTTCACGTTGCAGTAATTCCTTGTAATGCCAACTTATGGATATGCAGTGGAAACCAACAAAACATATGCTGATTCATTTACAATGTTAGCCTCGTGATTTTGTCTGCGGCGTCCGAATTATGCACACAAATAATGAGGTAACTATAGCACTGCACTAAGAAACCCAGACATTCACTTTACGTGGAATGCGGCCACAGAAGAATGCACGCCAGCGGATGTAACAACTATGTTCTCACGGACTCCTTTATGTGTACACTAGTCTCGGAATCACAGCTTAAATCCAAAGACCGCAACTCACTGCGTGCACGACTTCCAAACTATGTAAATAATACGGTATTCTTGTATTCTTATTTATTATGCAAAGCGCTCCCTTTGCGTCTGGCCAACTTTGTTGTTCCACGTGCTTTGGCTGGACAATGTGTTCGTGTAAACATGCACGCCAACTGTAACGGCGCCTGCTGCATGTACTGCTCGTATAGGCCCGTGGGTTTAGTTACTGCGAGGTCCGCTTTTCAAGCAATCGTATCTCAGTAGTATATATTATATAAAACGCCGTGTGCTTGTAATCACATGTTCTTTGTTCGCAGACACTATCTTGTATACGCAACGTAAATACACTCATACCTAAGTTTAATTGTGCCTTATCGCTGTTGACGATCGTCCATTGCTGCGAGCGGCCATTGCTGTTGTTGACCTAATTTCCGGGTCGCGGCTGGTCGTTTTGCTTGTCTCATTTAATTGGATCGCTATTAAATCGTAAACATCCACGATGCTCGTGTCATTATTCGTATCGTTGTGCCAAAGTTACTGAACCTTAACCAACGTGTACTGCGTGTTCCGTGTTCAAATTTAGATTTGCCTAAAGTACTTTTTTGGTGTAATGTTTTAGTCCGTTGACATGTCCATGAAATATTGACGTGTCCGTTGACATTGCCCTAAAATATGATGTCTCTGAAACACGTATAACGTATTTACCATGCGCTCGGCAATATTTTCAGTCGTCGACGGAAGTTTCAGTATGCTCTACCAGAAAGTCTTCTTCTATGAGAAATAAATGCATCGTATAGGACCAGAGAAACTAGAGCTACTGATGTCAGTCAAGTTACCTGCTGTATATTATGGAAATCTACTGCTACTGTCCGTTTGTGGGGTCAAAAAGAGGGGAGACAGACTGACAGACAGAGAGAGGAAGGGAGGGAGAAAAGGAGGAATGGGGGAAGAGATAGGAGGAAGGAGGGGAGGGATGGAGGGGCTGGCAGAGACAGAGATAAAATCGAAAACACTCGAAGATATTTATTAATGAAAAAGTATTGTACTGTCGCCACTGATCGTATCGCCGCGGGCGGCCCAGGAGCTTGAAGTGCGACGACGCTTGCCTCCCGTTCAAGACAGCCTATTAGTCACAACGACGTCTTCAGTGCGACGACATTCCACGGCCAATCAGTAGCGGGTCAGATGCAGATATGACTATGAACACGCGTCTGCCGACAAAGAACCCCAGTTGAGATAAGCACCATACCGCCCCTTGCCCCAGGTCATTTACCCCTGTTTCCGGAACGTCCTTATTTCGAAACCGTAATGAAGTGTATCATAATACTATTATCTACTGAAATCATAGCCAAGCGTTTGAAGCGAGACAGCCAGGTCCGGTGGCTATAGCTGGCCGCAGTTTTCAATTATCAAAATAATGTTATTGTTACAGCAATTAGTACGTACATTTACTACAGGTGACGCTAGTGACACCGTGCTGTGCATGATGGGACAGTTCTTTCGGCGTGAGTGTGTGATGAGTGTAGCAACCAACACAGTTCTAGAAGTAGGAAATGTATAGTTTAATCACCCATTAGTTTATCATACTGCCAGTTGTAGTAGTTGTAGTAGTTGTAGTAGTTACGCAACTGGTTACATATTGTAAGCCCATTGCCCCCCAAACACGCCACTGTTTATTTTGCGCACTGATATGGTCGTCTGATCTGTAGGTTCGGAATATCAGGCCCATTTAGATTTAACAAGATTTAACAAGATTGCCATCCCAAACAACAAGTTCCATATGGCAAGTGGTCAAGGAAGCCATTGGCTTATCGAGAGTCCAACAATTTTCTCATCTATGTGTAGCCCGCTCTGATCAAATATCTGTCAATTTTATTTTTAAACATATTCACGCTACTAGCATTAACACAATCATTTGGCTGTTTGTTCCATTCATTTATTACCCTCTGTGAGAAGGAGTACTTTCTCATGTCCAACCTACACTGCTCCTTAACTAATGCTGCTTTGTGTCCTCTGGTTATACTGCCTTCTTTAAGTTTGGAGAACATATTCCTATCAACATCCTCATAACGGTTCATTATTTTAAACACATCTATTTGGTCTCCTCTTAGTGTCCTGGTCTCTAGTGTTGTCAAACAACAAAAGATCGTAGTGTGACGTGAATAAAGTGGCCCAAAGACCCAGTTTATGCGCGCCCAAAATTGCTGAACCGTGAAGACGACCATTCGAGGTAGGTCTGTAATTAATTATTAATAATATTTTAAAGGTGCTTAATCAATTCGACTTTTTTGCTAGTCTCATTTCAGATTAATTTTGCGAAAAACCAAATCTACCTAGTATCCACTGCAACATGCTAGCTCGTTTGTGCAACTTTTATATGTCGTTTTCGTGAAATCATTAGACAAACTATTAAATTAGTTAATGTTTGTTCAAGCATTAACTTAAGTGAAAATCGAAATGCTGAAAAATCATGATTTTCTTCCTTGGTGAAATGTCGTAACTTTGTCGTGTGATCGGCGGGAGGATATAACTCACGGCCATGATCAGCATTGACCCACACAGTGTTTAAAATTTTCGATATCCACTGTTTTAATCCTCACCAGATCTAACGACTAAAGTAAACTATTTCGATGATATGAAAAAAAATAGGCATCTTTATTTATTAAATCGACTGCGGATGTTACATAAACTACCACTACATATTTGGACATCGATTAACCGGATTTACGATAGGCTGATTCAGTTGAGGAAGCAGCTTTAAGTAAATATTGCCAGACGACCATGTCTATGTTCCAGATATTTCGGTACAGCGTATGTTTATCCCGAGGGTTTACTAAACGAGATCCATTATTGCGGGCGCTAGCTGACACATTACCCCAGGTGAGCATGTTTCTTGTAGCTACAAGAATCGTCTCAAACACAATCCTAACCGGAAACACGACATACACAAATTGCCGACTTGCCATCTCTGGTCTTTTGACCGTGAATATTTAGCAGTAGATTTAACAAGATTTAACAAGATTTGCCATCCAAGCCAAAGGCCCAGATGGCAAGTGGACAAGGAAGCCATTGGCTTATCGAGAGTCCAACAATGTTCATCTACTTATAACCCGCCCTCCTGATATATGTGTCAACCTTGTTTTTAAACATATTCACGCTGCTAGCAGTTACACAATCTGTAGACAGTTTGTTCCATTCATTTATTGTCCTCTGTGAGAACGAGTGCTTCCTGATGTCCAATCTACATTGATCCTTTACTAATTTTACCTCATGTCCTCTAGTTCTGCTATCCTTCTTGAGTGAGAAAAACATATTTCTATCAATATTTTCATACCCATTCAATATCTTAAAAACTTCAATCTGATCTCCTCTTAACCTCCTTGTCTCTAGAGTTGTTAAACCACATTCTTTCAGGCGTTCTTCATAACTAAGGTCTCTAAGTTCTGGAATCATTTTAGTTGCTCTCCTTTGTATGCGTTCAAGCGTATCTATATCCTTCTTACGATATGGTCTCCATGCTTGTATACAGTATTCTAAATGAGGTCTAACTATTGCTTTATAAAGAGGTATAATTAACTTTTTTCCCTTGTATGTTATGTTTCTTCTAATCAATCCAAGAATTTGATTACCCTTTGAAGCTGCAATACCACACTGCTCTGAAACTTTCATATCAGCGCTTATTGTAACTCCTAAGTCCTTTTCTTTTACAGTAGTACCCAGAACAGTATCTCCTATTTTATAGTTTACATTCAAGTTCCCATGTCCTGTATGTAGGCATTTACATTTCCCAAAATTGAACAGCATCTGCCATTTCTCAGACCATTTCACTAATCTGTCTAGATCGTTTTGTAAATGTTGTTTATCACCATCAGTATTAACCTTTCTAAACAGTTTTGTGTCGTCCGCAAATTTCAGTACGTTACTTGTTATACTCTCGTCCAAGTCATTGATATAAATTAAGAATAATATAGGTCCTAATACTGATCCTTGAGGTACCCCACTCAAAACCGATTTCCAATTTGAAACTTCGCCATCTACTACAACTCGTTGTCTTCTGTCAGTCAGCCATTGTTCTATCCAGTCAGTTATGCTATCCCCGATACCATGGGCTTTTAATTTAAGTAGCAATCTTTGATGTGGCACTTTGTCAAAAGCTTTCTGAAAATCTAAGTAGATAATATCTACTGGCGATCCCACGTCTATCCACTTAGTGATTTCTTCCAAAAAACATAACACATTTGTTAAGCATGACCTCGCTTTAAGGAATCCATGTTTATGTAACCGGCATGGTTACTGGACATTTAGTAATTTATAATTGCCCCACCCATCACCCCACCGGTCACCCATCAAAGGTCACGTGAGGATACCTGAGGAGCACAGGGTTGATGGTGCCATTACTTGCCACCATATGGCAGCACCCTGGGTAATCTATAGATAATCTAGTTAATTAGTTATTATTATTATAACTATTTGTCTTATGGTTAATTGCATTTATTGTGTCCGTTGCTGGTCCTGTTACTAATAATTAAGTTGTTTAAATACAAAATTTACCCAAGAGACAGTGGTCACATGTGGTCAGGGGGAGGGGCTGTGTCCCAGTGGGCCAGGCTGATCCCACTGTCAACAAGACAACAACAACCCTGTTTTGGTAAGTTTCTAAATACTTTGTTATACCTTAGAAAATGAATTCTTTCAATTTACAATGGTACCAAAATGTCTACTAGAGAATCTTCCATCTTTCTATGTAAACATATTTATATGTTCAGTTGTAATTACTTAATAGTGACTCAGATTACTGATGTGCTAAGAAGATGGGGAGCAAATGAACTGTCTGGACGTTAGGGAGGAATGTCTCCACCAGCTGTTTGTTAGCAGCTAGGGCTTAATGACATTTTGAAAGCTTGTAGCCAGTAGCTGGTAGAACAGGTTAGAAAGTTAAGTTTATTCATGTTTAGTACTGTTACATATAGTTAATGTATTATTATAGACAAAATACATTATGCAGGGACTGTGCATGTGTGGTATAATTATATAACATTCTGTACAGTTAAGCCAGAATCAGACTGGAGCACTCTCCCTCTCTTTGATGTTGTAGTGATTAATCACCATGTGGCACTGGCTGGGTAGGGTGTGTGAAATATTCCCAAGGGACAAGTGCTTGAGAGCAAGCTGGGGCCACACTAGATAGTAACTTGTAAACAGGGATCTAGTGTTGGTTTGATCATTTAATGTAGTATTGGTATCTTGATACATTTCTGGTGACACCATTGTGTTAGCATACATATAATAATGTAGTTAGTCACTCTTTTGTTTATTCATTTACAACTGATAATTGGTTGTATATCATTTACAGGTGCAGATGACCCCCTGTAAAATGCAGGATGTGGTTGCACTGAGTCGGTGCTCAGACACAGTTTTACATTTTTGATTAGGCCTGCAGTGCCCAGTTGGGGTGAGCATTGTTATTTTGGTTTTATGGTTTGTCATGAAGTATTACTATTAGGTTAGGAAACATTTCATTTGACGGTCATCCATAACTATCTTAAGGAACAAATTATAGACACTGCACATGTATGTATATATGTGTATGTATGTGTGTGTGTATATGTATATATATATATATATATATATATATATATATATATATATATATATATGTATATGTATATATATATATATATGTGGGTATTAGTACTGATTTGTGTAATCGTAGTCTCCAAGGATTGTATACCTTTATATGTTATAAGGGATGTTAAGCATAACTGATATTGTGTTATTCATGGAGCACATCAAATTTTTATTAATTGTAGCTGCATTTTTAGCTGAGTATCTTTGTTGTACACTTCACCACTTAGGAGTTGACACAGTGTTTAAAGACTATAAACCTATGTATCTTATTGGTACTAAGTCGGTCATGGCGTATTGCTGGATAGAAATCTAGATACAAATACCACAGGTGCCAACCTGCTATTTGGTTTCGGATAAAATCTATAGGTAATAATTATGTACCAATGTTATGCAGGGAATAGATGTTTTTGACTCTGTTGATTAATGATCCTGTGTAACCATTGTAGTAGTGCATGTAGTAATAATATTTTTGTATGTTTTACAGGTTTTTTTATATAGTTTTTGTTATACAAAATAAAGGAAATCACCATTTCCCGTCTTCATGCGATTCCGCGGTTACAAAATGGTGTCAGAAGTGGGATGAAGACAACAAAATAAACCCCAGCTGGAAGGAATGACAGCATCATGAGAATGAAGATAACTTGACGTCCATCGGTCAGCGCTAGCAGAAGTGATGTGAGGCTCCGATAGCTGTGCAAGGAACATCGATGCTGCTAACATCTGCTAACATCATGTTGTGTTGCGGGTTGCGTAATGCAAGTGACTGTGAGACGTCGATGATGATTCCGAAGTGACGAACATTCAAGGTGGCAACTTCCGAGGTGACAACTTCGTTTGGTGCCTACATGAGTAGGACCAGTTCCGAACAGAACTGAGTGACACGTTTGAACTGTGACAGGGACACTACAGAAAATGTCATGCCTGTTAATAACTATGTGTAATGTTGTTTTCTTGCAGCGTGTGTATCCTTGAACTGGTACAGGCCAGATATTGTATGTTATGTATAATGTTTTTCTTGCAGCTTTTCCCTGCCGCTTGGGTATCATGTGTTGCGATGAATACTGCTAGGATATTTTTAATGTCACTCCTGCTTTGGAGCTGGGTCATTAGGTTGGTCTTGGTTATCTAGCTTGGTCTTGGCAGTGATAGTACATGGTGCCGGTTAACTCCTCGGAGTGATTTTATAGACTGTGTCCGAAGAAAAGGTAATCCTGCAGTTGTTCCTGGTTACACGCGTGACCATTGCTTGGTGTTAAGGCTTGTCACTACCGAGATATTTACTCATTTGTTAAATCTAATTATTAATTTCTTCATGCTTGGGGTTGCCTGCCTGTAGTCATGGATGTCTTGGAGGAGCAGCTTAAGGTGTTGCGACTGCAGATTGAGCAATTCCGGGCTCAAACAGCAGAAGCAGAGCAGGAGAAGGCTGCAGCGGAAGCTGAGTGGAATGCTCAGAAAGCACATCTGCAGCGAGAATTAGAACGAACCGGTGAGGCCGTACTCAGAGAACCTGCAGCCGTACAGCCACAGCGCATTTATGTGCAAAGGGAGCGGCGGATGCCTAAGCTGTGCGGTCGACCCCAGAAGCCAGATGATCCGGATGTGGATGACTGGGCTTCAGATATGGAGAGCCACCTGAAGGCCAGTCCGTTTTCTGATCGAGAGGGGCTGGACTTCATCATGGACCACCTTAGTGGGGCAGCTGGACAAGAGGTAAGGTTCCGAGAGCCTAGAACAGCTGAGGAGGCTCTTCAGATTGTAAGGAGTGTCTTTGGCGATGTAGACACAGTGGGAGCGGCACAAGAGGCCTTTTATACAAGGGTTCAGCAGCCAGGCGAGACGCTGTTAGGTTATTCACTTGCCCTAGTGAAGTTGTTTGGGAAACTGAGCAAGCGACAGACTAGCTTAGCCCCACTGAGGAATGAAACCCTGAAAGGGCGGTTTGCTTCAGGAGTGCGTGAGCCGCACTTGCAACGCGAAATGCGCCGGCTCGAGATGGATCAGCCGGGAATGTCCTTCTGGGAGTTCCGTGACAGGGGAGTCTCCTGGTTAGGGAAGGAAGTTCCCAAGAAGATGGTTTCCCAGGATGTAATCAGCACGGTCGCTGGTACTGGTGATGGTAATGCCACCATAGTGAAGGTGTTAGAAGCCCAGCAGCAGCAACTGCAGCGAATGCAAGACCTTCTAACAAAACAGCAACAGCAGCTAGACAGTGTTAGGAACACACGAAACTGGGAAGCCCGGCGTCAGCCCAAGCATGGTTACAATGCCGAGGGGAAACGGATTTGTTATACGTGTGGATCCATGGACCATATCAGCCCCAATTGTCCCCAGAAGATTGTAAAGACGGAAAACTAGATGCTACCTCTGCACAAGTCCAGGTAGGGGAGGGCGAGCTAAAGGACCCATCAGATGTGGAAGCGTTGATGGAGAAAGCCATCGGTAAATGTCCAGTGGTGGAGGTAAAGGTGAGTGGGCAGTCGGCAAACTGTTTGTTGGACACCGGAGCAGAAGTGTCCACCATCACCGAGGGATTCTTCAGGAACCACCTGCTGCCATGTGGACAGACACTGAAGGATATCACAGGATGGATCTCCATCAAGGCTGCAAATGGGTTGCCTGTGCCCGATCTCGGCTATGTAGAATGTGAGGTGATTGCATTGGGGAAGGTTTTTAAGGATATGGGTTTCCTTGTGACAAGGGATCCAGTGGACCCTGTCCTACGACAGCGGAAATGTGAATGACCACTATTGCAAAAAGTTTGGTTATATTTGTTCAGTTGCTCATGGGATAGCAACAATTTAATCAGGTGGGTATGTAACCGGCATGGTTACTGGACATTTAGTAATTTATAATTGCCCCACCCATCACCCCACCGGTCACCCATCAAAGGTCACGTGAGGATACCTGAGGAGCACAGGGTTGATGGTGCCATTACTTGCCACCATATGGCAGCACCCTGGGTAATCTATAGATAATCTAGTTAATTAGTTATTATTATTATAACTATTTGTCTTATGGTTAATTGCATTTATTGTGTCCGTTGCTGGTCCTGTTACTAATAATTAAGTTGTTTAAATACAAAATTTACCCAAGAGACAGTGGTCACATGTGGTCAGGGGGAGGGGCTGTGTCCCAGTGGGCCAGGCTGATCCCACTGTCAACAAGACAACAACAACCCTGTTTTGGTAAGTTTCTAAATACTTTGTTATACCTTAGAAAATGAATTCTTTCAATTTACAATGGTACCAAAATGTCTACTAGAGAATCTTCCATCTTTCTATGTAAACATATTTATATGTTCAGTTGTAATTACTTAATAGTGACTCAGATTACTGATGTGCTAAGAAGATGGGGAGCAAATGAACTGTCTGGACGTTAGGGAGGAATGTCTCCACCAGCTGTTTGTTAGCAGCTAGGGCTTAATGACATTTTGAAAGCTTGTAGCCAGTAGCTGGTAGAACAGGTTAGAAAGTTAAGTTTATTCATGTTTAGTACTGTTACATATAGTTAATGTATTATTATAGACAAAATACATTATGCAGGGACTGTGCATGTGTGGTATAATTATATAACATTCTGTACAGTTAAGCCAGAATCAGACTGGAGCACTCTCCCTCTCTTTGATGTTGTAGTGATTAATCACCATGTGGCACTGGCTGGGTAGGGTGTGTGAAATATTCCCAAGGGACAAGTGCTTGAGAGCAAGCTGGGGCCACACTAGATAGTAACTTGTAAACAGGGATCTAGTGTTGGTTTGATCATTTAATGTAGTATTGGTATCTTGATACATTTCTGGTGACACCATTGTGTTAGCATACATATAATAATGTAGTTAGTCACTCTTTTGTTTATTCATTTACAACTGATAATTGGTTGTATATCATTTACAGGTGCAGATGACCCCCTGTAAAATGCAGGATGTGGTTGCACTGAGTCGGTGCTCAGACACAGTTTTACATTTTTGATTAGGCCTGCAGTGCCCAGTTGGGATGAGCATTGTTATTTTGGTTTTATGGTTTGTCATGAAGTATTACTATTAGGTTAGGAAACATTTCATTTGACGGTCATCCATAACTATCTTAAGGAACAAATTATAGACACTGCACATGTATGTATATATGTGTATGTATGTGTGTGTGTATATGTATATATATATATATATATATATATATATATATATATATATATATATATATATATATATATATGTATATGTATATATATATATATATGTGTGGGTATTAGTACTGATTTGTGTAATCGTAGTCTCCAAGGATTGTATACCTTTATATGTTATAAGGGATGTTAAGCATAACTGATATTGTGTTATTCATGGAGCACATCAAATTTTTATTAATTGTAGCTGCATTTTTAGCTGAGTATCTTTGTTGTACACTTCACCACTTAGGAGTTGACACAGTGTTTAAAGACTATAAACCTATGTATCTTATTGGTACTAAGTCGGTCATGGCGTATTGCTGGATAGAAATCTAGATACAAATACCACAGGTGCCAACCTGCTATTTGGTTTCGGATAAAATCTATAGGTAATAATTATGTACCAATGTTATGCAGGGAATAGATGTTTTTGACTCTGTTGATTAATGATCCTGTGTAACCATTGTAGTAGTGCATGTAGTAATAATATTTTTGTATGTTTTACAGGTTTTTTTATATAGTTTTTGTTATACAAAATAAAGGAAATCACCATTTCCCGTCTTCATGCGATTCCGCGGTTACATTGAGATGAATTTAATAATTTATGCTTAACGAGGAAGTCCACCATATGGTCTTTAATTAACCTTTCTAATAATTTACAAATCACTGACGTTAAACTCACTGGTCTGTAATTCTCTGACTTATTTCTCGAACCCTTTTTAAATAATGGTATGATGTTTGCTTCTTTCCATTCAAACGGAACAACTCCCTCTTTTAATGACAAGTTGAATACTCTTGCAAGTGGTATACTGATTTGATCTACTGTTTCCATTAGTAATTTTGGAGGAATCCCATCCACTCCCGGTGATTTGTTATCCTTCATTGCCTTTATTTTCCTAGCTACCAATTCTGGAGTTACAACTAACGGTCCTAAATAGTCAGATTTAGCCCCCTGAAATTTAGCATCAGCAACTGGTAATGAACTAATATCTTCTTTTGTAAACACTGAACTGAAGTAACCATTTAGGTCTTCCGCCATTAAAAACCCCTGTGATATTATATTTCCAGCACTGTCTTCTAGAGGTCCAACCTTGTCTTGTACGTTTTGTTTACTCCTGACATATGCATAAAACCTCTTGCTGTCAGTTTTTATGTTACATGCCAGTTTTTGCTCATAGCTTCTTTTAGATTGTCTGATTTCAGTTGTAGCTGCATTAAGTGCCTCTTTGTATTTTGCATAGTCTTCTTCCTTTCTGGTACGCCTATAAACCCTCCACATAGTTTGTTTTAGCATTATTTTTCTAATTGCCTCTTTTGACACGTGTTTCTTTCTACACCGTTTTCCTTGTTTTCGGAAGGGAACAAATTTATCAATGATACTCTCAATTTCATATTTTAGAATATTCCAACATTCAATTGCAGTCTTATTCATCAGCATGTTATTCCAATGTAGCTGTGCTAAGTATTTTCTCATATCTTTGTAGTTACCTTTGTGGAAGTTTCTCTTGTACGTTTTCTTATTTTTACTTTCTGATTTTACATTGATGTCAAAATGTATTTGATTATGGTCACTATTACCCAATGGTTCAAATATTTTTACATTGTCCACTAATTCTTTTTGTGATGACAAAACTATATCTAATACATTTTCTCCCCTGGTTGGTTCTAGTACGTGCTGAGTAAGAAAGCTATCCTGGATTAAACATAGAAATTGTTGATCCTCAATCCCTGTGCTCTCTAGAGAATTCCATTGTATGTGTCCATGGTTAAAATCTCCCATTATGATACATTCCCCTTTACCAACTTCCTTTATAGCGTTTTTTATTTTTGTGTTGTCCTCTTCGTTTATGTTTGGACTTCGGTAAACTAATCCAACAGTTAATTTTGAATTTCCTGAAACAATTTTGCACCAAACAGCTTCATCGCAATCTGCTTCCCTTTCTAGTTTTATTTCATAAGCCTGAATAGATTCTTTAACATATAAAATAACTCCCCCGCCCCTTCTTCCTATTCGATCTTTCCTAAACATTACGTATCCTGTCAGTCTTAATTCAGCATCTGTTATATCTATGTTGGCCCATGATTCAGTTATACCAATTATGTGAGGGTCAATATCTTCTACCATAATGTTTAATTCGTTTTTCTTATTTACTATGCATTTAAACATACGCATCTATAACCTTTTTCAGAGATGTTTTTCGGATGATTTGATATTGGTTTATCTGTGCTAGTGGTCTCTTGTTCTGCTTGAGACACCTCTAGGTAACCCCCCTGCACTTCTAGTTTAAAGAATGTTTACTTCCAAAAATATTTGTCATTGTACCCAAGTCGCTATCTACTGCTGCTGAAAGTTTGTCCGCGAATACTGCCGCCCCCTTTCCACTTAAATGAAGCCCATCCTTCATGTACATATCACCCCTCCCAACAAAACTTTCCCATAAATCCACAAATCCAACTTCCTCTTCCCTACACAACCTCTGGACTAACATGTTAATTGCCATCCCCCGACAATTTCGATATTTGTGACCCCTCCTGCCCATTACAGGTAAAATCCCTGACAGTATTACCTGCTCAACCCGCGTCTGTTTTAGTGTTCTGACCAACTGCCTATATTTCCTAACTATGGCAGTTGTACCCTCCCTCTCTACGTTATTTGTCCCTACGTGTACTAAAACAGATCCACCCTTACCCGAGCCTACGATGTTTTTTACCCTCTCAGTTATCGCCTCTATTTTGGCTCCAGGCAAGCAGACCACCACATCATCTCCCTTGTTTAAGACTCTGTCGGTCTTCCTAACTATCGAATCCCCCACAAACACCCTCGCTCTCTTCCTCACCCCCTCTATCACTGCTGCAGAATAACTCTTCCTTTCGATCCCCTCCATCACATTCTGTCCTGACCCCTTCCCTTCCGTCTCCCCCACTCCCTTCTCCTTCCCTCCTGTCTCCCCTACTCCCCTCTCCTTCACTCCGGTTGTTTTCCCTCCCGTCTCCCCCCCTCCTGTCTCCGCTACTCCCCTCTCCTTCACCCCGGTTGTCTTCCCTCCCGTCTCCCCCACTCCCTTCTCCTTCCCTCCTGTCTCCCCTACTCCCCTCTCCTTCACCCCGGTTGTCTTCCCTCCCGTTCCTTTCCTTCCCGTCTCCTTACGTCCTGTCTCCCTATGACCTGTCACCTTCCCTCCTCTCAGCTTCCTCCCAGGCTGAGGTGAGCTCTCCCTAGCATCTCTTGTGTCTTTCCCCACTTTATCGTCTACTGTTCCCTCACCGGAACTACTGGCACAACTCCCCTGTTCCCTTCCCACCATTGCCACAACGAGCAGTCTCAGCTTTTCCAACTCCACCTCTATTTCTTTCATCCTTGCGCATCCCCTACACTCAAAATTAAAACTATCTGCCTGGACCTCAGCCCAGGACTTTTTGCACCCAGACTTGACGAAATCTACCCAGTTACTACAACTGCCACAAATTACGTGCCTTGTGGCCTTTAACTGTCGTTTGCACGGGGCCATCATACAATTTAGTTTTAATTAGTTTGCTACGTTAGCCTTGAATAAGGCTGTTTTTGTGATCAAATGAACACTTTAGGCTAAAAATCCTGCCACCTAGCGAATACGGAGAACACTGTGTAACAAAACAACGAAGTGAGTGTGTACTAATTTACGCTAAAGTCCTGCTGTTAATTCCTTTTTACCGAAAACGTTGACTACCACTATGTCAGATATTACCTTATGTATGTAATTTAAGTAAATAAATCACTTTATCTTATATATATATATTAGCTAATGTAAACGATAGCTCGATGCACGGGTTGAATGACTTGTAAACAAACTCCCTTTTATCACTCGTTGAGTTTGAATCCGGGAAAAAAATACTACCTCTGTTAACAACAACGGTTTCTTAATATATGTCTACAAGAAGTTGGTGAACAATATATGTATAATACTAATACTTATTCTAACCAATATTCACTGTTACTGACTATTCACTGTTATCTAATTTTTCGAATTGTAAACACCCCTATTAACGCTCGCTGAATTCCCTGACAGAATCCGAAACTAACTTACTCTAAAATACTCCCTCTGACTAATAATTAACAAAACCTGTTTCCTAATATATGTCTACAATACGTTTGTGTATAATATATATGCAATAGTAATACTTATTCTATTTGATATTCCACGTATTTCTGTAAATGATCTACACCAAATTCAAGTCGCTGCACCAAGTCCAAGTAGCCGGAAGTTGTTTGGTAGGCGACTGTGCCTTTGCTCACTCCGGCTTGGCAATGGTAGGAAACGAAGACAACGGCGATGTGCGTCCGATGTCACCTGTCTGTATACGTGATTTGCACAGAGGTAAAATTATAAAAGACGACGACAACGCGGTCAATCTGTCCGGGGAATCTACGAGATGTCGCCCGATACAGACTGTCTTGAGGCGACACGGTGTTGTAGCTGTGGTCTGCCATCGTCCGATGCCGCTATCAGCTAAGCCGCTCGCCAAGATAATGCGTCGTAGTCAACAATTGCCGCTATGTCCACAGGAAGTCGACTCGACCGAGCACATCCGGGCCTTTCGTCGCTTCTCCTCGCGGTGTCAATGGATCGTCGCTTGGAGCGGTGCGGCGGTCAGTTTGCTGCGTTCATATGACATATGAAGATAGCATTGTTCAGGTTAAAGATATGCGTCGTCTTTGGTGTCTTGGGATGATATGGGCCAGCACCATCCGTGGGAGTATCGATAAGTAAATCGATACAACAATCGGCTGTCTGTTAGGGCTATGTTTCCATTTCGTCCAGTACTGATTGCTAAATCAAGACTTGAGTGATTGAACTCTCGAATGAACTTTTATTTTTTGCAAAGATCTGCCTTAGTAGGAATCCGTTCATCCATTTCTTGGCTCTTTTTTTTTGACACGACCCCTTAGTGAAAACTACCTAACATATCTAATTTAAACTGATTACATGTTTCTCCGTCGAGTTAGGTCTTAGTTTGTTTCCCTGAGGCGCTACATAATGCATGTCCAGCAACCGGGGAAGGGGCCAACATACTGGGTGCTATGAAGGGTATTTTGCTCTGGGACCAATTTGACTCCTGTATTATTTTGACTGCATCAAAACGGATTCTTTCTTAAAGCGAAACAAAAATCATGGTTTTCGGCCTATGCGCCTATAAGAGTTACTAAAACATAACCATTTGTAACTACAATTAAGAATGTCATGCTAGTGGTTTACTAGGAAAACCTTGTTGAACACACACCATCTTAAATTCATTGGCCGCGTCATACTGTTAGATAACACTGCGTCACAAGTGCGGTATTCTGGCAATATTCGCTCGCAAATGAAAGTATATTCGTATACACCTATTCCTATTCTTGCTACTTGGATATGGCCATGCTATTTGCGTCAAATGTAGTATTCTTTTTGGCAAAATAATACGTTTGTTTGAGACTTTGCATTGGTTCTGTGCATGTCGTCACTTTAGTCTAGGTCACACCGATTTTATAGAACTGCGCATGCGCTTATTGGTTGCGCTGGTTAACATGTCAGCCCTCGGTCATTCGGAGAAATGACAGGATTCTCCAACTTTTAGAACACATTCTGAATAAACCACTGACGTGATGTTCTTGATTTTAGTTGCACGTAGTTAGTTTTTATTATCTCTTGTGTGTGCATAGTCCCAAAACCATGACTTTTGTTTCGCTTTAATTGCCAATCCGTCATCACCTGTAGTCTAAGTAGTGATTTTATGCTCGCCTAAGATCACCAATGCATTGTGGTAGAGATCTAACTGCCTTTAGAAAATACCACGAATTGTGGTGGATATGTTTCCTCCTAAACAAAACAGGTGATAACATTAATGTTTAAACGCTGGCCTTTACTATAACCATTTATCGTATGCAGCGTTTTCACAACTCGGGCTTTTTATCACTTTGACGGAAACAAAAATAACGCGCAGCGCCGTCGTCAAGGCGACCAGAGGAAAGGATAATTGTCGTCTGCTCCATCGTTTACTGCTACTGCGAACTTTCCGCGCCTGGCCACTCGCCAGTCCCAGTTCACGAGCCCCGCACTCGACGACCGCATTCAATAAAACATTACGACTCTAACGATGTACAAACATCGCACCCGGCCTAGCAGACCATCTCCACAGCCAGAGACAGGTTGTTACGAGTTCACGTAATTGAATTTATCGTCTATTAATACAACCCCTGTTTTGACCGTGCAATATTTTCTCGATTCAGGGTTCAGCCTACTGTTACGTTTCCCATTGGCGACCACGTTAACGTTTTGCATAATTCTAAGGGACCATCAAAGTATCGTACTTCTAACTCATTTAAAATGCCTGAACGTGTCATCCCCGTCAATGTTTACCAATTTCTGCATGAATTACTACTCACACGTGCCTTGTGGCGAAAAAATTGCCAAAAACCTTTCCGCCTATTGATATCATCTAAAAATCCACAGTGACATTGTCAACATGTTCTACTAGCAAACTTGCCAATGTGCCTGGCTCAGATGCAGTTATGTAATTTATTGTTATAAATTACACATATCTAAAATTACTGTGCCCTACATTCGTGTGTAACACACCAGGAAGTCTAACTGAGGCATGATCCCTTCATTGGTGAAGGAACCCAGCCGTTCAGTGACTATCTGTGTGTTTGCTACTATGCCTAGCGTAGTTGCTGGGCCTGGATCAAACACCGCCGCTGCGCCTGCCACGTCAACAGGGTCAGTAGGCTGAAAATGGAAGAGAAATGGCTATTCTATTCTAGTCTTTTGAAGTAGCTATGGTTCCACACGATTGTCATGTCGTTATAGTGTGTAATACCAAAGCATTAGTGGCGATTGATAACATTAACATTATGTAATTGTTCATTAAATATATTCCCAAGAAGGGGCATCTTACATGGGGCAAGACGCCCCCTCCTATGGGGCATGATGCTTCAAAGGGTAATGTACCATATAGTAAAATGACGGTAATTATGCATTTCGTGTTCTCTGAAAGGTATTTGTTGCACCCAGCACGCATGGACACAAAGCCAAGGGAAGTTTCCTAACGCTTTTTGTTGTCTAGCCGCTAGTTGACACGGCCAGCCATCAGTCTCCCTGGCGCGAGGATTAGCAACGAGCAGGACGTGGGTAGATAGGTTGGCGTCAGCCTAGGAGGCGGTAACGATAAACGTTGTTTTTGTGGGCATGATTGATGGAGGCAGACGTCCCCATCACCCGTTTATGGCACATCTTACTGTACGGCGTAGACGACGCTGATCACACGAGAGAATAACATATCAGGAGATGTCAAAAACTGTACTTTTAAACGGCAGTGGCGTCTCGCCGTAACGCAGGGAAAGCGACCCGCCAGGATCACGTCTGTCCGTATCGCCGTGTACCCTGCTGACATAATAAATTTTGGCCAGAGCAACTTGATTCTATGAATAAGCTTATTCATTTTAGCACAGCGCGAATGTGGAATGATTCTATCGCAGTCAGTATATTTGATTCTACTAAACGACTGATTCTGTCATCCGTGATTATGTTAATCAGAGTCCACTGTTTTAAAATAAGCGGCGGAGTAAAAAGAGGATCGCTCGACCTGACGGAGTTGGATGTGAGCCTTATTCAGAAGGTTGATTGAATGGTCGTAATATTGAATTTCATACAAGAGTCCGAGGTCGTCTCAAAATTTCAAACGTTTCAACTTTCAACTCCAAAAGCAATATAACATATACAGTACAACCTCAGTATATATTATGTGTCACTGATCAGGTATTCAATGTAAGACTAGTTGTAGAAAACACATATGCTTCACCAAATGTCGGTCACTTAGGAAGACATTTGATCATATCTGGCACGAAAGCTTAAGTCAAGTCATGACAAACAACAACTTTAACGAAGATCTGACACAAGTCACACGGGCACTGTATGCTAACTCAAGCAGTGCAGTACAACCAACTTAGAGAACTTTCCAGGAAACGTGTAGGAGTTCGCCACGGGTGCCCACCCTCGCCTGATCTCTTCAATATACTCCTCGAGAACAGCACGCAGAAGACCCTCCAAGACTTCAACACCACCATATCTATTGGTGGAAGGCCGATTTGTTGTCTTCGTTTTGCAGAAGATATCGATATCATGGGAGGCAGCCAGAATCAACTGGAGTGTCTCGCCACCAGACTGGAAGAAAAGGCAACAGCTGATGCGATGGAAATCAGCTCAGAGAAAGGCAAAGCACTGTTCAAAAGTACCAACCAGAACATCCCCATTAACATCATGACGAATGGTCAGAACATTGAGAAAGTAGACTCATTCATAAACTTAGGTCCACCTTAAGCAAATATGGCAACTCAACAGAGGAAATAAAAACAAGGATCGCTGTAGCCATGTTTGTTGTGTCAAGACTAGACATCACCTGGAGAAACAAAGACATCAACTTCCCGCGAAATGCTTCAGGAGACAAAACAAATATATGAGACAAGTGGATTCCCTTGCTGGAAAGCAAGAGCCTTTATTTTCGTTCGTTCTTCTGGTTTGGCCACATCACTCGGCACAACATCATCTTAAAAACCACCCTGCAAAGCACCATACGGGGGTGAGAGAAGGCGGGACCGTCCGAGGAAACTTGGCTGGGCAACATACAGGAATGGACCAATCTAAGCCTATCGATCACGCTATACACAGCAGAAGACGAACCAGGCTGATGCAGACTCTCCGTGTCAATGACATCCCTACGACCGTCCTGGTCAGTGAAATGGAAGACGAGCCAGGCTGATGTAGACTCTCCTTGTGAATGACATCCCTACGACCGTCCTGGTCAGTGAAATGGAAGACGAGCCAGGCTGATGTAGACTCTCCGTGTCAATGACATCCCTACGACCGTCCTGGTCAGTGAAATGGAAGACGAGCCAGGCTGATGTAGACTCTCCGTGTCAATGACATCCCTACGACCGTCCTGGTCAGTGAACTGGAAGACGAACCAGGCTGATGAAGACTCTCCGTGTCAATGACATCCCTACGACCGTCCTGGTCAGTGAAATGGAAGACGAACCAGGCTGATGTAGACTCTCCGTGTCAATGACATACCTACGACCGTCCTGGTCAGTGAAATGGAAGACGAACCAGGCTCACGTAGACTCTCCGTGTCAATGACATCCCTACGACCGTCCTGGTCAGTGAAATGGAAGACGAGCCAGGCTGATGTAGACTCTCCGTGTCAATGACATCCCTACGACCGTCCTGGTCAGTGAAATGGAAGATGATGTGAAGCGAAGTGAAGTGAAGTAAAGTGAAATGACAACTTTATAAACTCGAATTCACACAATAACTCGAACAGCGAGCCTGGTCCCGCCAACATGCACCGCTTTGTGTAGACACACGACTTGACTCGAACACGTGGCTAAAGAAGGGCCTAACTGCCCAGCATTTCTACAATATCGTATATTCTGTTTTGCATAACAAAAGCTCCACCACCCAATATAAGTTATGTCAACACCAGTGGAGATACGCGTGTCCACCGCATGTAAATTTTTAGAAAGTGCTAAGGTAAATCATTTCGTGCTGCAGACTTGCTCAAAACATGCAAATGATACCACTTCATAGAATGACAATGCGTTTAATGGTAACCGCGGCGACAGAAGACTTTCCTATATACTATGTAGTGTAGATGTCATTGCGACAGCAATTCGCTGGATTGTGGTATGCATTATTTTATGATGATAGATCACTAATGTTTCGCGTCCGACCCAGTACTGAATAAAAGATTTACGCTACTAAAACTGTAACATTTAGTGTCGTATGCTCCAACCATGCCCACTCCACTCTGGGTAAACTAAATATGTATATGGTGCAACAAATCCCGACAAGACGGTAAGATCTAAACATCACTTATATGAATGTCTACAAGGAACCATGGAAGGCACGCACGCACGCACGAACGCACGCACGCACCCACGCACGCACGCACGCACTACAGGACCGGATGTAGGCTTGTTGGTGGTGTGTGTGTGAGTGTGTGTGTGTGTGTGGGGGGGGGGGGTCCCGTGTAAACCGTCAGACAATTTTCTCAGCGTAGATTGAAGCACGACTCAGACTATTACCATGAGCAGCGGCAATGAGCAGTGGTAAGAAAATTAGCGAAAATAGCAGAAAAAACCATTGCAACGATTCAAAAGGACACTTATTTCCAGGATTGACAGGATTGCATGATATAACATAATTATAATTCGATTGACTAGTTGGCTGTCAATTGCCTCAACGTAAAATTATTATGTCTAAGATCTTCCCGTACGAAAGTTGGGAGCAGAAAAATATTTGGTAGTTATATACTACCCGGTTAACAATTGAGTCTCTACATTGACACTAGTTCCATTGTATGTCCTTTACTCTAATATATGTCATGGACAAACCATCCAGGACTATTAAAAACCCTGGACCTGCTTTTGCACTACTCCACATCATGCCACACCACACTACACTAGAGTAATTCTACTTCGGCGTATCGAATTCCCTCAAAGCGGTCTCCCGCTGGTCGAGTCGTCACACCCTGGCTGCGTACAATGCCCATTGATACAGCGCGACAACGGATCCACGCTTCAGTGCCAATCAAAGTCAGCTCCATTCAGCGACTGCCGGGGGAACGTTCAAGCGCAGTCGCCACACCACGGCGTGATTTTATGTATAATTGATTACGGCATGCGCCGGGCGCTTCCGGGGGCAGAAAGGGGTGTTTGGTGTCGTGTCCATTTCCGACTCCTTTACACGGCGAAGTGTCATGCTTAAAGCTGCTGAAATCGTTTAATAAAGCTAGAGTAGAGGGCTAGCATCGACACCTGCTTACTATGGGTCATACGTTTAGGGACCGTTCACAATTGCTGACACTTCTCTATTCACACAAAGCGTATTAATTCTCATACCTCCTCCTCGAATTAGTACTTTGAAATGTTGAAAACTTCCCACATTGAAAATATATCAATGTCATAACACAGTGCACGTATATAGGGCGTACACTAATAACCAACATAATATGTTTACAGACATCTATCTACAATAATTATATTATAGCGTTGTATTTTTCTAACAACTTCGTGGTGTCATACTGATCATTTTTCACGAAGTTGTAATTTATCCAAGATGTTGGACTGCACTGCAGCGCCGCACCGCCACCGGTTACGCAATTTAAAATAATAGTAGTCCCGTGACTGCACACAGCGCGGCGCTGCGTGGCACAACAGTGGTGATATTTCGTATGCGACCGACATTGCAAAGATTAGTACGCGGGCCTAGACCCCTCCCCCTCCCCTTTAGTGTGCTTTGTACAAATAAGTAAATGTGGACAATTGAGAGCGGTCCCTTAGTCGAGATCGGATTCTCTCAATACATATTAAACGACAACGTGTGAATGCACGTGCGGTAGGTGAGTCATTAAATACCCAGCTGCATCCAGGCAGAGGGTGGTGAACGCACAGTCACATAACCCTTTTGTGGCCAGTATAGCGTTTCCTGGACCCTTGTAAAAAATTGTTCTGTTGTATTATTTAAACCTTTACAGCACGTTAGCCATCCATTGGCTACTGAGCTTGTGTGTGAAATTCATGAAATGATGTACTGCACGTGTATGGAAAACACACCCGTACGTAATACCCTTCAATTTCTAACCAGTGCGTTGACTGGTTTGATATGTTGGTGCGGCGTCTGGCCTAACAGCCACTGCGCAGATATGCGGGCGGTCAGCGTCTGTCTACCGCCTTCTACTGTACTACAGACAAATACCTCTACAATATGCGGGTGGCCAACGTCTGTCTATCGCCTTCTGCTGTACTACAGACAAATACCTTTAACCACTTATGTAGCGCAAATGTGCTCTAAACGTCACACATAACATGTCGTCCACATTATCTAATGATGCTTTATGTGGGTAACTGGGATGAATCACATTGATGGTCTGTCGCCATGGGACAGAAGTGGCGGGGAGAGGAGCCAGGGAAGCAGAGAGGTAAGAGGGAAGCAGGGAAGGCGGGGAGGTGGGAAGGGTGGCCGGTGGGCAGAACAAAGACTGCGACCACAGTCTACCGGGACAGAAGAGACAGGCAGTGAAATGCTGCAGGTTCAGGTCTATACGGACCGGCTAGAGAACGAATGCAACTGAATAATATCCAGGCACGTCCTCATGGTTTTGAAAAGGGAGTTCGGGCGTACACGATCAGCTGGGGATTTCTGGGAAATGTTGCAGTTAAACTAAAAAAAACCCCGACCTCCCCCCCTCCCCCGAGGATGTGTATGATATAACACACTATTCAAGCTCTCTCCATGGAAAATGTTAAATGCTTGCAAGTTCCAGTTCCTGTTGTTCGTGGAGCGAAGTGTAGCCGGTTGCAACTGTCAAAACTTGAAGGCGATACTTGACTTTATATATATATATATATATATATATATATATATATATATATATATATATATATATATATATATATATATATATATATATATATATATATATATA
Organism: Lamellibrachia satsuma; assembly: GCA_033239005.1. Taxonomy (NCBI): domain Eukaryota; kingdom Metazoa; phylum Annelida; class Polychaeta; order Sabellida; family Siboglinidae; genus Lamellibrachia; species Lamellibrachia satsuma. The sequence goes on from BSQZ01000008.1 coordinate 7,610,182, forward strand.
TATATATATATATATATATATATATATATATATATATATATATATATATATATATATATATATACATATATATATATATATTATTTTTTTATTTAAATGAACTACATTTCGGCGATATACTCGAATTGGACTGTCTGATAATGTTTTTTTGGTAAGAAATATTGAATTAATAAGCTAGAGTTAAAATGTGAATATTCAAAATTATAATACACACCCAGTTGCAAAAAACTAGTTGACTGGTTCTTACTGGCGTCCTGGCATAAACCATTGTCACCTGTATTTTTAATTCTTCCTGTTATACAAAATAAATTCAATGTCAATTCAATTCCGTTCAAGTTGTCGTTCATCACTTGTTAAATCAGCCATGATTGGACCAACATTACTGTCTCGAGTGTATGCGATTACAATGATTATTGGGACAAAGTTCGGTTTCACGTTTCACGGTTTGATCCAGTGGAGTATTTGGGGGGAGGTCACTGGGTCATCCCCCTTTGGCTTACATAAAAAATCCTGCATTTTCCCGTAGCGTCGATATATGGTAGCATGGGTGATTAGGCTTGCTCCCCCTTTGCCCCCCCCCCTTGCGAGGTCCTAGATACGCCACTGGTTTGATCAACCAGGTCGAGCACGCAAGTCGCCTGAAGTCACAACATGTTTACTTACCACTGACACCGCCCTGGGCCCTGAAACGTGTTTTGTGGGAGGATTTACGGCTTTGCGGTTTGATATTCTCCATATTCTCCATCCACAAGTAGCGTAGACAGAAGGACATAGAGCTAGAGGCACGCAACGAATACACTGCACAGTCTAGACACATGGCTTGAAAGACCAGCCAATGACCCTCAGCTGCTGAAAGACCAGCCAATGACCCTCAGCTGCTGAAAGACCAGCCAATGACCCTCAGCTGCTGAAAGACAGGCCAATGACACCCAGCTGCTGAAAGACCAGCCAATGACACCCAGCTGCTGAAAGACCAGCCGTTGACCCTCAGCTGATGAAAGACCAGCCAATGACCATCAGCTGCTGACAGACCAGCCAATGATACCCAGCTGCTGAAAGACCAGCCAATGATACCCAGCTGCTGAAAGACCAGACAATGACCATCAGCTGCTGACAGACCAGCCAATGATACCCAGCTGCTGAAAGACCAGCCAATGACCCTCAGTTGCTGACAACTACAAATGACATAATTATATGGAGAGTCATCATTGTCAACGTCACCAGAAATGACACCGTAAGAAGAAGAAGAATGCCAACTGACAAAGTTGACTCTATGCGACATCATTTGGGAGCGGACTGCAAACACGTCGTAGGATAATAAAATAAATCTAGAAGCCAAGCGAAAATAATATTAACGCACAGTAAAAACTAAACAGTTTTTTTTTATTAATCTTCATGAGTTTTTAACATTAGTTATCAGTGTCAGTTGACTAAATGTATTCGATAAATGTTGGGGAACTTGCAAGCATACATAAACAGCATGGTTACTTTAATAAAATGTTTACATGGGCAACCACTGATTAAGACATTGCAATTAAAACTCATTCCATAAACACCTTACACAGCACTAACCGTACTAATATTAACGTTAGAAAACAGATACTTAATTTATAACACACCAGCACTCAAGTTGCCTGAAGAATGTATTCATGACAGACCTTATTATTCGAACAGTCGCTGTTTTCTGGCATGTAGTCCCATTAAAATCAACGGCGCAGTCAGTGTAATACATATACTACTCGGGCACTCTTTTATACAGTTGAACGAAATGCGACATAGACACATACATAAAGGTAAAGTTAAAGGTACGTTCTTATATAGCGCGGTATCCAGTCCTTGAGACTGTTCAAAGCGCTTCACACTTCACCCCCTGGCAGACCTGTTCATTCCAACGCCATCTCAACTTCTCTGGGAAGTATCCAGCCACGCTGTAATTACTGCGCGAAGACTGTAGGTTTAAATATCCACCTCTGTCTGACCGAGATCAAGTACCTCGGTAGCACATTTACAGAAGATGAACGATTTAACAGAGAAGTCGAAACAAGAGTCAAGAAAGCAAACAATGTCAGCTACCAGCTTGCACCGCTCCTGAAACACCCCAATATCCCCAATCGAAACCAAAGCTAAGCATCTTCCCCACCCTGACATACCAGTACCAGACATGGACCTTGACCAAAAACCTTGAAAGAAAGATCACCACCTGCGAGATTAGATGTCTGAGAAGAACCGTCAATAAGACCAGACGAGACATGATAAGAAACGAGCAGATCAGGGAAATGGTCGGAACAACACCAGCCCACCACTACATACAACAACACCAGCCCACCACTACATACAACAACACCAGCCCACCACTACATACAACAACACCAACCCACCACTACATACAACAACACCAGCCCACCACTACATACAGCAACACCAGCCCACCACTACATACAACACCAGCCCACCACTACATACAACAACACCAGCCCACCACTACATACAACAACACCAGCCCACCACTACATACAACACCAGCCCACCACTACATACAACAACACCAGCCCACCACTACATACAACACCAGCCCACCACTACATACAACACCAGCCCACCACTACATACAACACCAGCCCACCACAGCATACAACAACACCAGCCCACCACTACATACAACACCAGCCCACCACTACATACAACAACACCAGCCCACCACTACATACAACAACACCAGAGAATCAAATGGTTTGGACATCTGACACGCATGGCTACCCATCAGCTGGCCCTCAAGGCATACAACACCAGGATTGCAGGCTTCAAAGCGAGAGGGAGACCAATAAAAACTTGGATTGCGGGTGTCAAAGAGACACTGATGACATCCGGCACCCCCCTCTCTAGGCATTCCGGCTTGCTGCTGATCATCAGCTTCATCTCCCCGCGACACTCCCTGGTACAAACAAATAAAGTAAAGTAAGTCTGTAGCCAGGTACTCAATTGTACAGCTGAGTGAACTGTGGCAACACGCATATGTATTCAGATACATTCATACGTACACACGCATTGCGCGCGCGCGCACGCAAGCACGCAGCCCGAATCGCTAATAGCAAAACGTCTACTTTCTTTATCAGTTTACGGAACGGTTAATAGAAAGTGGCGCCATCTTGCGAATGGCATTGCATACTGTCCCAGCATGCCTTGGGAATGTTATTTACAGTGGCAACAAGACGGAAGACGGCAACAATCCGTGGCGTAGGTGCAGGCCTCAGACCCATTAGAGGTTAGCGCTCGTGTTGGAATTCCTTATCACTAACAAAAGAACACTAACACGAATGGTTTTACTTTCCATAAATTGGTGCTGCCATTGACTGAGCAGCGTTTAAATTCGCCACTCTAGCGTCAGGATCGAGAGGCAACAGTTATCGACTAAACTTTTCTAAACGACCGCAGCCTCGTTCAGTGCAGTGGATATGGAGCACCGTGTCTGGCAATATTTTGTCAGAAAAACATACAGTGTACTAGGTAATTGTCCAGTGGGGCAAGTCGAAAATATTTTAATAACTCACCATGGCGTTGGATTCGGGAGGGGGGGTGGATGGCTGGGTCCCAATATTTGTTGAGATAATATATATATATATATATATATATATATATATATATATATATATATATATATATATATATATATTATCTCATATCTTATATATTATATTGGGACCCAGCCATCTACCCCCCTCCCGAATCCAACGCCATGGTGAGTTATTAAAATATTTTCGATTTTATATATATATATATATATATATATATATATATATATATATATATATATATATATATATATATATATATATATATATATAAACACACTGATTGGTGTGGTTTTTGCCTTAGGTAATATAATATGCTGTTTTCACAAAAATCTGAAGTGAACTACTCACCAATATCGAACAACAGAAAGACGTTTCTCAAAGCGAGGCTAGCGCCAGAATTTGCCTTAAAAGAAAGAGCATCTTAGAAAAAGCCTAATTGTACAGTAATATGCAACACATGCATTAAATGCATAACAATCACATGGCTTTTTAATTACTTTCCTGTAGTGATTATTACGAACAGTTGCATACATTTTCGTCCGATAAAGTAAAATATGGCATATTTAGAAAATGCCCCAATGTGTCATACCAGTAATGTCACCTGGCGATTAATGTCAACCTAGATATAAGAAAAGTGTATCAAAAACTTAATAATAAATTGTTTGTGCATCATTTTTGTCCTAAAAAGTTAACTTTATCAGACATTTATACTCCCAGTGGCTGATGTATGATTTTATATCAGACTAATGACGTTTCTAATGTGAGATTCAGCTAGATCACAAAATGAGGCGAAAACTACGCTGGTGACTGTACTCATATACCTTTAGCAAAACAATCTGTATAATTTTTATATAATATGCCATACGATTTCTGTGGATAAAATTCTATACAATGGAATTTTATAGAATTTTTATTGAATATCTATAGAATTTTATTATAGAATATTGTAAAGGATTTTAGTGGAGACATTTTTATTGAATTCAGAAAATATTCTATATAATGTCTAATATAGTATTCCATTGTTTTCTATACACAATTATACTACCCTATGTATAACTCTATAGTAGATTGTTATAGAATTCTATGGATTTTTGCCAACAGCCCTTGTATTTATACTTATCCTCAAGACTCATAACTAAAGTTGATGCATCAGGCCACATGGCTCGGTTACTGTAACAGTTAATAATATATTTACAGTCAGGGTGAAATTGTGACGGTTCTACATCCAACTGTTATGCATATTATATAAACGTAATTATAATGATGTGTAACAAATAGGGGAGGAGAAATAATGAAGCCACAGCATACAACAATACTGAACACTTTTAATCCTATATATATCACTTTAATTAATTTTTCAAGCCAATTAGCAATCGCTTGACATGCCTCTTGAAATGAAGTATAGAGTATTACAGACATCATAATAACCAATCTGTTTTTTCAGACTTATCGACCATGTGCCTGAAATGAAGACACTTGTGAACTTTGCACACAAGGCAAACATTACTGGCTATAAAATTACAAGAAACATTAATTCTTTATGTAGATGTACATATTAAAGTAGATCACAAAAATAGCCATTCAAAATCTGTACAACAGAAGGAATTAGTGTAAAAAATGAGTCCGACCATGAACGAGGTGATGCCACCAATCATGTACCCTGGGGGAAGGGCAGGGGCTGGTCGAAGACGCACATTCCATGGTGTGCCTTCCCATGACATGACAACTAGACAAGATGGACAGAGAAAGGTTCACACATCTGTGACTTCAGTCACGGAGCATGCACGCAAAAAATCCCGGGAGGACAACTTCAGTTGGGAGGAAGGAGTTGATGATTACAACTTGTCTTGGCTCTTTGACCCGAACAGAAATGACCACCTGCCTTTGGAACAGCAACTGAAAATGTACTCGAGGCGTGACCTCCGCCAGAGCAAGCTGTTCAACATAGGTACACGCTTGTGGCCAAACGAGGAACATTCTCGCAGAAGGGTAATTAATGTCAGTGGAGGGTTTTACCCCCGTTCAGCTCCCACAATTTATGACAGCCACACTGAAGTCCAAACTAAGGGTGCTGTAGAGGCAACTCAGGCACCCCCGCCTGTGCAGACGACGGGTAAACTCCGGCCACATAAACCGCGGACCATTGAGCCAGACCCGAAAGAGGTCCGGGAGAAATCAGAGAAGGCGAAGTTGCAGGAACACATGATTTGGGTGGACGAGAGGAGGAAGTTTCGGCAGCAGCTGGACAACCTGGGTCTAAGTGAGGAATATCTGCGTCGCAAGCCCGACAAGACGCTGATGGAGTCACGTGTCCTTAGAGAGATGGTTGCAGTCAGGACAGCACAGCCTCCACCACTGCCAGTAAGTCTCACTCATCAGGGAATGATGTTAATCTACAAAACATCCTTTCATATTTTCGTTTGAACTCATCTTTAACTTGAAACAATCTAGTGAATGTTGGGTGAAATAAAACATGTCTAAAAATAGCAAATTGAAAATAGCAAATTGGGGTGGCCTGGTCTTGTCAGTTGTGTATACATACATAATACATCCCATTATACATCCCATGCCTACATGTATTACATATAGGCATGGGATGTATCCATTGCATGCATACATAGTATTACATACACACATACATGTGGCATATTATGTTGTATTTTGTTATACGTATCTGTGTCCATACACATACAAAATCCTCATTTATCTTATTGTTATAAATACATGCTATCTAATCAGATACACTCACAACAAAAACAGTCTTAAAATTTCAGGAAACAGACAAAGTATCAAAGCAAAATCAGTTGACTGATATCATTACACTATCACCTTGCAGTATTCAGGGGTCCCAGTATTGAGGTATATCGCGCGCACGCACGCACGCACGCACGCACGCACGCACGCACGCACGCACGCACGCACGCACGCACGCACGCACGCACGCACGCACGCACGCACGCACGCACACACACACACACACACACACTTTCACATCACACATATTCAGAGGTCCCATCACACATATTCAGGGGTCCCATCACACATATTCAGGGGTCCCAGTCTTGAGGTATATTGCACACACACACACGCCCACACACACACACACACACACCTTCATATTATGACCGTCAAAGATCACAACCCTAGAAATCTTACCCAGGACATAGTTGGGTTTACAACATGGTTCATGTCTAGAATCTGCCTACCGGGCACATTACATGTTGTCAGAAATTACCTGCGTTCCAGCCATTGGTACTCAAAGTAACATCGACTCATGGGACAGAACCCAAGACCAAACCCGCACTAGCTCATTGCCGAATGGTCAATGGGGGTCAATGTAGGATCAAGGGTCACAGAAACTGTAAACACTGACCACGTATGATGAGCCCTATGTGGTGATCGTCTCGGATGAGTCGTGGTCACGGCTTGTCATCACATAATCTTTTCTGGAAATTGTCAACGTATAACTATGGAAACGAAACTGGTATCAGTGAGTATATAGGCTAAGGATCCACAGAAAACATTACATCATCAATTTCGTCAAACAATTACGGCACACAGTGATCAAACTACATGAATGGATGCCGTTTGCGTAGAAATTGCCCCACAACTTAAAACAAACTGAGAGTGTGTTTGGAAGAATGGATCTATCAATGCATGCATTGTACATTTCCTTCATTAGTCCTGGATACTGGGTTAAATAACACAATACATTACTGTCAGTTGTTTGTTCTTCATTTACAGTAGACTCCACTTAACAGAATCAAGGATAGTGGAATCGGCCGTTTAGTAGACTGAAATATATTCCCGGTGTATTAAAATGGGCCGCTTTAGTGAATCAGCCACTTGATAGAATCAAACTGCTCTGGCCTGAAGTGATTCTATTATACGGAATCCATTGTGTACTATTTCATATTATCTATAGATGGAGTTGGAATCCATTGTGTACTATTTCATATTATCTATAGATGGAGTTGGAATTCATCAAATACTAATAGCGAAAAAATTCCTTGCAGCCTGAGGAGGAGCCCCCTCTGGTGGGCATCTTGCCCTCCGAGTCACCGATCATTCGACGCCCATCACCAGTTGCTATTCGACTCATCGAGAAGTTCTTACGCCAGAAGAAGATGCGATTGGTTGATCTGTTTGCGGTCGTTGACAAGGATAAGAATTGGCTGATAACGCGAGAAGACTTCAGGAAAGCGATCCAACAAGTAGGGACACACAAACTGTATATGTTGTGTCCTTCCTCGTTTCTCCCTTTATAAAGGGGTGGGGCTACCTCGTGTACTGTGCACTGCCCCAACTGTTATCCCTTTCCATTTCTCCCTATCGGCAGCTTTCTCCCTATCGACAGCCTTCTCCCTATCGACAGCCTTCTCCCTCCACTTTATATTTTTATGGTTACTCTGCGTTTTAATTTGTCTAGTTCAGTTGTTAGCCATCATAGCATCGTAGTTTTTTCCTTCTGTTAGGCACATTTTTCAGTATTAAATTATAATTTTTACTAGCTCTTTTGTTGAACATGGTAGAGATTGGGTGATTAAACTACAAATATAATCAGTTATGATTACAATTACTTATAAAATGTATGAGTACAAGTACGATTAATAAAATTTAATGTAATCGATTTTGATTACTTTAGCATATAATCATGATTACAATCATAAAAACATAAATAAAAAATGTGTAACTGTATTTATTACTATGATTACTTTGGCAGTGTAATTTTGATCGAGTATGATTACTTGGCCTCTATGACCAATGTAACTGAGTACGAGACTACGAGTACGGTTACTCAAAAATGTTCAACAATTATACACACAATTATGATTACTGAGTATGATTACTCCATCTCTGGAACAGGGTCTTACTCTGGATGTGAGTGTATAGATAAAGTTTTTTATTATCTATTATTATCCCCAGGCCAAGATCCCAATATCTGAAGTGTTGCTGGAAGACCTGGTGCTGACTCTAGACACAGACCTCGACGATGTCCTCGACTACCGGGATCTAGCCCAGGGAATGGGGCTGTGGAAGGCTGAGAAATGGGAAACAAAAAGGAAACGGATAACACATGCAGCCACTGCAGACGATCAAGGTCAGGGCAGAGTCACGTTTGTCATATGATTTTTGCATGCTATGATGGAATGTTTTATGTTTTTTTACAGCGGCAAAACAATCATTAAACTTCATTCTGTGCATTTTTAACTTTCGTGATTAAATAATGTAAAACGTCAGATTTTAGCAAGACACTAACTTGAATGGCTTACGTTTTGCCAAATTTTTTTCTCGTTATAAAATGCAATGTCATACATGCTAACTCGTTTATCATTAACTGATTTTCTGAATGTTTGTGTGTGTTTTGAAGTAGGCTTTTTTGTGTTATGGGATATGGTCTGTATTTGTCAAATGACATGTGACTAAGAAATCATCAAAGAGCAACTCTTGTTCAAAAACCTTCTCCACATAGGGAAACAATTCCTCCTGTCTGGGCTGGAGAAGCCAGACACCCAAGAGTACCAGACCCAAGAAGGCAACATCCCTACAGTCATGGGAAGACCAGATGTCCACTGGGCACCCGAGCCGAACAAGGGCAGAACGTCGAGAGTGAAGTCTGCTCTGAGTGCTCTCAGTTCAAGGTCATCGCCCTTCCTGGAGCCCCCGGAACCAGACCTGAGGCCGGAGCAGATGATCCTCTCCTCGGAGGAAGCAATGGTGGATCTGAGGAAGAGGGATCGGGAAGCCCTCCCACGCAACCTTGATGCTAGGAAAAAACAGGTGGAGTAATTTTACTTCAGGATTCAAATGGGGGGCATGGCAGGTACTGCGAGGTGGGAGGTTGGTCCTAAAATTACGTTGGAGGTGGGATTTGTGGGATGTGGACTCTAAAAATGATGGGAGGTGGACCCCCAAAACAGGTGGGAGGTTGAAACCCCTGCCACACTCCCCCAAGTCCTTTTGCTTTAAGAAACTTGGGCAGTAGTTCCACGCTGCCTCAGTTCACTCAGCTATATAAATGAGACTCAGTGATACAGCGAAGAATATTTGTGACTGAATAGTTTTGTGCACTCATTGCAGCATGGCTGAATTCTTCCCAGAGATGTGGAGTTGGTGTTGGAATGAACAGGTTTGCCAGGGGTGACGTATAAAGTGCTTTGAGCGGTCTTAAAATGTGGATACGGCTCTATGTAAGAGTCAACACTTTTCTGTTCAGATTGTAGACTTGCAGGAGATGCAGCCGAAACTTCTTTTCAGATGTGCCCACTGATGTCAGGTTTATAAACTTTCCATCATTTCTTTAGCCCATCGCTAGTCGGGTTGGTTGGTGCTCAGATCTGTAATGCGTGAATAGCTAAGTAATATGCGCTGTCAGTCAGTTTAATAAAAGAAAAGATGTTTGAAAAATGACAAAAAAGCAGGTGATCCCCAATACGTGATAGGTCTGAAAATAATTACTTTTCTGTTCAGATGAAACAGCGCAGACAGGTGGCAGCACAGTCTGGCAAGCCACAGCCTCCGCAGCGACAACTGTCATCCACCAAGCCAGATGTATGCGCCATCATCAAAACCGGCAACACCGCAATCGATAATCACTTCCAGCGATCGACACTAGGTGGCAATGCATGCGTGGTGTTGAATAAGTTCCGACAGGCTGTATTCAATGAGTATGTCGAACTGTGTCGCATGTGTGAGCGGGCGGAAATTCCACTGACAGAGGAGATTCTCAAAAGGGGTAGGTGGCCATCAATAGGTGTCGCCATTAGTCCTACCAGGGAGGCCAGAGAGCCTTTGCACTGGGGGGGGGGGCAGTTATGGAATTAAAAAATTCAGGGAAAGGACCTGAAAAAAGGTGGTTGTGTGGAAAATGGGTATAAAAATTAGCTGTGAAGTCTTACATTGCTGATAAAAAGGGGGCGCAATGAAAGCCCAGTAAATAACATGCCGATTTATTCTCAAGGAAACATGTTTGGCTGCTTTAGATCCCCGGGCTGATGAACAATGGCCAAATAACATAGGTCCAAAATTCTGCCAAATGTGTGAATTGGAAAAGTGGGTGCAATTGTAAAGAAGCATGTGTTGGTAAATGTTTGAAAATGTGGTGGAAAATCGAGTTTATTAATTCAGTTTTCTGAATAAATAAAAAGAAGTTTGTTGGTTCAGTTTTTTGTCCTCGCAAAATAGAGAACAATGGTTCTGTACTAGGATTTTATTACTAGTACCTAATGAAAAATTTTTTTATCAACAATAGTTCTTTGATAGGAATTTATTATTTGTATTATTTTTTTTTTTTGGAAAACTAACAAGGACTACATTTTTATTAGAATTTAGATGTGTTATACAAAAAACCAACAGCGGTAGCACATAACGCAGCTTGTATTGTAGAGGGAAAACTAGCCACGTGTGGCTATATAACCTCAGTGTAGTAATTATATTTAATATGTTCTATTTTTTCTATGTATGTACAGCCTGTATCACAGTTACTATAACAAAACCACCTTGAATTGAAAAAAGGACAGTCATTGTCATTTTGATCCACTGCTTCTAAGAATGCTGAAGACACATAAGTTTCCTGCATTGTTTAGATGTTAAACCAACGTTTCCCTCCTTGCCTTCAGCACTCCTCTATCCACCGGACAAACCACACAACAACATCAAGAAACGAATTCGCCAGCCGGATTCCCTCATTTCCCGGGATTCCTTTGCAACTTCCACCGCCTCAAGGAAACATTCCTCTGTGTCGGGCCCAGGTGGCAGCACCGGCAAGAAGAGGTATTCCCATCATGCGAATTTTGTCGCATTCTCGGGTCCAGGCCATGGAGCGAGACGATCGAAAGGAATGTCTGATGGTTATGACGCTTCCAGTCGCGTTGTCAGCAGGAGGGTCACATCTTGTCTGTATCCACCTGCGGATTACATCATGAAAGCTCCAGAGAAGATGCACCTGTCTACGGGCAAGGCACATGTCAGCAGCAAGGTCCAATGCTGGATGACGTTTGAAGAGTATGAAGAGATGATCGGGTATGTAGTGTCACTATGGTAGTTGCTAGGGTTGCATAAAAAATTGGGTAGCATCACCTCAGAAAATGTTACTATAATTTACCTAAAACGATTCAACTACAATTTGTTTTAAATTGGCAGCCTTTATAACTGTCCCACAACAGTTTTATTTACAACATATGAACTTAGGTACAAATAATCCACTGATAACACTAAATTAACATATTTGTTTACGTCGGCTATAAATAAAACTATTTAGTTAGTCTATTTCTTTTTTCTCTGCAGTAAATTGGTGAACGGTTATACCCCGTTGCCAGGGCGAAGTAAAGAGGGCACATTCTGGCCGGGTTATATGCTCGACAAACTACGACTACACATGCCGGATGAGAAACGTGACACCGAAGGGGCAGTGTTCCATCACACCACCAGAGGGGGCCGTCGACACAACTATGGCTATGACAACGACTTGAAAATGTGGCCTTTCGAAGCAGGGGGGTGCATACAGTATGGGACGATAAAACCCTACTATGGCTGATGTATAAAGTATCTGCAGTAGGCATGGAGTACTAAGTCACTAATAATATTAATGACATATAGGTTCAGCCTGATTTTTTAATAAATAGTTATTTATATATTTGTTAAACTCATCATTAAATGTATATTTTTTTTAATCAATGGAAATGTTGCAAAAGCCTAGTAGTGATATCAGTCTGCTTGTAAATCATTTTGAACATGTCTGATAGACATTAAATGCGGGTGCCAAATTTAAGTGTAGATTTGGTAGATATTTATTTAGGAAATCTCACAAATCATCAAATTGTTTATTGTTAAGATGATTTCACAGTGCCAAAGTAACCGTTTTTGCAGTGTTGTTTTTTTAAAAAGTATTTTGCACTAAGTCTAAAAGTATAATGTCATTAATATTCATCGTATCTCCATGACAACCAAGATGTGCCAAAATACGTGATCATAACTTGAGTGTATTTATCTATTTTGTATGATGCTGGTGTTTTGTATGATGCTGGTGTTTTGCAATAATAAAACGTTTACTCATATATTTGTTTTGTTAGAGAATAAACAGTTAGTTTGGTTGAAGGAAATGTTAATTAACCAATCCACATCTAGTTGGGGGTTTCAAATATTAAAATATCCCAATTCTTTTAGTAATTGTTCAATGTCATACAATATTATATTTCTTGTTTTAATCTTTATTTCTATTGTATATTTACTATCAGACTATTTAGTAGACCAATAAATCACAAATCGCATGATAAAAACGTGATATTTCACTTTCAAAGGTGACGATTTTTTTATCACCAATTTACATTTTTTATCACCAAATTGTGCATTTTTATATATATTTTTAATAATATTGCCTCGCTCAAAAAGGAGTGCAACAAAATGTCTGTAAAATATGTGCAGTCATTCAGTTAAACAATGAAAATCGTTGTACATCCCTTCAATCAAACCCATGTCAGAACCTCGTCAAAAGCAATCAGTGGAAAGATTTTTCGATACATTTGAGTTTGTAGAAAACACAATCCAGGTTGAAATTTGGTACACAATTTGTTTATTTTACTAATAATCGCATAACTCGAAGCAGTACATAATCGCAAAAAAGCAAAGCTCTTCCAGTGGTGTGTCTACTTTCAGTTTAACTTATCATGAAGACGTATAACAGAATAAACAGGCAGTTGAATTTTTATCAGAAATGAATAATGCAAAGTAATCACCAGTAGAAGGGTCCAAAAGGAATTGTAGATTTCCGTCATAATGCAACATTTTGTCCACAGAACAACATCCTGAATATCTGACCCCATACCAGGCAGCAAATCATTTATTTGAGTTTAGATGGAAACCAACCAGATTCCCACATGAATTTAGAATTCAGCAGCCTGGTTTTAATATTCAAGTTTTACCCTTGCCAGAACAATATGAGGGTATTTTTATAAACAACTATGTTTTCAGTGAGCAGTCACGTTTGCTTGGCAAAACAACTCCAGCTTTGGACGATTCTTGTGCCACTATGGCCTTCTCTTCACCCTAGAAACAACAGAAACACCAGTTAAATGTTTGCATAAATCACACAAGATGGTGCAAGAATGGCAACAAAACCTGTAACACCCTTAAACAAACCATTATAATTATTCATGTCCGCTGGTATGCAGAGCATGTTCAAAAGGAGCTTGCCAACAGCTTGCCAGCTTGACAAAACAGACTGTGCACAGTTAAAATATTCACAATGATGATCTGATGATCTGTTATTATCTGCCATTTGACAAATGCAAACCTTAATCCATATAAAATGCATTACTCTCATGAGCTTTCATTTCTTAATATTTTCAAAAACACAATTTTGCGATGAAATATGCCAGTTTACTACATATATTATAGGTCGTTGTAGGACAATAAATTGCGCACCAACAGATCTTCACCTTTGAATGTGAAATATAACGTTTTTTCACCGTACGATTTTATTGATCAAATTCCTGTTTCATAAAATTTTTTACAACAAATATACTACATCAATAAAGATTACAACATGAAATGTAACACTGATAATTCAGGTGTATTTTAGAAATTTTTATACAGAATTTGTGTATTTTAATTATATGAAATCCCCCAACTAACTGCATGTCAATTAACTAATGAAAATAGAACCAGTAGAACCAGAGGACACAAAGCAGCATTAGTTAAGGAGCAGTGTAGGTTGGACATTAGAAAGTATCCATTCTCACAGAGGGTGAAAAGTTAATGGAACAAACTGTCAAATGATTGTGTTAATCCTAGTAGTGTGAATACGGTTAAAAATAGAATTGACAGATATCTGATATGGACGGGCTATATATAGATGATAAAATTGTTGGACTCTCAATAAGCCAATGCCTTCCTTGCCATCTGGAACTTGTTGTTTGGGATGGCAGTCTTATTAGAGCTTGTTAAACCATCATCATGTCCTCTAGCTGTGTTTATGCTGAGAATTGCACGAACCTTTTCTCCAAATTCGGTGAGGTCTCGTCTCATGGCATAGGCATCTTCTCCATCAGCATAATACTTGGGTTCTATATCACTTATCCTGCAAATACACACTCAAATAAATAGCAGAATGTGAGTTGGCACTTACTAGGATTATTAACATATTAACATAAATTGGATATCTGCATAATCTTAGACCTTACAACAGGTTTAATACACCCATTCAGATGTTTTGAATACGTTTTGTAAAAGAATGTACATTTTATAGTATTTGGTTACATTCAAATGCATTTGAACTACGTTTTGTTATTTCTTCCACCTGGAACTGAAATGGCAATTAACTTTAACCGAGACCTTTGGTGCTATTGGGAACCGCAGCTTCCGTACCAATCCCGGAGCCACGACATCAGTAGTACAAAATATATTGAACGTACAGAGAAAGTTGCACTCACGTAAACTTGAGGGTACTGGCGTAGAGATGTAAGGCGGCACGATTGCTCTTGCGGACATGAAGCGAAACATACTTGGCATTGAAACACTCGACCATTGACCTCGAGGCTTGGTCCATTAGTTTCTGTGCCAGACCAAGTCTCCGATGTGACCGTTTCACAGCCTAGTGACAACAACATGGACATCTCAGTAAGTGCACGGATAATTCAACTGTAGCTGTTTGTATTGATCCTTGTTTCACAAAGTTGATAATTGATAAAGCTGATAACTGTTTCACAAAGTATATGTCCCTGCAAAATGGTCTGAAATATAACCATGGTGGGCGTGAGTCTGCATACAATGTTTCAATGTGGATGAAAGTTATAAAGTTAACCAGGTGAATAAAAACAGTTTACGTGATTTTTACCCCCCCAGGTCAATAAACATAAACATTACCACTAACATTTGTTAAAAAAACTCCGACCTAAAAAAGAAAAACAAGTGGTGACATCAAGGTCATTTAAAATGGTTCCGTAAAACACTTTTCTTTTTATGAAGTGTACCATATGGGAAGGTTTGTGACGTTGCTAATTTAGAACTTTGGAATTTAAATGATACAAAACTCCCAATGAAAATTGCAGTACCGTTGATCTACGTTCCCTTTAATTCTGTTCTTGTGCTTGACTAGGTTTTAATATCTACTCACCAGGGATGTGATGTGGCCATGGGGAACAGAATCCTCTGGATCTTCCTCCCTACAAACACCAACAATTAGGGTCATAATAATTCTCATCCGACCACAACATTTAACTCAATGTTTTTATTAACCTGTGTGGCCACCAGATGGCACTGTGGTCAGTGTGGTGAGAAACACACTTAATCAGAATGTGACTTAGTGTTGATTTAGACAAATTAGTACTAGAAACAGGTTGTATGAATTTACCAAATAAATTGCTAGTGTCAGTGGTACATGTGATATGGACCTAAGGTTCCTCAAGGTTAACAGCATGCATGCTCTCATACTCCAATACAAAATCAATTATCCCCAGAATTGCAGAATACTGTTAAACTCAAACACTAATGGTTAATCATAATCAAACCAGCCAGCCAGCCAACCAACCAACCAAGTATTTAGATAGCGTCCTTTCAAGCCTTAACTGTTCAAAGTCACTTTCCAAGTTCATTAATTTAAAAACAAGTCATATGTACTCTCTCAAAAATGATCACATTTCACACTATCTCTAGATTGGAATTTAAAAATTGAGAACTGTTGCTTTAGGTACTAATATTAGAACAATAAATGAGGCAAGTTTAAATAAATTAATTAAATAAATAACAACTTTCCAATCATGTCAGTCCTTTGTCTGAACGTACATTTTGGCGAGCACATAACCAACAATCTTCCTTTTCTCATCTTCGGCAACATAGGACAACTGAAAGAAAGATGATTCACTTGTTATGTGCAGTTCAACTGTAAATGTCAGACCAGTTTAAGAATAATCTAAAAACTATGGCATTTGACACTATACAAAATTTTCAGTTGTTCCACACTAGTCAAATTACAATATTTAGTCAATAGGATCCCGCTTACTTAAAAAGTGAGTGTACACTAATTAGGGCATGTACGCTTAATAGGTCGAATACGATATTTCCTCCGTAAAATAAGGATTTATTTTCCGATCCCAGTTCATGTGGGTGCAGACGAAATTGGAACAAATAAACCAGATTCTGCTACAATCAATCAGTGTGTGAAGTGTGTACATATGGATGGCACGTGGTGGTCACAGCATGAATGATGTGTGTACACAATACTACACATGGATGGGACATGGTGGTCACAGCACGAATGATGTGTGCACACATGGATGGGATGTGGTGGTCACAGCATGAATGATGTGTGTACTCATGGATGGGACGTGGTGGTCACAGCACGAATGATGTGTATAGTGTGTGTACACATGGATGGGACGTGGTGGTCACAGCATGAATGATGCGCATAGTGTGTGTACATATGGATGGGACGTGGTGGTCACAGCATGAATGATGTGTATAGTGTGTGTACACATGGATGAGATGTGGTTGTCACAGCACGAATGATGTGTGTACACGTGGATGGGACGTGGTAGTCACAGCATGAATGATGTGTATAGTGTGTGTACACATGGATGGGATGATGTGGTCACAGCATGAATGATGTGTATAGTGTGTGTACACATGGATGAGATGTGGTGGTCACAGCACGAATGATGTGTGTACACATGGATGGGACGTGGTGGTCACAGCATGAATGATGCGTATAGTGTGTGTACACATGAATGAGATGTGGTGGTTACAGCAAGAATGATGTGTGTACACATGGATGGGACGTGGTGGTCACAGCATGAATGATGTGCATAGTGTGTATACACATGGATGGGACGTGGTGGTCACAGCATGAATGATGTGTATAGTGTGTGTACACATGGATGAGATGTGGTGGTCACAGCACGAATGATGTGTGTACACATGGATGGGACGTGGTGGTCACAGCATGAATGATGCGTATAGTGTGTGTACATATGAATGAGATGTGGTGGTCACAGCATGAATGATGTGTGTACACATGGATGGGACGTGGTGGTCACAGCATGAATGATGTGTATAGTGTGTGTACACATGGATGGGACGTGGTGGTCACAGCATGAATGATGCGTATAGTGTGTGTACACATGAATGAGATGTGGTGGTCACAGCACGAATGATGTGTGTACACATGGATAGGACGTGGTGGTCACAGCACGAATGATGCGTATAGTGTGTGTACACATGGATGGGACGTGGTGGTCACAGCACGAATGATGTGTATAGTGTGTGCACACATGGATGGGATGTGGTGGTCACAGCATGAATGATGTGTATAGTGTGTGTACACATGGATGGGACATGGTGGTCACAGCATGAATGATGTGTATAGTGTGTGTACACATGGATGGGATGTGGTGGTCACAGCATGAATGATGTGTGTACACATGGATGGGACGTGGTGGTCACAGCATGAATGATGTGTGTACACATGGATGGGATGTCGTGGTCACAGCATGAATGATGTGTGTACACATGGATGGGATGTGGTGGTCACAGCATGAATGATGTGTGTACACATGGATGGGATGTGGTGGTCACAGCATGAATGGTGTGTGTACACATGGATGGGACGTGGTGGTCACAGCATGAATGATGTGTGTACACATGGATGGGATATGGTGGTCACAGCATGAATGATGTGTGTACACATGGATGGGACGTGGTGGTCACAGCATGAATGATGTGTGTACACATGGATGGGATGTGGTGGTCACAGCACGAATGATGTGTATAGTGTGTGCACACATGGATGGGATGTGGTGGTCACAGCATGAATGATGTGTGTACACATGGATGGGACGTGGTGGTCACTGCATGAATGATGTGTATAGTGTGTGTACACATGGATGAGATGTGGTTGTCACAGCACGAATGATGTGTGTACACGTGGATGGGACGTGGTAGTCACAGCATGAATGATGTGTATAGTGTGTGTACACATGGATGGGATGTGGTGGTCACAGCATGAATGATGTGTATAGTGTGTGTACACATGGATGAGATGTGGTGGTCACAGCACGAATGATGTGTGTACACATGGATGGGACGTGGTGGTCACAGCATGAATGATGCGTATAGTGTGTGTACACATGAATGAGATGTGGTGGTCACAGCATGAATGATGTGTGTACACATGGATGGGACGTGGTGGTCACAGCATGAATGATGTGTATAGTGTGTGTACACATGGATGGGACGTGGTGGTCACAGCATGAATGATGTGTATAGTGTGTGTACACATGGATGAGATGTGGTGGTCACAGCACGAATGATGTGTGTACACATGGATGGGACGTGGTGGTCACAGCATGAATGATGCGTATAGTGTGTGTACACATGAATGAGATGTGGTGGTCACAGCATGAATGATGTGTGTACACATGGATGGGACGTGGTGGTCACAGCATGAATGATGTGTATAGTGTGTGTACACATGGATGGGACGTGGTGGTCACAGCATGAATGATGCGTATAGTGTGTGTACACATGAATGAGATGTGGTGGTCACAGCATGAATGATGTGTGTACACATGGATGGGACGTGGTGGTCACAGCATGAATGATGTGTATAGTGTGTGTACACATGGATGGGACGTGGTGGTCACAGCATGAATGATGCGTATAGTGTGTGTACACATGAATGAGATGTGGTGGTCACAACATGAATGATGTGTGTACACATGGATGGGACGTGGTGGTCACAGCATGAATGATGTGTATAGTGCGTGTACACATGGATGGGACGTGGTGGTCACAGCATGAATGATGCGTATAGTGTGTGTACACATGAATGAGATGTGGTGGTCACAGCACGAATGATGTGTGTACACATGGATAGGACGTGGTGGTCACAGCACGAATGATGCGTATAGTGTGTGTACACATGGATGGGACGTGGTGGTCACAGCACGAATGATGTGTGTACACATGGATGGGATGTGGTGGTCACAGCATGAATGATGTGTGTACACATGGATGGGATGTGGTGGTCACAGCATGAATGATGTGTGTACACATGGATGGGAAGTGGTGGTCACAGCATGAATGATGTGTGTACACATGGATGGGATGTGGTGGTTACAGCATGAATGATGTGTGTACACATGGATGGGACGTGGTGGTCACAGCATGAATGATGTGTGTACACATGGATGGGATGTGGTGGTCACAGCACGAATGACGTGTATAGTGTGTGCACACATGGATGGGATGTGGTGGTCACAGCATGAATGATGTGTGTACACATGGATGGGACGTGGTGGTCACAGCATGAATGATGTGTATAGTGTGTGTACACATGGATGGGACATGGTGGTCACAGCATGAATGATGCGTATAGTGTGTGTACACATGAATGAGATGTGGTGGTCACAGCACGAATGATGTGTGTACACATGGATAGGACGTGGTGGTCACAGCACGAATGATGCGTATAGTGTGTGTACACATGGATGGGACGTGGTGGTCACAGCATGAATGATGTGTGTACACATGGATGGGATGTGGTGGTCACAGCACGAATGATGTGTATAGTGTGTGCACACATGGATGGGATGTGGTGGTCACAGCATGAATGATGTGTGTACACATGGATGGGACGTGGTGGTCACAGCATGAATGATGTGTGCACACATGGATGGGACGTGGTGGTCACAGCACGAATGATGTGTATAGTGTGTGCACACATGGATGGGATGTGGTGGTCACAGCATGAATGATGTGTATAGTGTGTGTACACATGGATGGGACATGGTGGTCACAGCATGAATGATGTGTATAGTGTGTGTACACATGGATGGGATGTGGTGGTCACAGCATGAATGATGTGTGTACACATGGATGGGATGTGGTGGTCACAGCATGAATGATGTGTGTACACATGGATGGGATGTGGTGGTCACAGCATGAATGATGTGTGTACACATGGATGGGATGTGGTGGTCACAGCATGAATGATGTGTGTACACATGGATGGGATGTGGTGGTCACAGCATGAATGATGTGTGTACACATGGATGGGACGTGGTGGTCACAGCATGAATGATGTGTGTACACATGGATGGGACGTGGTGGTCACAGCATGAATGATGAAGACATGGGTAACAACATGTCAATGTAATTCAGTTTCATACGGGGTCTGGGGGGTCTGAGATTAAACGTCATTGGTTCTGTGTAGTGTCATAATTTTTGTATAAACTGATGTTTTGAGATAGTCCATTAGCAACATCTGAAACACTTGAGGATACAATAGATTAGTGTTTACTGGTATTTAAAAAACTATACCATGTGCATTTCAATATATTGTACTGGTACAGTCACACCTCGTTATTACATGCCCTGTTATTATGCAGATTCGGATATAACGTGGTCAGTTGTGGACCCTGATTTTCTGCCGCATGGGGAAATGCCAAACGGGCCTGCTTAAATGTACTTAGAATTACCTCAACAATTCTCAAGAAACATTAGGCGAACAATGTCAATGAACAAGTATCAACGTGTTGTTTGTTTTCCATTGCCGCCGACATCAATTGCTGTCATTGGCTTCGCTTCGTAAATTGCAATCAAGATTCACAAATACAGATAAACAGTTTTAAATGCATTTAGTATGCAATACCAACATAACACTTGGGTGAAATTACATGCTTCCATTACATCGTAAATTTAATCGTTTTTGTGACGTGAAACAAACATACCAAATTCCTAACCAAATGCTCTACCAGTGCATGAAAATACTAATTTGTCATCCGCATATGAAACGATGAATCTATGTTATGTCGTGCGTAATAAATTTATGCTTCGGTCGAGATCGGTTGAAAGACGAAGTGAAGCAATTATTAATTCTACCCATTTTCGTTTTCTGTGTTTTATCAGCTTACATACTACATTTGTCAAATCATATACGTTTTTTCAGCTGCTCAGATCCAGGTTATCATTTTCGATTTGTAGGCCTATTGGTCCAGTACATCATCATCGTAGTAGATCTATTCCTTAACAGTATACGTACATGTTTTATTCAGTTCAAGAATCAACAGGGTGTGACATTTAAAAATAATACACGTTAATGCTAGTATACTCGTTTAATAAGTTCCATAAACTGCATATTGCCGTATAAGACAGTACTGCAAGCACACAGGGCTTCGACAGCGTTCATGGACTTGGTGCAGCGGGCGGAAATCGCTGTTGTTTAGTAGCTCCCTGGTGGCAGATATGAGAACACCTAACGCGCCGCGTTCCACAATTGTGGACCCCAACCACCGCGTCATAACGAGGCTCAACTAGGTATGATTTGTTTATGTATCAATGGAATCAATACATTCGTGTTTATGTATCAGTGGATTCAATACATTTGTGTTTATGTATCAGTGGATTTAATACATTCGTGTTTATGTATCAGTGGATTCAATACATTCGTGTTTATGTATCAGTGGATTCAATACATTTGTGTTTATGTATCAATGGATTTAATACATTCGTGTTTATGTATCAGTGGATTCAATACATTCGTGTTTATGTATCAGTGGATTCAATACATTTGTGTTTATGTATCAATGGATTCAATACAATAATTACATTCGTGTTTATTTATCAATGGATGCAATACATTCATGTTTATTTATCAATGGATACAATACATTCGTGTTTATGTATCAATGGATACAATACATTCGTAATGTATTTTGAAATGTTCCAATACATTATAAATACTTTTATTTTAATAGATTTTATACAGAAATAACATAACGCATCTGTGTATCATTACATTTGTAATGTATTTTGAAATGTTCCAGGACATTCAAAATACTTTTCAAATACCTTGTGTGAGATTGAACATTATAATACTAACAAGTACATTTGCATAGCACTGTATATCTGGACAAAGTCCATTCACAGGCGCTTAATTTATATAGCAGAATAATTAAATGAGGCCTACATCAGACATTTGTTGATGATTAGCGTATAATTGGATTAATTTGTTGAGATAATGTGCAGTAAATGCATGTTTTTCATTTTTGCAGAACATTAATGAAGATGCAAAAACAGATGTCATTATGATGACAAAAACAGCAATACTGTAGAGTACCGGTAATGAAGATAAGATGATGGGTGAAGCATGTTACCTGAGGCCAGGAGAGGCCGTGGTAGAAGTAGTATTTCATCTGATAGTTCTCTGGCAGACATAGCAGGTTGCAATGCTGCATGTTCATCAAGTCATCTGGCTACAAACACAAGACATCCACATTGTCAAACACTGAAAACTTCATTAGAAGCAGAATTAAAATATAAATAAAATAATACAACCTAGCAATGTTACTAGCAAAGTGTTTACGTCTTTATCGTGTAAAATTCTAAAAATAAAATTATTCCAACAATTTCTTCCAGATGTCAGAGAATGATCTCTGTACTCAGCTTTTGGCTGTTAATGGGTAGGATTTAACTTTTTTTTTTAGAATTCAAAGAATAAGCTTAGATTCACATGTATTAATGTTCAGCAGGATTAACTAAGAATAGTATTTTCCAAACTTTGCAAAAGCACACCTAACATCAACCCACTAATGTGAATGTGCACAGATTATTTGAGACCAGATACAAACTGAGACCTGGTACTTTTCTGGAATCTTGATCCATGGACTATCAAGTGTCACCACTATTATCAAACACTTGCACTGGCGCAGCCTCCAACAAAGGAGAACGGACATCCACCTTGTCATGTTTTATAAGACATTACATGGCATAGTCGTCCTGGACCTCTTCCCCCAACTTATACCCCTGGTGAGACCCTCCCGATACATGCATTCTGAAGCTTTTCAACTCTCCGTAATTACTAAGCTATTCATCCAGTATAGCTTTCTACCCCGTACAATAGCCAATTGGAATAACCTGCCAGCCAACGCAGCTACAGCACCAAGTTTGGAGATTTTCAGACAGAAGATCTCCAGCTTGCAACATTAATTGATATTGCATTTTTCACTCTATCAACTTTTCCTCTCCTCAAATTGCAGTTCTACACGCACACTATCATCTTTTCTCTTTCTTCCAAATATTCTATTACTTTCTCTTACAGCACTTTAGTATGTGTGCACACACACCGAGTCTATAAGCCTTGAAGAGAAGGTTGACTCGTACCGGAAGAAGAAGACTAAATGGTGTTTTGTCTCATTTAATTAATATTGCAGCTGAAAGTTACTGTTCTGCCCAATGGCATTTTCTCATAAATAACCCTAGAATTGTATATAAATTCAGTCTTTGTAGCAACTAAACATACATTTGTATACCATTTTAACATCTGAGGTGAGAACATTTGTCCAAATTTGAACAAAGGGTTTGCCATGTGGCAATTGGAAAAAAACTCAGAAGTTCTGTTCAAATCAAACTATGGTGGAGTGTGATGAATTCCTAGCTGGAAGATCCTAGACGAGTTGGTTTTCAGTTGCCTGGATTCTCGCCTTCCATTCGAAATGCCACTTGCCAAGTTATAACAGCGACATTGATTTGATATGGGCCTAAATTGAGGTGGGATCTGATTCTAGAAAAGTGCTTGATACCGGGCTATCCAACAGGCAGTAAAGGGTCACCCGCAGTAACACTGACAGTTCTCAACATTTTCGGCGACTCATAAATTGGGTTAGTATCCGAGTTTATCTCCTGACAAACCTCGACTATTTGGTAAACACACAATATAAATCACTTAGCCCAATTCACCTTTGCATTTCTGATATTCATCTTGAAACATTAATGTGACTAAAATATGAAAATTGTTTTAATTTAGTTGTCAGATTTCTGATTTTTCGCAGACGCAAAACACATTGCTGGAAATGGGTTCTTGTTGTTACATGTGTATATTGATGAAACACTGCATATTATGTTCCAACCGCATGTACGTGAAAGAAAACAAACTAACATTTATGAGAAAATGTGGATAGCAACAAACTTTTTAATATATAGACACTTAAATATGAAGTGTGTGATTGTGTCCGATTGCTTTTAAAGAAAACGTAGTGGCAAAAATCATATTATATCAGTTCAAGTATTTCCCCGGCCGGCTATAATTTCAGTTATTTAAATGTCGTAAATACCATTGATGTCAATCTATAAAAAACTTAGCAAATTTTAAATCCAGTTTACACGGTCTTGGCATTAGTTGTTAACAATCATCAACTATGAAAGGTATGTACAACGTTCGCATTAGTTATTAACAATCATCAACTATGAAAGGTATGCACAACGTTCGCATGTCGTTAACGCAACAAAAACCACGTGACCAGTGAAGCTGGCGCAAACATTTCAAGATGGCGACCCTTCGAGGTGTCGAAGTAGGTAGGAATTTCCGTCCGCAGCCAACATATGAATAAACCATTTTCGTGAGGACGTGTATTCGCGCAGTACAGTCATAAAGATGACGGACCTAAGTGACCCTCAAGAAACGATGGACGATCTGCATGCAGAAATCACCCGGCTTCAGAATGAGTTGGAACAGACAGCTCACGACAAAATGCAGGCCGCCGAGTATGGGCTTGCTGTCCTTGAGGAAAAACAGCAGCTCCAGCAGCAATATGAGGAACTGGAGGCACTGTACGAAACTACAAGGACAGAATTCGACTGCGCAAAACAGGTAACCATATTAAAATGTACTCCGATTTTTTGTTGTTGTGTTTCCGACTACCGGCAGTGACTCAGTCAGTGAGTGTACAACTTTGCCAGTCCGGGTGGCGGGTGGGGTAATACGTCACGGTCATATCTGTGGCGATCCCCGGGGTTACGGACCGGTCAAAGAGGTGGTCCTTGATAAATAACAATAATGGCAGAAAATAGCTCCTGGAAAAGTTGGGTTACTAGAAATGAATGTCTAAAAACGCCCAACCAGAAGTAATTATAAACTGACAGCTCACATCCCTTTAATCTTTATGGTATAATATTGACATCCTGGTAGTCTCAGGTATGCTGGTATACAACATATTATCCCCAGGTACAGTCGCTGCCCATATCATCCGTAGACTCAATCTCTCTATCTTTGGTGGTCACTGTTCTGCTGCATCTCTTTCTTGAAAATGAGTGATTACAGAGGTCGGACCACAATTACACAGTTCAGATGAATGTAGTGCTTAAAATGAGCAATTTAGCTGATTTCAGTTATTTTATTTGTCAATAAGTAACTGTATTCAGTCAGCAAAGTAGGAATGTTTGAGATGTCAGACCTATGTGACAGGGAACTGTTGCAATATGAAGCAGATGCGTCATAGACATGTTGGTGGTGACATTCCCAAACCATCAATAGGCATATTAATATTTTGTGTACACTAAACATTTTATGGGTAGGCATGTTTGTGATGTGATTAAAATGGTTAGAGGTATGTGATTTTGATGAAACTTGTTCAATACACGGAACCCATAACCACAGTCTATTATGTGTTGAATGGAACCCATAAACACAGTATGTTAAGTGTTGAATGGAACCCTGATTTGTTGTTTGCATTCCTGTGTAAAGGTGTGATAAACACGATAACAATCATGAAATGAATGTGTTATGGATCTAGACTAATCCTGTCACTGTCAAATCATCCAGTAGGTGATCTCAACTTTGAAAGAATTGAGGAAAATAGTTTTATGTGTCAAATAAAAGCATAACATTTTCTGAGCTAATTTCTGATTGGTTTGGGAATTACCCCCGTATCACGTGTCACCCCACTACATATTGTTTAAAAAATCTGTGTCTTCAAAATAAACTTCAAAATGAACTTTGTAAATTTGACCATTCATAAACTGCCTTCTAATATAGGCTGCTAAAACCTGTACATTGTTACACAATACGGTTGTACACTAATGATCTACGTAGAACACAATGATCAGATCTTGTTTGAAGTTGACAGTTTCCTGCAATTAACATTTCATATGCCTCCTGTGTGTATTGTAGGTCTCGTCCCCGAAGTACCTATGAAATCAATGTCTTCTTATTGACTAAACAAACATTTGTAAATGCAAGATCCAAGTTGAGAAGATTTGTCCAAGCTGATTCTTTTGGTGTGCAAAGATAGTGTTAAAACTTGGTAATTGGTTAGAAGTATGCAATTGTTACTTTTCAGATATTAACATCAACTCGGCTTTACTTGGTATGGTGTGATAGCTTACTTTGAATTCAAAACAAGTTGTAGCTCCTATTCTAAATAAACATTTGTAATTGGTCTGCTTGCAGAGATCTGTAATCATACCCTTTGTTTGCATGCATGCCCATGTGTGTGTTATGAATGTGTGGATGCAATCCCACCCAACACAACATAAAGCAGTAATTTGCTTGCTACTCCATTGTTTCATTGAGCAGGTATTTCTAAAGCCAAGGACTTATCATTGTCAGCCTACAGGTCTTCTCTTCTTTTTCTTTCAATAATGGCTTAGCCATTGTCTGTACATTGTTTACAGCTTTCTGGCTGTTACCAGATGGAGAGTAGTCTACCAACCACTGGAATATATGCAGATGTGATATTTTTTATGAATTTGCTTTAAAATACATTACTTTTGAGCAAATTTCACTTATTGCTATTATGTACAGCAAACTCAGAGTATATGCTTCACTGCTTGGGAGTTTCAATGTTTAGTACTTAGTGTCAATACCATGAAGCAATTCCAAAAAATCAATTCCGATTGACCAGGGTCTGACAGTCAGAAAGGTATTTCTGATGAGGCAGTGTCAGAAACTGTCAAAAACTATTTTCTGACATCAGAAACTGTCAATATCTAATATCTCTTATGGATTTATGTATGATATTCATGCATAGACAGAGCAACAAAATCACGAGGAATGTTACATAACATTTATTTTAGTTAACATTTTCAATTAACAAATTCGTTTATTAATAGTCCTGCTCTGAGACAAAGTTGCTAATATATTCACAGTTGACCATTTTATGTCAATTTGACAATCTCTATGCAATAATTTAACTGTTATTAGCACTTTCTGCTCATACATACAATTTACCTTAATGTTCATCTCAAAGTTGCTAATATAATTTATAATTTCTTGTCAGTTCAGTCAAATTATTCATGTTATCCAGTAATCGGACAATCTCTACACAATAAGTTGGCATAATATTATTAGCTTGTTATACACGCTCACTTCAAGTCCATTGTCATTATTTAGAAAGCAAGCCCAGTCAGTGGGGCTGTGGCTCACTATCAGCTCAAGCCCAGTCAGTAGGGCTGTGGCTCACTATCAGCTCAAGCCGGGTCAGCAGGGTTGTGGCTTACTATCAGCTTAAGCCTGGTCAGTAGGGTTGTGGCTCACTATCAGCTCTAGCCCAGTCAGTAGGGTTGTGGCTCACTATCAGTTCAGGCCCAGTCAGTAGGGCTGTGGCTCACTATCAGCTCAAGGCAGCAATAAGAATTTTTATTTGGGCAATATTGGAAACGAGTTGAAATCTTGTTTGATATTGAGCCCCATCCTGCATAATGATATTGCAACAAAGGGAGCCTTTTACTGGCCAATCCTGCTTGTAACTATGTTTGTATTGCTTAATCTTAACTCCAAGAACGCCACAACAAATTCTTGCCTAGCCTTTTATTGCCTTCCCAATTGTCGTTGACACCTGTCCACAGTCCTAACTCAAATCATTTATGTCCTCTCCAATGTTAGTGCTGGTATGTACTCACACCCCAGCCAGTTTCCTTAATAATAACAATAATGAAGTCTTGCATAGTGCCGGTATCCGCCAAATAAGCCGCTCAAAACACTTGATACAATTTAATCATTATTTGAAATATCAATTTAAGATCAGTATCATAAAGAATATAAATCAGTATCATATATATCATAAAATCGGTAAATATAAGATCATCGTCTAACTAATATAGAAATCGTTATCAGAGCTTTTCTAAAAATCAGTAACTATTATAAGATTAATATAATAAATAATCTAAAATCATTATCATAGATAGTATATAATCAGTATAATAAACTTGCAAAACCCATCCTTTGTGGTTTCCCAATTGTCACTGAAAACCATTTCCAATTATGATTGACTCTTCAAAAACTGATTCCAATTGAGTTTGGAATTGAGGAGTAATTTCAATTCCTGAAGGAATTGACTCTGTGTCTGACCCATTGAACTTCTCAATTGATAATAATTATTGTTTTGTACTAAACTAGCAATCATCACTCTTTCCAGTAAATCTTTAATTTCTTCTTTTAAGTTTTCAATTACAGTTATATCAACATCTCATTTTAGACTATTAAATTTTTTGGCCAATAGGGTAAATGTTTTTTATTTCTGTGGATTCTGCCACTATAATAAGAATTTAATAAAGATGTTGACATACCCTAGACATTACAGGTGTGTTTCGATGTGTTGTTCATAGTGCACTTAGCTGGCTGGGTGTCAGATGTGTGGTAAAACCATCAAGTGATGTTGAATGATGCCTTTTGCCTGCAGTCTAAGGCATGGCAGCTATGTTCAAAATTGTTTGGCTTTCGACTTTACCAGATCAGTTCCGCGTGTTGCACTGCCTGCAATGAAATATCTCAGGCAAACATCTGCAGCTGTACTGACTACTGTATGCATCTATTTAGCTGCACTAGTCTTCAAGTCATGGTCCTATACCTCGACCTTTGTTGCGTGTTGGATCAAAATATGCAATTTGTGTCTGCAATTTCTGTGAATTGATTGAATGGAGGTAGCGACCACTCGACGGACTGAGCTGTGATACTCTGTAAAGGTCAGCCGACTCTACTGTCACTTAGTAGAGCAGCAACGTTGCTCATTCAAAGTTGAATTGGCCATAATCGAAGACTCAAGTAGCCAGGGAGAAATTTACTGCGTAATTAGTTGCGCTGCAGAATGTACAATGGGACTATAAATCACCTCCGGGCTCTTGTCTTTATGGTTATAAGTCTGAATTAATGTTATGGTGATCATTATGTGTATCGAGACTGACCTGACCTGCATACTTGGGTAGAGCTTGTCGAATTTACTTACAAAGTGCTCTTGTAGACTATAGATATCATATAAACAAGTAATGTGTTTATAAATGGATCATCCTGGTCATGTTCAGAATAACTAGTTTTAACAATATTTAACAAGACTGCTAGCCAAGACGACAAGCTCCAGATTACAAATGGACATGACAATCTGCACTGTTCTTTTTCTAATGCTGTTACGCCTTCTAGTTCTATTATTGTCTTTAAGTTTGAAGAAATATTTCTATGAGTATCTTCATAGCCATTCACTGTTAAACTAATGAATAAGCTAAACAAAAAAGTTACATTTTGCCACCTCTTAATCCTTTGATCTGGTGTTATCAAACCACACTATCAGGCATTTTTCATAAGATACATTTCAGTTCACAAATCAGCTTAGTTGTTCTTCTTTGTAAACTTTCTAGCTGATCTTGTTGCATTTTGGCTATTGTTGTCCATGCAGCTTTATTTGTATCAGGTATTAGCTCAGGATTTAATACAAAGCATAAATAGAAGTGTTGTCTGACAGATGTTGGTTGGAGAAGTCTCGTGACTGTGTACTGGTCTGTCTAGTGACATTTATAGGGCAAATGTAAAGAGTAATTTCCAACACTCGTTATACAATCCAGTTGTTTTTTGAGTCACTTGAGAGATAATCAACTGACTTTATTGATTCGTGTGATCATGACAGTTCAGATGACTAGTTTTGTACTAACCAGGGTATTGACGAAGAAAATGGTAAATACGTACTGAAGAAAATCAATGCAAAGGCTCTTGAAAATATGACAGGCAATTTGCTGTCTGTGATGAGTAGATGGCGGAATGCAATTGCTGGAGGACTGTACAATAAATATTACAGATTTGTTGAGCAAATTTCTAATGAGCTATGGCAGCTTATAAACAACAGGATTCCATGTTGGAGCAGAGCATTCGATTCCCAATAAAAAATATATATGACAGCTTAGAAGTTAGATTCTTCAAGAGATTATTGAAGAGGGCTAGACATGGAGGAAGATTTGGCTACTGTTGGGTTTAAGCAATAGAAAACTTCATGTCCCCATCTGGAAAGATTGCATCAAATAGGATCCGCACAAGCTATGCGTCATTAAACGGAAGTTATTTGTCCTCTGCGTGAATGCACACTGATAATATATAAGCGACGCTAGGAATCGTAGTGCAGACTCACAAGTTCAAGTTGTTTTACATAGTGAATCATTAGAATTAGGCTACTTCTCTGGAGTACATCAAGTTGTAGTTTTTACATGACCAAAGGGACTAAATAATATATTGAATTTTATTTTCACTTGTCAATAAATTTTTTTTATTTGTTATTTTATACATATCCAAATGTTACGCAAATGAATTGCCTAGATTTCAGTGATTTCATGAAAACCCGCCTAATCAGTATACATATATTTTAAAATTGATGTGCACATTATCCAGGGGTAGGTAGAGTCTGGCGGACTAGGCTGTTGTTGCTACCAAAGCAGTGTTCAATTGATACTGTGCCTGTGGCTTTTCATTCTTATAATCCCATCACTGGAATCCCATCACTGTCTATTGCCAGGTACTCATCTATGCAGGAGACTGGGACTAACAAAACTGCCTAAGCTTTGAATGGCATCAAGTGGATTTGGTGCCACCACGCCCCATAGTTCTACCACTGTGCCACCACGCCCCATACGCAGGGTTCTGCTATTGTGCCAACACGCCCCATACGCAGGGTTCTACCATTGTGCCACCACGCTCCATACGCAGGGTTCTGCCACTGTGCCACCTCGCCCCATACGCAGGGTTCTACCATTGTGCCACCACGCTCCATACGCAGGGTTCTACCACTGTGCCACCACACCCCAAATGCAGAGTTCTGCCACTGTGCCACCAAGCCCCAAATGAAGGGTTCTACCACTGTGCCACCACGCCCCATACGCAGGGTTCTACCACTGTGCCACCACACCCCATACGCAGGTTTCTAGCACTGTGCCACCATGCCCCAAATGCAGAGTTCTGCCACTGTGCCACCAAGCCCCAAATGAAGGGTTCTACCACTGTGCCACCACACCCCATACGCGGGGTTCTACCACTGTGCCACCATGCCCCAAATGCAGAGTTCTGCCACTGTGCCACCAAGCCCCAAATGAAGGGTTCTACCACTGTGCCACCACACCCCATACGCAGGGTTCTACCACTGTGCCACCACGCCCCATACGCAGGGTTCTACCACTGCCACCATGCCCCATACGCAGGGTTCTACCACTGTGCCACCATGCCCCAAATGCGGAGTTCTGCCACTGTGCCACCAAGCCCCAAATGAAGGGTTCTACCACTGTGCCACCACGCCCCATACGCGGGGTTCTACCACTGTGCCACCACGCCCCATATGCAGGGTTCTACCACTGCCACCATGCCCCATACGCAGGGTTCTACCGCTTTGCCACCAAGCCCCATATGCAGGGTTCTACCACTATGTCAGCACATCCCATACGCAGGGTTCTACCGCTTTGCCACCATGCCCCATACGCATGTTCCACCATGCCCCATACGCAGGGTTCTACCACTGTGCCACCACACCCCATACGCAGGGTTCTACCACTGTGCCACCACGCAAGACATTTGTTGATGATTAGCGTATAATTGGATTAATTTGTTGAGATAATGTGCAGTAAATGCATGTTTTTCATTTTTGCAGAACATTAATGAAGATGCAAAAACAGATGTCATTATGATGACAAAAACAGCAATACTGTAGAGTACCGGTAATGAAGATAAGATGATGGGTGAAGCATGTTACCTGAGGCCAGGAGAGGCCGTGGTAGAAGTAGTATTTCATCTGATAGTTCTCTGGCAGACATAGCAGGTTGCAATGCTGCATGTTCATCAAGTCATCTGGCTACAAACACAAGACATCCACATTGTCAAACACTGAAAACTTCATTAGAAGCAGAATTAAAATATAAATAAAATAATACAACCTAGCAATGTTACTAGCAAAGTGTTTACGTCTTTATCGTGTAAAATTCTAAAAATAAAATTATTCCAACAATTTCTTCCAGATGTCAGAGAATGATCTCTGTACTCAGCTTTTGGCTGTTAATGGGTAGGATTTAACTTTTTTTTTTAGAATTCAAAGAATAAGCTTAGATTCACATGTATTAATGTTCAGCAGGATTAACTAAGAATAGTATTTTCCAAACTTTGCAAAAAGCACACCTAACATCAACCCACTAATGTGAATGTGCACAGATTATTTGAGACCAGATACAAACTGAGACCTGGTACTTTTCTGGAATCTTGATCCATGGACTATCAAGTGTCACCACTATTATCAAACACTTGCACTGGCGCAGCCTCCAACAAAGGAGAACGGACATCCACCTTGTCATGTTTTATAAGACATTACATGGCATAGTCGTCCTGGACCTCTTCCCCCAACTTATACCCCTGGTGAGACCCTCCCGATACATGCATTCTGAAGCTTTTCAACTCTCCGTAATTACTAAGCTATTCATCCAGTATAGCTTTCTACCCCGTACAATAGCCAATTGGAATAACCTGCCAGCCAACGCAGCTACAGCACCAAGTTTGGAGATTTTCAGACAGAAGATCTCCAGCTTGCAACATTAATTGATATTGCATTTTTCACTCTATCAACTTTTCCTCTCCTCAAATTGCAGTTCTACACGCACACTATCATCTTTTCTCTTTCTTCCAAATATTCTATTACTTTCTCTTACAGCACTTTAGTATGTGTGCACACACACCGAGTCTATAAGCCTTGAAGAGAAGGTTGACTCGTATCCGGAAGAAGAAGACTAAATGGTGTTTTGTCTCATTTAATTAATATTGCAGCTGAAAGTTACTGTTCTGCCCAATGGCATTTTCTCATAAATAACCCTAGAATTGTATATAAATTCAGTCTTTGTAGCAACTAAACATACATTTGTATACCATTTTAACATCTGAGGTGAGAACATTTGTCCAAATTTGAACAAAGGGTTTGCCATGTGGCAATTGGAAAAAAACTCAGAAGTTCTGTTCAAATCAAACTATGGTGGAGTGTGATGAATTCCTAGCTGGAAGATCCTAGACGAGTTGGTTTTCAGTTGCCTGGATTCTCGCCTTCCATTCGAAATGCCACTTGCCAAGTTATAACAGCGACATTGATTTGATATGGGCCTAAATTGAGGTGGGATCTGATTCTAGAAAAGTGCTTGATACCGGGCTATCCAACAGGCAGTAAAGGGTCACCCGCAGTAACACTGACAGTTCTCAACATTTTCGGCGACTCATAAATTGGGTTAGTATCCGAGTTTATCTCCTGACAAACCTCGACTATTTGGTAAACACACAATATAAATCACTTAGCCCAATTCACCTTTGCATTTCTGATATTCATCTTGAAACATTAATGTGACTAAAATATGAAAATTGTTTTAATTTAGTTGTCAGATTTCTGATTTTTCGCAGACGCAAAACACATTGCTGGAAATGGGTTCTTGTTGTTACATGTGTATATTGATGAAACACTGCATATTATGTTCCAACCGCATGTACGTGAAAGAAAACAAACTAACATTTATGAGAAAATGTGGATAGCAACAAACTTTTTAATATATAGACACTTAAATATGAAGTGTGTGATTGTGTCCGATTGCTTTTAAAGAAAACGTAGTGGCAAAATCATATTATATCAGTTCAAGTATTTCCCGGCCGGCTATAATTTCAGTTATTTAAATGTCGTAAATACCATTGATGTCAATCTATAAAAACTTAGCAAATTTTAAATCCAGTTTACACGGTCTTGGCATTAGTTGTTAACAATCATCAACTATGAAAGGTATGTACAACGTTCGCATTAGTTATTAACAATCATCAACTATGAAAGGTATGCACAACGTTCGCATGTCGTTAACGCAACAAAAACCACGTGACC
The DNA here is from genome assembly GCA_033239005.1 of Lamellibrachia satsuma. Classification (NCBI taxonomy): domain Eukaryota; kingdom Metazoa; phylum Annelida; class Polychaeta; order Sabellida; family Siboglinidae; genus Lamellibrachia; species Lamellibrachia satsuma. The sequence continues at coordinate 7,644,659 of BSQZ01000008.1, forward strand.
AGTGAAGCTGGCGCAAACATTTCAAGATGGCGACCCTTCGAGGTGTCGAAGTAGGTAGGAATTTCCGTCCGCAGCCAACATATGAATAAACCATTTTCGTGAGGACGTGTATTCGCGCAGTACAGTCATAAAGATGACGGACCTAAGTGACCCTCAAGAAACGATGGACGATCTGCATGCAGAAATCACCCGGCTTCAGAATGAGTTGGAACAGACAGCTCACGACAAAATGCAGGCCGCCGAGTATGGGCTTGCTGTCCTTGAGGAAAAACAGCAGCTCCAGCAGCAATATGAGGAACTGGAGGCACTGTACGAAACTACAAGGACAGAATTCGACTGCGCAAAACAGGTAACCATATTAAAATGTAATCCGATTTTTTGTTGTTGCGTTTCCGACTACCGGCAGTGACTCAGTCAGTGAGTGTACAACTTTGCCAGTCCGGGTGGCGGGTGGGGTAATACGTCACGGTCATATCTGTGGCGATCCCCGGGGTTACGGACCGGTCAAAGAGGTGGTCCTTGATAAATAACAATAATGGCAGAAAATAGCTCCTGGAAAAGTTGGGTTACTAGAAATGAATGTCTAAAAACGCCCAACCAGAAGTAATTATAAACTGACAGCTCACATCCCTTTAATCTTTATGGTATAATATTGACATCCTGGTAGTCTCAGGTATGCTGGTATACAACATATTATCCCCAGGTACAGTCGCTGCCCATATCATCCGTAGACTCAATCTCTCTATCTTTGGTGGTCACTGTTCTGCTGCATCTCTTCCTTGAAAATGAGTGATTACAAAGGTCGGACCACAATTACACAGTTCAGACGAATGTAGTGCTTAAAATGAGCAATTTAGCTGATTTCAGTTATTTTATTTGTCAATAAGTAACTGTATTCAGTCAGCAAAGTAGGAATGTTTGAGATGTCAGACCTATGTGACAGGGAACTGTTGCAATATGAAGCAGATGCGTCATAGACATGTTGGTGGTGACATTCCCAAACCATCAATAGGCATATTAATATTTTGTGTACACTAAACATTTTATGGGTAGGCATGTTTGCGATGTGATTAAAATGGTTAGAGGTATGTGATTTTGATGAAACTTGTTCAATACACGGAACCCATAACCACAGTCTATTATGTGTTGAATGGAACCCATAAACACAGTATGTTAAGTGTTGAATGGAACCCTGATTTGTTGTTTGCATTCCTGTGTAAAGGTGTGATAAACAGGATAACAATCATGAAATGAATGTGTTATGGATCTAGACTAATCCTGTCACTGTCAAATCATCCAGTAGGTGATCTCAACTTTGAAAGAATTGAGGAAAATAGTTTTATGTGTCAAATAAAAGCATAACATTTTCTGAGCTAATTTCTGATTGGTTTGGGAATTACCCCCGTATCACGTGTCACCCCACTACATACTGTTTAAAAAATCTGTGTCTTCAAAATGAACTTTGTAAATTTGACCATTCATATACTGCCTTCTAATATAGGCTGCTAAAACCTGTACATTGTTACACAATACGATTGTACACTAATGATCTACGTAGAACACAATGATCAGATCTTGTTTGAAGTTGACAGTTTCCTGCAATTAACATTTCATATGCCTCCTGTGTGTATTGTAGGTCTCGTCCCCGAAGTACCTATGAAATCAATGTCTTCTTATTGACTAAACAAACATTTGTAAATGCAAGATCCAAGTTGAGAAGATTTGTCCAAACTGATTGTTTTGGTGCGCAAAGATAGTGTTAAAACTTGGTAATTGGTTAGAAGTATGCAATTGTTACTTTTCAGATATTAACATCAACTCAGCTTTACTTGGTATGGTGTGATAGCTTACTTTGAATTCAAAACAAGTTGTAGCTCCTATTCTAAATAAACATTTGTAATTGGTCTGCTTGCACAGATCTGTAATCATACCCTTTGTTTGCATGCATGCCCATGTGTGTGTTACGAATGTGTGGATGCAATCCCACCCAACACAACATAAAGCAGTCATTGGCTTGCTACTCCATTGTTTCATTGAGCAGGTATTTCTAAAGCCAAGGACTTATCATTGTCAGCCTACAGGTCTTCTCTTCTTTTTCTTTCAATAATGGCTTAGCCATTGTCTGTACATTGTTTACAGCTTCCTGGCTGTTACCAGATGGAGAGTAGTCTACCAACCACTGCAGTATATGCAGATGTGATATTTTTTATGAATTTGCTTTAAAATACATTAATTTTCAGCAAATTTCACTTATTGCTATTATGTACAGCAAACTCAGAGTATATGCTTCACTGCTTGGGAGTTTCAATGTTTAGTACTTAGTGTCAATTCCATGAAGCAATTCCAAAAAATCAATTCCGATTAACCAGGGTCTGACAGTCAGAAAGGTATTTCTGATGAGGCAGTGTCAGAAACTGTCAAAAGCTATTTTCTGACATCAGAAACTGTCAGTATCTAATATCTCTTATGGATTTATGTATGATATTCATGCACAGACAGAACAACAAAATCACGAGGAATGTTACATAACATTTATTTTAGTTAACATTTTCAATTAACAAATTCGTTTATTAATAGTCCTGCTCTGAGTCAGAGTTGCTAATATATTCACAGTTGACCATTTTATGTCAGTTTGACAATCTCTGCAATAATTTAACTGTTATTAGCACTTTCTGCTCATACATACAATTTACCTTAATGTTCATCTCAAAGTTGCTAATATAATTTATAATTTCTTGTCAGTTCAGTCAAATTATTCATGTTATCCAGCAATCGGACAATCTCTACACAATAAGTTGGCATAATATTATTAGCTTGTTATACACGCTCACTTCAAGTCCATTGTCATTATTTAGAAAGCAAGCCCAGTTAGTGGGGCTGTGGCTCACTATCAGCTCAAGCCAGGTCAGTAGGGCTGTGGCTCACTATCAGCTCATGCCCAGTCAGTAGGGTTGTGGCTCACTATCAGCTCAAGCCCAGTCAGTAGGGTTGTGGCTCAGTATCAGCTCTAGCCCAGTCAGTAGGGTTGTGGCTCACTATCAGCTCAGGCCCAGTCAGTAGGGCTGTGGCTCACTATCAGCTCAAGGCAGCAATAAGATTTTTTATTTGGGCAATTTTGGAAACGAGTTGAAATCTTGTTTGATATTGAGCCCCATCCTGCATAATGATATTGCAACAAAGGGAGCCTTTTACTGGCCAATCCTGCTTGTAACTGTGTTTGTATTACTTAATCTTAACTCCAAGAACGCCACAAAAAATTCTTGCCTAGCCTTTTATTGCCTTCCCAATTGTCGTTGACACCTGTCCACAGTCCTAACTCAATTCATTTATGTCCTCTCCAATGTTAGTGCTGGTATGTACTCACACCCCAGCCAGTTTCCTTAATAATAACAATAATGAAGTCTTGCATAGCGCCGGTATCCGCCAAATAAGCCGCTCAAAACACTTGATACAATTTAATCATTATTTGAAATATCAATTTAAGATCAGTATCATAAAGAATATAAATCAGTATCATATATATCATAAAATCGGTAAATATAAGATCATCGTCTAACTAATATAGAAATCGTTATCAGAGCTTTTCTAAAAATCAGTAACTATTATAACATTAATATAATAAATAATCTAAAATCATTATCATAGATAGTATATAATCAGTATAATAAACTTGCAAAACCCATCCTTTGTGGTTTCCCAATTGTCACTGAAAACCGTTTCCAATTATGATTGACTCTTCAAAAACTGATTCCAATTGAGTTTGGAATTGAGGAGTAATTTCAATTCCTGAAGGAATTGACTCTGTGTCTGACCCATTGAACTTCTCAATTGATAATAATTATTGTTTTGTACTAAACTAGCAATCATCACTCTTTCCAGTAAATCTTTAATTTCTTCTTTTAAGTTTTCAATTACAGTTATATCAACATCTCATCTTGGATTATTAAATTTTTTGGCCAATAGGGTAATTGTTTTTTATTTCTGTGGATTCTGCCACTATAATAAGAATTTAATAAAGATGTTGACATACCCTAGACATTACAGGTGTGTTTCGATGTGTTGTTCATAGTGCACTTAGCTGGCTGGGTGTCAAATGTGTGGTAAAACCATCAAGTGATGTTGAATGATGCCTTTTGCCTGCAGTCTAAGGCATGGCAGCTATGTTCAAAATTGTTTGGCTTTCGACTTTACCAGATCAGTTCCGCGTGTTGCACTGCCTGCAGTGAAATATCGCAGGCAAACATCTGCAGCTGTACTGACTACTGTATGCATCTATTTAGCTGCACTAGTCTTCAAGTCATGGTCCTATACCTCGACCATTGTTGCGTGTTGGATCAAAATATGCAATTTGTGCCTGCAATTTCTGTGAATTGATTGAATGGAGGTAGCGACCACTCGACGGACTGAGCTGTAATACTCTGTAAAGGTCAGCCGACTCTACTGTCACTTAGTAGAGCAGCAACGTTGCTCATTCAAAGTTGAATTGGCCATAATCGAAGACTCAAGTAGCCAGGGAGAAATTTACTGCGTAATTAGTTGCGCTGCAGAATGTACAATGGGACTATAAATCACCTCCGGGCTCTTGTCTTTATGGTTATAAGTCTGAATTAATGTTATGGTGATCATTATGTGTATCGAGACTGACCTGACCTGCATACTTGGGTAGAGCTTGTCGAATTTACTTACAAAGTGCTCTTGTAGACTATAGATATCATATAAACAAGTAATGTGTTTATAAATGGATCATCCTGGTCACGTTCAGAATAACTAGTTTTAACAATATTTAACAAGACTGCTAGCCAAGGCGACAAGCTCCAGATTACAAATGGACATGACAATCTGCACTGTTCTTTTTCTAATGCTGTTACGCCTTCTAGTTCTATTATTGTCTTTAAGTTTGAAGAAATATTTCTATGAGTATCTTCATAGCCATTCACTGTTAAACTAATGAATAAGCTAAACAAAAAAGTTACATTTTGCCACCTCTTAATCCTTTGATCTGGTGTTATCAAACCACACTATCAGGCATTTTTCATAAGGTACATTTCAGTTCACAAATCAGCTTAGTTGTTCTTCTTTGTAAACTTTCTAGCTGATCTTGTTGCATTTTGGCTATTGTTGTCCATGCAGCTTTATTTGTATCAGGTATTAGCTCAGGATTTAATACAAAGCATAAATAGAAGTGTTGTCTGACAGATGTTGGTTGGAGAAGTCTCGTGACTGTGTACTGGTCTGTCTAGTGACATTTATAGGGCAAATGTAAAGAGTAATTTCCAACACTCGTTATACAATCCAGTTGGTTTTTGAGTCACTTGAGAGATAATCAACTGACTTTATTGATTCGTGTGATCATGACAGTTCAGATGACTAGTTTTGTACTAACCAGGGTATTGACGAAGAAAATGGTAAATACATACTGAAGAAAACCAATGCAAAGGCTCTTGAAAATATGACAGGCAATTTGCTGTGTGTGATGAGTAGATGGCGGAATGCAATTGCTGGAGGACTGTACAATAAATATTACAGATTTGTTGAGCAAATTTCTAATGAGCTATGGCAGCTCATAAACACCAGGATTCCATGTTGGAGCAGAGCATTCGATTCCCAATAAAAAATATATATGACAGCTTAGAAGTTAGATTCTTCAAGAGATTATTGAAGAGGGCTAGACATGGAGGAAGATTTGGCTACTGTTGGGTTTAAGCAATAGAAAACTTCATGTCCCCATCTGGAAAGATTGCATCAAATAGGATCCGCACAAGCTATGCGTCATTAAACGGAAGTTATTTGTCCTCTGCGTGAATGCACACTGATAATATATAAGCGACGCTAGGAATCGTAGTGCAGACTCACAAGTTCAAGTTGTTTTACATAGTGAATCATTAGAATTAGGCTACTTCTCTGGAGTACATCAAGTTGTAGTTTTTACATGACCAAAGGGACTAAATAATATATTGAATTTTATTTTCACTTGTCAATAAATTTTTTTTATTTGTTATTTTATACATATCCAAATGTTACGCAAATGAATTGCCTAGATTTCAGTGATTTCATGAAAACCCGCCTAATCAGTATACATATATTTTAAAATTGATGTGCACATTATCCAGGGGTAGGTAGAGTCTGGCGGACTAGGCTGTTGTTGCTACCAAAGCAGTGTTCAATTGATACTGTGCCTGTGGCTTTTCATTCTTATAATCCCATCACTGGAATCCCATCACTGTCTATTGCCAGGTACTCATCTATGCAGGAGACTGGGACTAACAAAACTGCCTAAGCTTTGAATGGCATCAAGTGGATTTGGTGCCACCACGCCCCATAGTTCTACCACTGTGCCACCACGCCCCATACGCAGGGTTCTGCTATTGTGCCAACACGCCCCATACGCAGGGTTCTACCATTGTGCCACCACGCTCCATACGCAGGGTTCTGCCACTGTGCCACCTCGCCCCATACGCAGGGTTCTACCATTGTGCCACCACGCTCCATACGCAGGGTTCTACCACTGTGCCACCACACCCCAAATGCAGAGTTCTGCCACTGTGCCACCAAGCCCCAAATGAAGGGTTCTACCACTGTGCCACCACGCCCCATACGCAGGGTTCTACCACTGTGCCACCACACCCCATACGCAGGTTTCTAGCACTGTGCCACCATGCCCCAAATGCAGAGTTCTGCCACTGTGCCACCAAGCCCCAAATGAAGGGTTCTACCACTGTGCCACCACACCCCATACGCGGGGTTCTACCACTGTGCCACCATGCCCCAAATGCACAGTTCTGCCACTGTGCCACCAAGCCCCAAATGAAGGGTTCTACCACTGTGCCACCACACCCCATACGCAGGGTTCTACCACTGTGCCACCACGCCCCATACGCAGGGTTCTACCACTGCCACCATGCCCCATACGCAGGGTTCTACCACTGTGCCACCATGCCCCAAATGCGGAGTTCTGCCACTGTGCCACCAAGCCCCAAATGAAGGGTTCTACCACTGTGCCACCACGCCCCATACGCAGGGTTCTACCACTGTGCCACCACGCCCCATATGCAGGGTTCTACCACTGCCACCATGCCCCATACGCAGGGTTCTACCGCTTTGCCACCAAGCCCCATATGCAGGGTTCTACCACTATGTCAGCACATCCCATACGCAGGGTTCTACCGCTTTGCCACCATGCCCCATACGCATGTGCCACCATGCCCCATACGCAGGGTTCTACCACTGTGCCACCACGCCCCATACGCAGGGTTCTACCACTGTGCCACCACGCCCCATACGCAGGGTTCTACCACTGTGCCACCACACCCCATACGCAGGGTTCTACCACTGTGCCACCATGCCCCATACGCAGGGTTCTACCACTGTGCCACCATGCCCCATACACAGGGTTCTACCACTGTGCCACCACGCCCCATACGCAGGGTTCTACCACTGTGCCACCACATCCCACAAACAGGGTTCTAGGACTGACCAAGCTCTAGGAGCTGTACTCACCAGCTGGTTTACTAAGTAGCCTGCTGCTGTTTAATTAACATCAGCCTTCAGGTATATACAGATAGTTTTAGAAGCCCCAGGATTTGTGTCTGTTTGTATCAATGTCAGGCTATTCCTAGACAAACAACTCCAGTCCAGGGATACAGCTTCACAAATATGGCTGATGGCTACATTCATACAGATCGTAGGCTCTGCAAATGCAGTGCTTTGTTGATGTTGATAAATTACACGTAGTGGCCTGCTAGTGGAATAATTGCATTAGAAATGCTGAGTTATGGGTATTTAGTATTGTGATCACGATTGTTGCCGCAAAGATATTTTCTGTTCACAAGTATTAACTGCTGCATTGGTTGTAACTGTGTTGATCACTATTCCACCTCTTACTCTTGTATATGGACTTGTGATTTGTGTAAACCTGATTTAATTGGGTTCATATATCTTACCACAGTTAGCACTGGCAGTCGTTTTCATATACATATATATATATATATATATATATATATATATATATATATTTGTGTGTGTGCGTGCGCACAATTTACATTGCATGCAATAAATAACTTATTGTGCCACAATAAATAACTTATTGTGCCACAATAAATAACTTATTGTGCCACAATAAATAACTTATTGTGCCAAAATAAATAACTTATTGTGCCACAATCAGTTCATGACTAAATTCCTTCAGGTAGAATCTGTCCTTTGTAGATTCACCCATGCATGACTGTCTTTTGACAGAACTGGTAGATTCAGCCATGCACGACAGAAAATGTGACAGAGTCAAGTGGGTGGACACATGTCACTATGCAGTGGTTTCTAACAATTCACATATATTAGTGTACAACACATTGACCCAGCAGTGAATGATACAAAATAACACATTGACCCAGCAGTGAATGATACAAAATAACACATTGACCCAGCAGTGAATGATACAAAATAACACATTGACCCAGCAGTGAATGATACAAAATAAAAAAGTCAGTGCTGTACATTTTGACCAATCTGTATGACATAGGCTTGCATAACCCTGCAAGCTGTTTCAACATACGGCAGCACAGAGGAAGGAATAGTAATAGACTGTCGCTCATAAATAACGCCAAATTCCTATACAACAATAGCATGAGTAAAGTTAATATTCTGGCAAGGTGCAGCATATGTGCAGGATATGAGTCAGTGCTGTTGATGTCCCCAGGTGACATTTGTCACCTGTGTGGCGCCTGTGTATGATGTGAATGCAATAGTTACTGGATGATTTACTGCACTGATGTGACAGTAGTGGACAGACGATGTTAATGTCTGAAATGATTGGACACTGATAAAATTGTGCTAACTTTCTGCACTGTGTAGTGGCAGAAACATGTTTATTGATATTTTTAGCATTAGTAAATAGAGCAACTTGTTTAAGTTTGTGATGTACAAAAGGCTTTTGCCATAGAATGCAGTACTTCTACATTTAACAAAATGAGTTTGAGTAAAAGCTATAGACAAGAAGTTTTAATAACAGTTTTCATGAAATATATAAATTAAATAATTTAATTGGTATTCACTGATTTCATGTGTAACTTTTGATAAATCTTCTCTAAAACTGACTTGAAATCACATGTTAAAGTTATGGCAGAATAGAAGTTAAATCAAGATTTTTCGACAGTTTGTGTAACATGGCAGAAACCCTTCCCTTGAAAAAATCACTTTCTGCTTGTCTACAACTGAATCCGGTTCGGCAGAAAATTACACAAGTTAGTGTTGGAAAAAAATAGATAATACAAGTTAGACTGCTACACACATGTAAACATGATTTTTGTTTGCACTGCGCACACAGATATTTGTGCCTACTGTTATCTCAATTAGATTCTGTCTACAACCAAATCCTGTTCAGCAGAAAATTACAGAAGTTAGTGTTAGAAAAAAGACAATACACCATGAACTGGGATGGAGTTAAATAGAGAAAGATGCAAAGAACCAGGGAATCAGGATCCACTGTTAATAATTATGTTTAGTTGTCAACCACTACTGTTAATGTCTAGATGCATTTGTTTGAAAGAAGCTGGTTTATGATGGTCTGTGGTGATCAGATCTCCAAATGTGGATACAGGGATTTCAGCTTTAAATAAGGTAGTTGCCTGCAACTATGCTGACCTAAGTCAGGATTTATCTAAAAGTTGGTGTGCAACTGGGATTTAATTAGAATACTTACTGTAATCAGGAGACTGACCCCAGTGTGCCTACGGTCCTGTCTCTCCCCTCCCTTCCCCTCCCGGAGAACTCTAGGGCAAGTGGGACGAGGTCAACAGGCAGCCAGATACATGTGCCTGACTCCTTCATGAAAGTTAAGACAGTGCATTCACTTATGTGCTCACTGGTCTTACCAGAAAACTGTCTACAAGGACACTTTCAGTAGAGCATATTCTCTGTCTTGGATCAGTGGTCTTACCAGAAAACTCTCTGTAATGGACACTTTCAGTAGAGCATATTCTCTGTCTGTGACCAGTGGTCTTACCAGAAAACTGTCTACAATGGACACTTTCAGTAGAGCATATTCTCTGTCTGTGATCAGTAGTTTTGCCAGAAAACTGTCTATAATGGACACTTTCAGTAGAGTATATTCTCTGTCTGTGATTAGTAGTTTTGCCAGAAAACTGTCTATAATGGACACTTTCAGTAGAGCATATTCTCTGTCTTGGATCAGTGGTCTTACCAGAAAACTCTCTGTAATGGACACTTTCAGTAGAGCATATTCTCTGTCTGTGACCAGTGGTCTTACCAGAAAACTGTCTACAATGGACACTTTCAGTAGAGCATATTCTCTGTCTGTGATTAGTAGTTTTGCCAGAAAACTGTCTATAATGGACACTTTCAGTAGAGCATATTCTCTGTTTGTGATCAGTGGTCATACCAGAAAACTCTGTCTGTAATGGACACTTTAAGTAGAGTATATTTAGTGTTTGTTATCATTGGTCATACAGAACATTTTTCACTGGCATAAAGTGACTGCAAACACTGGTGTTTACCCGGGAGTTTATTCGATGAGTTTGATTTGAAGATAATGTGCAGTGGCCAGATATGTCATGTTTCGTATGTTGGTCAACACAGTAGTGTTCCTAGCTATGAATAGCACGGTATCTAGTTAGTTAGTCCATCTATCTATATTTCTAGCAGTCTGAAGAGATCTTGGGTCAGTAGTTTTTTTCAATTAACTGTTGTTGTTGCCAAGTAGCTCTATTTTTAGAAATGTTACCTATACATCAAATTATTAGAGAACAGATTCCAAAAAAAGCCCACTGAAATGGAATTCAGAGACTAGCTTATTACCAGGTATAAAAACGTGTTATGTAGCAATACATTTTCAGGTCGCATATTCTTGGGTTGATTGTGCATTTATAACATGTGTTAACCCTGGGTGGTGCACACTTGTAAGACTAGGAACAGAAATGTGTAAAACCCGCAAATGAACCTTTGTTATTATCTATGTCCAGTGATTTGCAGCACACGCTCTAAAGGAGGTTCAAAATGTACGAAACTAAGGAATGTCTTCTATGCCCACATGACCATACCATTTTAGAAAATCCTTGAGTTACGTGTAAGCCGTAAGAGTTTGCATATATGATTGTCATGTATAATTGTCATGTATGATTGTGTGGTAGTTTATGGCAGTAAGAATAACAAGTGAAAGTATCTGTTTAGGCCCTCAACCAGGTCCAAGTCAGCACGAAGCAAGTCACGCAGGTCGGTATCCGCGCCGAGGAGAACCTCCTTGAGGAAACGGCCCACAAGGAGGCGCTACTGATCGCCCAGATTGCGAACCTCGAATCGGAGCTGCGCAGTTCGCAACAGTCGATGGAGCGCGTCACCAGTGAGTACGACCGTCTTGCTACGATGAATGCCGAGCTCACCCAGCAGATGGAGCAGCTGTCTGCACAGCGCAAACAGCTCAAGAAGGAGGTGGGTACAATACAGTATTGTTTTTCCCATTGAAACCAATGTCAGAAGTCAGTCAGGAAATTCCATTTTTAGTGTTTCATTTACTGTGTTATTCATAAATGCTGTATACAACCTATTATGCATACAGTACCGCTTGACATATTTTGTAGTCGCTTTATTGTTCCAACAGATGGCACCACACAACAATCTTGCAAATGGCATCTGTTGAGAGTAGCATATCGCACTGAGTTGAAAACATACACATTTTGGTCAAATATTTGTAGTTACCACATAGTTTGAGCAATAGACAATATTTCCAAACATGTACGACACCTGTAGGACGGGTTTGTGATGTCATTGTTATATGTTTGTGATGTCATTGCCATATGTTTGTGATGTTATTGCCATATGTTTGTGACATCATTGCGATACGCTTGTGACATCAATGCGATATGATTGTGATGTCACTGAAACGCCCAGGGTTGTTTGATTTAAATTATTTGATTTAAATCATGATTTAAATCACTCAAAAAAAATCATTGATTTATGATTTTTTTACTTCCGTTTTTTTAATCGCTGATTTATATGAATTTAACACAAATAATTGTTTACAAGCATCGAGTTCAACCAAGTTTTGTATGTTTTTTAATACAAAAACACAAACAGCACACACTTGTGTAGCTGTATTGTCACCAAATAGCCTGATAGTCAAATATTTTATGACATTGTGTATGTTTGAGCTATTCCCTTTCTGAATGTAGTGAAGCCACACAAACTTGTCTTCCAGAGGAAGCCCTGAGTTAAAGTCCACTTATAACTTGTGCTAGTTGTTACCAATTCAGTATGTTGACTCAGTTATTTAATACTGTACCAGTTTGTATTCTGGTTGGAGACCCTTAGAGTACACATAGCCCTGGACAGGTACTAATCCACCCGATAGGCAAACAATAATTAGCACTGCTACACCCACAGACACACAGCATGCTTTCCTTTCCAAGACAGATTATGCAACTACAGGGGGTGAGGCCTTGTGGACATTGTCTAATGTCTTTATATAAGCAAAAATCATGTACCCTCTGTTAAAACAAGAACCCATATCGATTTGAATAGAACATGTTTGAAAGAGTTTACAAATTTAAACATCTATATAAATATCTATATACCAGATTTAAAAAAAAAATCAAATAAATAAAAAAAATCAAATAAATCCGATTTAAATTTTTAAAATCTGATTTTTTATTTTTTTATTTTAAAATCATGATTTTTTTCAACCTTGGAAACGCCTGAAACTGGTAGATTTAGAAATTGTTTTGTACAAATATTTTATATTTATAATTATTCCGAAATTCCAAAAGCAGTTGATTTAATTATATCAATGCATATGTAGTCAGTTATATTATCTGCTGTTGTACTATAGGTATACAACACATACGACACCTGGTGGCTAAGAACGAAACCACAGTTGTGAGACGACAACATATAGTGCTAATGCGCGTAGTATCTTCTATAGTATGAGCATAGAGCACTCTGTGAATGTGGCACTATGGAAGTTTTTTATTTTATAATTTATTTTATGATCTGTTCCCAGGTGAAGGAGTACAAGTTCCGTGAGTCGCGTAACATGGCTGACCTAAGTGAACTAGAGGAGGAGAATATCTCCCTTCAGAAGCAGGTGTTGCAGCTGAAGCAGGCCCAGGTGGAGTTTGAGGGCATGAAGTACGAGAACAAGAGACTCAAGGAGGATGTAGAAGAACTCAATGCAGAGTTGGATGAACTCGCCAAGCTCAAGACAATGGTACGTGTTTAACAAGATTTAACTAGATTTGCCATCCAAGCCAAAGGCCCAGATGGCAAGTGGACAAGGAAGCCATCGAGATTCCAACAATGTTCATCTATGCGTGACCTGCCCTTTTGAGATATGTGTCTACCTTGTTTTTAAACAAAACATATTCACGCTGCTAGCAGTTATACAATCCGTAGACAATTTGTTCCATTCATTTATTGTCCTCCGTGTTTGTTGTTGCTCTCCACCATCTTCCTGAAGTCTTGTGATGCTGGCATTGATACTCTGGTTGCTGCTTTTAAAGTTGATAGACGATTGGAATCACATGACCTTTTGATTTGTTTTATCAATGATAATGCATTGTGTGACAAGTTTCTGTTTTGCATTTGTCTGACCTGTGTCTTATCTCTTGTCATAGTTTGTCTCTCAATTTAGTTCAAAGCTTTGTCCATAATTGAGATAACAGTAGGCACAAATATCTGTGTGCGCACACTGTGCAGTGCAAACATAAATTATTTTTACATGTGTGTAGCATTCTTAGTCGAACTTGTATTTTCTATTTTTTCCAACACTAACTTCTGTAATTTTCTGCTGAACCGGATTCAGTTGTAGACAAGCAGAAAGTGATTTTTCAAGGGAAGGGTTTCTGCCATGTTACATAAACTGTCCAAAATCTTAATTTAACTTCTATTCTGCCATAACTTGTGATCTTACTCTAACTTGTGCCATTCTGTGTCAGGTTGAGAAAAGTCTTGAGGAAGCCCTACAGTCTCTACAACAGGAACGAGAACAGAAGAAAGCGATTAAACGACAACTCGATGATCGCATCACAGATGACACACGCAACACTCTGCATAGCCTCTCAAGTCTAGGCCTGGCCGACCTTCGGCTTGGTGGCGGCGACTACACCGACGACCATGATATGACCGAGACACCAGCTCTGAAACAGATCGAGGCCGACTTCTCATCCCCGAAACACAAGCCAGCACAGGTGGCGCCCTCGTCTAACACTCCGGGTTTAGTCGGCGATCTCTTCTCCGAAGTTCACGTCAGCGAGATCCGCAAACTGGAGGAGATTCTCGAGAAGACGGAGATTGAAAAGAGCAGCATCGAACAGGAACTCGAGAAGACGCAGCAGCGACTGGAAAATGTGAAACAGGAGATGGACGAACAGCAGGAGAACCTGGAACAGCTGAAGGCACAGCTTGCGAATTTTAGCGCCGACACAACGGATGGCGAAAGTGAGGAAGTTGCCACCCTAAAAGGTCACTACAGCGCTGCCTTGAAACAGGTTGCGGAACTAGAAACACGTGTCAAATCGCTACAGGAAGCCACCAGTGATGGCTCCAAGGAGAGTTCGGACGATATAAAAGACGAAATGTCTAAATTACGTAGCAGAATTGAGGAGTACGTGGAGACGATCACAAATCTTGAAAGCGAACTAAAGGCTGTATCGCTGGTTGCCAATGACAACCAAACGAGTCTGAGCACAACTCAGGATGACCTGGTGAAGGTTGCAGAGGAACTAGCACAGGTAAGGCTACTTTCTGTTTCATTGTTCTTTTCAGTTTATGCATCAGAATGTTGTGGTAAATTTGTGCAAGCATAACACATCCCAGGGTACAATTTATGTTCGTCTTTTATCCAGGCATATTAAATTTGTTGGTCACATCATGCGAAATATTACCATCTAGCATTGTGTAGCAGTGAGTGGTGAACATATACGGAACTGATATTATTGTTATAAGGCTCATAGCTGTTCAACGTGCGGTGCTGCAATACAGTCCAAACATATTTGTGTGCAGTGTGTGATAACTGATATATTTTTCAATCTGGAGAATTATCAACATTTTAAAGTATTCATTCAAGTTACATGTAAATAACACTAAATTGGTGTGTGTTTATGACATGTGTGATTGTGTTGTAGATTTATCACCTGTTGTGCGAGGTGAATGGGGATACCCCCAACAGGGTGATGTTGGAGCACGTGCAGGGTCGTCGTTTCCGCAGACAGCCAAGTCCCAAGGATAACGATGTCGCAAGTGAGAAGTCTAGCTGTAAGAGCGAAGAGTCAGACCGTGAAGGAAGCGCGTCTGACCGCGAGCACTCTCCGATCAAGGAGACAGTTGGCGAGGTGAAAGGTGACCCGATTGAGTGCTGCAAGCTCGTTGAGACGCTGCACGACCAGATCAAATATCTACGACGTGCCGTCGAGCACACGATCAACATGAATCGGCAGCGACAGGCCGATATGAATTCAGATGCAAATACGAACGTTGACTTGACAGAGATGCAGGGTCAGATAATCAAGTTGAAGGCTATGCTGTCGACAAAGCGGGAGCAGATCGCAACGCTGCGCAGCGTGCTTAAGGCGAACAAGAGCACTGCCGAGGTTGCACTCGGGAACCTCAAGCAGAAATACGAAAACGAGAAGGTAATAGTGACCGAGACAATGGCGAAGCTACGCAACGAACTGAAGGCACTAAAGGAGGACGCGGTAACATTCTCGTCATTGCGTGCAATGTTTGCCCAGCGATGCGACGAGTATTCAACTCAGATCGACACCCTGCAACGCCAGCTGATCGCCGCCGAGGAAGAGAAGAAGACGTTGAACTCGATCCTGCGGATGGCAATACAGCAGAAACTGTCGCTGACGCAGCGCATCGAGGATATGGAGTTCGACCGGGAACGACGCAATCTGCGCCAACGGCCGCCGAGAAACAAGTCTGGATCAGGAAAGGTAAATTACGGACGTAACGGTCCGCATGGCGATAGTGGGCGGAACGAGCGTTCGCGATTCACACCCCGGTTCAACCAACAGAGGGACTACTAAGAACGGCTCACACCCGTTTTGTTTGTCCCTGCCCTCTGGTGGTGGTTTAGTGAAATAATTTTTGTGTTACTGCACAGGACGTGTTTAGCCGTGTTTGTGGTCTGTGCTGTCACCTTTCGTCAATGGCTTTTGTCATTGTGGCCATTTCGATATGGTCTTTCTGCATGCACACATAACCACTTATGGGCATGCCATTTTATGAATGAAATTCTCTGCTACATATGATTTTGGGAAGGAATTTTGCTAAAATTTATCCTCCACTGCAAAATTCCTTCAAATGTTGCTTATTTTCGAACCCTAAAAAGCTTGTGATGAAAGAGTAATTTTCGGTATGAAGCAGATTGGATGTTTGGTATTGCGCACCAGACAGTTTCATAGAGTCGTAAGACACTGCCCAAATATGGTTTCATTGATGTGGATAAACAAAGAGTGAAGTTCACTTAAGTGTTACGCTTCCATGACACCAACATCTAGATAATGGATTGGAATCATAAACGGCAATGCAGCAACATACCAGCTGATATCTAGTGTGTCCATTGCCATTGTTTATTTATCAACTGATTCTAATTGAAACGTTGGAGATATGATGCATTGTTAGCATATGGAGCCAGGGCATGCGTGTTCTCTGCGGAGGTAGTGTCTTTAGTGGTTTGCATTGTCATAGGTATGTCTGTTGTAAATCTTATCTCTCCTGTCACTACTTTATGAGATAAAGATTTACATTCCTGGCATTGTTTACCCAGTGCCAGGCCTCAAGTTGACGTGCCAACGCTACCCCACAAGGCATTTGACCAGTTTTGCAGTTGGCCGAAATCTAGGTCCTGTTTTCGTCTGTCTTGGTCTGAGTTATGGCAGCATATTTATTTCTGTGAAATAAATAATGGCTAAGTAATGCACTTTTCTGTGAGCAGATTCGGCTGCTACAATTGGGCATTAGCTTTCGGTATTAGCTACATCATTATGTAGAATTTATGCATGAGCAATAATTGAGCAGATTTAGAGAAAGGAGTGGTATAATATTTGCCACAAGTTTACTAACTGGACTTAACATGTTTTCTGTTCATTTGTTCTATCACACTATACAACTCTACAAAGTAAGTCAAAAATAGAATATGATATGAAAGTTTTTATCAAGTCTGAACAGAGTGAAGATGATTTTATGTTGAACATATTCATTTTTGAATAATAGTCGTGAGAATATATTTTTAATTTCAGATGTTAGATATCATTTGGCAGTGTATAATTTTTTTTTAGCTATTGTAAAAGTCGCATAATGTCGGATATTTTTGCATATTAGCCAGTAACATCCATGCAAGATGGTGTTAGCCAACCAGAATACAGGAACTCTAGTTCTTTGTAGATGCACCAAACTGTTGATGGCCAGTTTCCGAAGCCAATGCATCCTTTTAAATCCCCATCTCCATGGCAACTGTTTGTTGATTTCTGTTTATTGTGTATGCTTTGTTTAATTGCTATTTCTTCTTCATTACTTCTGGCACCTTTGCTTCCGCTAAACCGTCTTTGTTTTTCGTTTTTCACAGTCTTAAAAGAAGGCTTCCTGTCCAACTCTAAATGAGTGCAGAAGAGGCAGGGCTGTGGTAAAAGAAGGAGTTGGCACCAACTTCAGCATCGGGGCCCCTTCAAAATTGGGCCGAGTTAAGCTGACACCGTAGTGTGTGTGGCGTGATTGCTGATTTTCGAGCAGACTGGACATTTGCTGGAAAGACTCGTTGACAATTATATGTGCAATTCTACAAGTGTATGATCTGATCATCTGTGGCAGATACAACTGCCATGTGATATGCAAATTAGATTAGATGAGCAGCCATTCGTCTGGTATAGCCTGTTGCTATGTGTGTCACATTCATTAACCAATGGCTGCTTGGAAAATTGTGTCAAAGCAGTAGTTAAGTCACCATGTGAACTGTGTTTTCATGGGACATCCCGTTTACAATTTGTTTTCCAAAACCTATGTATCCACTTTTAGTGATGTTTTTAGATAATTTTAAGCAAGCGCTGTGATTTTGTTATGTAAATTTGATGTTAGGTTTATGAGTAATTTTTTATAAAATTGATGCTACCACCAGCCCAATTGTGTTATGTAGATGTGGGAGGGAGCAGTCATTAATCCATCCTACTTGTTGGATACAACATAAAAGTTCCGTGCCAGGCCCTGTGCAAATAACAAGGTAATTAAAACTTATCTTAATCAGTACACGTCCACGTGGATTGTGCGACTGCCAGGAATCTCATGTTTGTCTTCCGGTGTTTCTACTACAGCATGTTTCTTTCTATCTTAACAAGTGACTAAGTTTCACCACTGTTGTCTGTGATAATACCGCACTTAACATCCCTTTCTCTCACTTATCGTCTGCTTGTCTGTTGCCATATGCTGGCATAAGTCACATGTAATGGTTGCGTTTTGTATTGGTGCTATGTTACGAGGCTACTTGTTAGTGCAATGTTGGCATAGAAGCGAGTCGTTGCTATGGAGATGGCGGAGACTGGTCATAGGGGAGTGAAGGGTAAATTTGGCTGCAAACAATCAATTTTATGTATGGTCTACCCACTGTGTAAATTGTGTTGACGCTGTGTATGGCTAAGGCTTGTATATATACTAAATGTTATTGTATATGTATGTGGTTGTAGACAATTGATAATCTAATGCATTTGCATCTGAAGCTAAGTTCGGCAGTACAATGTTCCAGCCTTGATAACTTTTGTTCGCCATGCACAAAACTTGCCATTCAATATTATTTCTTTTTGAGTTATTGCTGATCGTTTTGGGACTGATACTGATACAAAATAAGGTTTTGTACACAGAAAATGAGTACACAAAGGATACTGAAATAGTTTAGATGTGGTATTTGGTTCAACTGGAACGACAATGTGCAATATTAAAAATATTTATAATATGGTATATGACATTGAATGTACACATTATTGCACCAGGTTGACATTGTTAGGGTGCTGTGATGTGTACAACGCACAAGCAATAATTTAATAGAGGTTAAGTTGTCAGGATTATGCCAAGTAGTGTAGTCTTGAACAACGGCATTCACTCGATTATATGTCGTCAGCAACTGTGTTGAGTTCCGCAGCTGTGCAGAGTGTCGGCAGTTTGTTGATCTTATTGTTGAACTTGATGAGTGTTTTAAATGAAAATTAATGGAAACAGAAATCATGAGAAAAAATTAAATTTTTTAATCTACCCTGGTACCGGTAGATGTTAACAACTGAAAACCCTCACATTCATTAGCATGGTAATGCTTATATAGCTGCATGTAGCACTGTATATGTTATGTTATTATCATGCAAACAATTATTTATAAAATCTCATGCTGGACATATATATGTGTGGGTAAATAGCGGTTTTTGCATTTTATATTTAATTTTCACATGATACTTGGCCGTTTGCAAATGATGGATCAGCAGACGCACATGTAATAGTTTGTACAGAATATTTATGGAAACTGCATTCTAAAATCGCCAGATATACATGAGTTATGTTTAATATGTAATACTATTTGCAGACATTTCACCCCTTGTGCCAAATTTATGTTAACGTCAAATGAAATGATATAAATTTGTCTCGAGGGGAAGAAATCGAGTTAGGATAATAACGTACATCTGTACTACTAATTGGGCTAAGTAGATGGGATTAGTGTGAAATGTTTTGTGTGTTTATGCTCTGGCCAATGGCAGAATGTTGCATTCTGATTCTATGGCCAGTAGTGATCTGTTCATGCAATGATTGTACAGAAATTAGTACTGGTAGTTGCAATGTGTGTATGTGTTGTTAATCTGTATGTTTCATGTGCGCTGTCTTTTATGTAGCAGGATACAGACCACTATTCTGCAACTCTTACGTGTATGCTGTATGATTATGCACACACAGTGTTGCCATGGTGATAAATAAATGCAATGTCCATGATACTGTATTTTTAATCTGATAACATGTGCAAGGTATTGGATTTATGGTGGTTTGTAATGGGTCGTTCCACCAAAAATTGGCAATTATGTTGTATAAAGAGACACAATTTAATAGTACCTTATACTACTTAACTAAAGTCAGTATACTCACATTTGATTTGTTTTAATCAATGATTGTTTCTATTTTGAATGAAATTTCTGTATACACTGTATATAACATATTACTTGAACTGAACTATGGACTTGTAACAAAACAACTACACTGTATGTTAGTTACCAGGTATGTCCTGTTCTGTCTTTTGTATAATAATTTTAAAACGTAATTAAATCTGAAGACAATGTTTTCGGTCACACTATCACAAATTAAAACCTTTTGATGTAATTTTTATATACTTTAATGAAACAGAGAAGCATCGTTCACATCCACATTTCTCTGAGCTACAATCATCATTGCTGTGGAATGACCCTAACACGACTCCTATGCACGTTTCAACTCCCAGTGTCACCAAACTGCTTCGACTAACCAAGTTTCAATGGAGCTTTTAGTTTATTTTAAAGTAGAAGACACTACACCCTATTCTTCTGTTGTAAGATCTACTAATTTATTATTTTATAAAGTTGTGAAAATCTGTCTTTTTGTTTGTTCTTTTCTTCGTTGATTTTCATTTTGCACCATTAACTCAACACACAAGAACTTATGCAATGTTAAACATATATCCACATATATTACAAGGGGTGAGGGCATTTATGGTTTGCCACACCTTTTTAGGGTACATATATATTTAAAACTTAAGGGTAAATTACCTTCTTAAGAAATACGAATCACTGAACAGCTTTGAAAGAATTTTTAATCTGACTTCAACACTTGTTTACGTTGGTGTTGGCGATTTAACGAACACCACCCAAAGGAACAAGGTAAGCGGGAATGTCTAAGGAAGCCAGACGCCTATTAATTCCTTCGTTGTTGTTTTATAGCATTAGTTGTTTTATAATAATTATTTATATGTTGTACGGCTGCATTTCCATATAAATATTCATATGTACGCTGGTTATATTTCAAGGCAAATGTGTAAATACTACAGCTAAACAACATTAGTTATAGACTCATAGTATTATGACTTTAATTTTATGTACTCTAAATTCATAATCGTTAATGCATAATATAATGAATGGTGATAATGAACTGATATCATGTAAATTCTAGCACACACAAATATGTAACATAAATCTCGCAATGTACGCATTTGTGGGAACTTATCTTATAATCAACAATAGCAAATCGATACTAAGGTAGGTAATAGTAAGCATAATTATAGTTAGCATGCTAGATGGGAGCACTGTGCTCACCTTAAATTATTTAACAATACGGCAGGTAGCAGCACCAAGCACCCGTAAT
This sequence comes from Lamellibrachia satsuma, assembly GCA_033239005.1. NCBI lineage: Eukaryota > Metazoa > Annelida > Polychaeta > Sabellida > Siboglinidae > Lamellibrachia > Lamellibrachia satsuma. Next base: position 7,666,022 of record BSQZ01000008.1, read on the forward strand.
AACTTGGCTGGTTCCCGGCCCACCATGTGGCGCCACTGCTGTTGCGAAAGCGCTCACAAGAGCCCATATATGCGACGTTCGACAGTATGGGAAACAACCCTTCAGACTCGGGTACTATAGCCTTTACCATTCAACCATATAGAATGTCATACATGTATACACCCTAAAATGCATTTTGCGGATTGTCGCACCGTAAAATATATTAATTTTGTAATAGCTAATTGGGCACATTTGACGACTACAATGTTAACAACAGTGCTGGTCACGGACTTTTCATCGGCCTGTCGGCGGTATATAGAACCACTTCGTATGTAGACCAGACCCGTCCTCGGAGTTTTGAGGGGTTCGAGCGTAAACAATCGGCCGAGATTTCTATGATGATTTCTGAGAAATGTTACGGTTAAACAAATACAGTTAGACAACATTCTCTCAAAAAGCTCCCCCGCCCCGAGAACTGGCATTTAGACATACATATATATATATATATATATATATATATATATATATATATATATATATATATATACATTGTTATGTTGATTTTCTCACAAATGTTAGTGTTCAAAAAAAAATCTCAACGAGAAACAGTGCAAAAAGTCCGCGTCTTCTTAAACATGGCGAGGCTCAGCTGAATGGTTAGTACTGCGCTGAATGAGGCAGGCGGACAATACACGTCAGAGTCGCATGCGTTCACACAAGAGATTCAACTACGTCTCTTACATCGGCGTCTGGCCTCTCGCCATTCTGAAATCGTTTGCCTTTTCTTTGCCCTTCGCTGCGAGCCACGTTGCCATTGCCCTTACTGCGAAGGCAATTCCTTACGTTTTTCTTCATTATGCCAACATTTCTTGCAAAGTCATTCCAGTCGAGCATGACGACGCACCAGAGTTCGACCAACACCAGGACGATAGCGACGTAGCCCATCGCCCGTGCTGACGGACGTCTGTCGGCTGCAGTGGTCCCGGAAGTAGCCGGGTCCTCATATTCATCCTCGGTCTTCGACAGTGGCGCTGCAAGGAAACGTTTTACTCTTTTGGCGTGTTATATATGTATATATATATATATATATATATATATATATATATATATATATATATATATATATATATATATATATATATATATATATATATATATATATATATATATATATATATATATATATATATATATATATATATCAAAACCCGGTGCAAAACTATCAGATTGCTCCCAGATTACCCCCGCAGTTATGACCGAGCAGCCAAGATCTTCTTCGAGGCCGGCCGCCCGCCTGCCGTCAAAGCCAAAGCTAACTGATAAAGAGGGCTAATCGAAGTAGACAGTGCAAGTGCCCTGCGCGGGCCTAGAATTTGATCCCAAGCCCGGTCCGCAATTAGCAGTTAGAGTCCAGGCCCGGCCCAGGCCCGCAGTAATTTTTCAAGCCCGGCCCGGCCCAGGCCCGGTCCGCAAGTTTCAGGCCCAGGCCCGGCCCATACCCGCGGGCCAAAGATGGGTAAGCCCGCGGCCCGCTAAGTTTAGAGAAGATCAACCTATAATCTTATAACAAAGACGAAAAACAAATAAACTGAAAAAGAGACTTATTGTTTTATTAAATAAAAAACATATATACATATATGAGATGGGGCATAATATCCTTAGCTCTTAGTTGAGTACTACTCTTATGCTGAAGTTCCGTAGTGTGCTGGATGAGTTCTAAAAATCCAGCACCACCAACTTCTTCAAACTTATGAATATCCTGAAGAAAAATAAAGAAAAACTTCTTAGTGTCATTACTATTAAATATGATAACATTTGTTATATTTGGCTTTAATGTATTGGCTTATGGTTAGGGTAGGAGATTTGTTTATCTAACCCTGACTTAACCCATATGCAAACCATAACCCCAATTTATGCTGTTAATTGAATTAGCTCAACTAAGTTAACTAAGTTAATTTAATATGATATTTCAATTAAATGTTACCCACTGGCACTGACACCCAGTGGCATTTCCAGCAGGCCTGCAGTCACTAGCCTGAGACAGACAGGTTCAGACATGTGTGAATTAGTACAAGTGTGAATGAATTGGGACTGGGGAGAAATACCAATTACCAACTGGGTTGGGTACTGGGTAGTGGGCTAGTGGCCTAGTGGGCACTTGGCAGTGGGCAGGTCATTCAGGTGGGCAATGTTTGGAGGGAAGACCTAGACAATAGAATGTCCACTGGTAGGGTCAAAGGGTGATAAGTTGATGGTTAATCATGGCTTGATTGCCTCTGCAAATATTTCTAAAGTAAACATTTAGGGTTGGCTACTTCCAGCCAAGTGAACTTATCGGGCCATTAGATTCCATGCAAGGTCTCAATTTGCAACTATATGATACTAAAGATATATTTTTAAGCATTCATTAACTGGAATTACAATTTATAATCAGTTTTTATATCAGTAATAATCGGTGTTTTTTATGAATATTTTTATTATGTCCAGGCCCAGCCCAGGCCCGGCCCGGCCCGCTCACACTAGGCCCAGGCCCGGCCCAAGCCCGATGTATTTAAATTGTTTTCAGCCCAGGCCCGGCCCGGGCCCGCAGTATGTAGGATATATATATATATATATATATATATATATATATATATATATATATATATATATATATATATATATATATATATATATATATATATATATATATATCAAAACCCGTGCAAAACTATAAGATTGCTCCCAGATTACCCCCGCAGTTATGACCGAGCAGCCAAGATCTTCTTCGAGGCCGGCCGCCCGCCTGCCGTCAAAGCCAAAGCTAACTGATAAAAGAGGGCTAATCGAAGTAGACAGTGCAACTAAACCATGGCTCCCCGCCACAGAGCTGCAGATATGAGGAACGAAGACATAAGAAAGAAGAAAACGCCAAATAATGTTAATAGCAACACGAAGCCACGCACTTTTACACAGAAACCATTAAGCGTCGGAAAATAACAAAAGAAGCAAGACCCACAGACCCACAGACCCACAGACCCCCAGTCATCTTAGGTAACACTTTAAACTCAAGTTCTTAGCGGGTGAGTAGATTTTACAGTACACGGCGGCTCGTCAGGCCGCAGGCTTCGACGCTAACAATATGGCGCCGTCTAGTAGGCGCCTGATTGTTTGCTTAACGACAGAAGAGCTCCGTTGGAATAGCAGGGATGGAAAAACGTAGCAAAAGAGTATCGTGCGTTACCGATGTTGTATGACAAAAGAGTATCGTGCGTTACCGATGTTGTATGACAAAAGAGTATCGTGCGTTACCGATGTTGTGTGACAAAAGAGTATCGTGCGTTACCGATGTTGTATGACAAAAGAGTATCGTGCGTTACCGATGTTGTATGACAAAACGATGTAAAATTGTGAAACTTAATTATCATACATACACTACATTACACATGAACTGGAAATCAGTTTTGAGTGGGGTACCACAAGGATCAGTATTATGACCTTTATTATTCTTAATAAATATCACTGACTTAGGCGACAATACAACAAGCAACGTACTGAAATTTGGGTTGATTAGGAGAAACATAACATACGAGGGAAAAAGCTAATTATACCTCTGTATAAAGCAATACAAGCGTGGAGACCATATCGTAAGAACGATATAGATACGTTTGAACGCATGCAGAGGGAGCAACTAAAATTATTCCAGAACTGAGAGCCCTTAATTATGAAGAACGCCTGATAGACTGTGTTTTAACAACCTCAGAGACAAGGTGGTTGAGAGATCTCAACCAAGTTAACGATTCAGCTGAGTCAGTCGCACTATGCCCGATACACACACGCACACGGACACATATATCGACATACCACATGCCTATAGGTGTATTCCATACGCACAATGCAAAATGGGTTTACTTAAGACAACACATTTTACTTTAGGCCAAACAAATACACCTGTGGTATCAATACTTCCTGACATGATCAATATAACAACGAGAATCCCGCAGACAGACCCTATATTGTTTCTTACACAATCGTACATGGCTAAGTACTGTGATCAACATCGTAACGTGGCCGGTCCGTTCTCACCAAGGTAGAGGCGGCTGCAGGTGACTGCGTGACGTGAGTCGCACGCGACATCTCGCCACGCGCACGTGCTACGTCCGTAGCGCGTCACGTCGACGATGACGCAATGCCCGGCTACACGTGACGTTCTCGGCGACGCGTAACGGTGGTAGACGACTGGCGCACCGTCTGTCCAGTTACACTGTGATACTATGTGTGGTCTTGCTTCGTTGTATAGGCCTAACCAAGTATACATGTATTAAGTTAGCGTCGATGAATGTCACAATGCACTTTTCATGAAGTTCTATGTTCAAACATCAACTAATTTATCAGGACATTTTCAATTTAAAGTAAGGATCATAGTGAATCATCTGAAGACATATATAAATTCATATAGCTGTACAGTGGACGTTTAGCTACAGAAAAGAAGAAAGATGACACATATAATGCTTTTGTGAATACTGAACGATTTACACTGCACTCTCATGTATCCATTAGTTGTATCTAGTAGAGAGCTGCGGACAATACACAACTTAAATTCAAACGCATGCACAAGATATTTCCGGACAGAATGTATACACGGGGTACTGATAATACCCACTAATGTGCCAAGTTGTGACAGTTGGAAAAGCGCGCAGTCTCGTCATCACCCAATCCATCTCTTCCGCGGTGTCAACTGTCATCAAGGTCGAGTGATTTCTGTGACAGAGATCACGTGCCGCTGTCGCGTCCATCGGCGTCGAGTCGAAGCTGTAGCAACGCCCGTGCCAGAACGTCATGGTAGAGATGCATCTCTCTGAAGCGCAAGCCGTTTCTCCAACACGCTTCGTCAAACTTTGTATAGGCGACGTAAGCAAGAATCGTTGCGCCAAGCCAGTGGTGACCCTTGATTATCCAATCAACGACAGTTGTTGCGGCTTGCCTGTCTATATATGTCACCATGTACGTCATATACCATCGGTATATGACAAGGTACGTCATGTAAATAGACGAGCAAACCGTAATTGGATTGGATAATATTTGCGTCATGACTGGCTCGACTAGCGCTCGTTTGCGAAGCCGTATTTGTGTCATTCAATCAGTTTTTCATTAAAAACATTTTTTCTTACAATGTTTTCCAAAAGTCAATGTAACGAATAACAAGTGATAAAATAATGTTGGAACATTTTAACATATGATATTGAAGGAATGATTTTGAATTATGTATTGCGTGCGTATTGTAAATATGTTTCTGTCTTTCTATTCAGTCAACAACTAACTTTCAATCGTTGTACTTGGTCCAGCAACCACACTCATAAATAAACACATCTGTTGACTTGGTCAAGCGTTTCCGGAATTCATTGAGAATGGCATCGCTTTAACCTTTTCAAAAGAACCCACCTGCAGCTAGGGCGGCATCGAGGACGAACAGCAGCCGGAGAAGCATCCGGGCCACCCCGTCCATCGCTCTCCGAGTGATCAGCGCACAAGACGGAACGGAAATCTTTTTTCAACAGTTCGAACAACGGCTTGGTTTCAAATCAGCGACGACCGTACCTGTGACTCACATCTGGCGACCTGATCGATAACGCCGACCTCGCTAAGGTGGCTGGACATTCTACGGATCCATTCAAATGTCATCGATTGCGTTCGGAAAATCAAATGTCAAGTTGCGAATTTGTAAACATTGCCATTACCGCATCGAGCGAGTCGAAGTCTGTTTGCAATAACAAGCAAAGGGCGGATTAACGGTTTCATGGTTGATAGCACGTTAAATATTTGGCAGTCGATTATTCAAATTTATTGTATCTACACACCTTCTCAAGAAGCCGGTATATTGGATAATGTTTAACAATTTATATGTCGCTCTCACAGACCACCGTGTGTTTGGAACGTGACTGAAAAAACTTTCAGACTATGCAAAGTGGACGATAAATTCGTATTCAATACCATTTATCGCTCACCCCAATTGTCTTCTGGAAGAGACGGGTGTCTTCTATTTTTGTCACCCCTATTTGGTTTGTCATAAGAAGGTGAATATAATACAAAGTGTGTGTGTGCATGTGACTATGTGTGTGGGCATACTTGTGTGTGTGCGCGCGTGCGTGTGCGTGTGAGCATGCGTGTGTGTGCATGTATGCCTGTGCACATTATATGGAAAACAACAATCCTGTGGACTATTATAATGAACAATTTACTTGATTCTCGTGAAAGCATAACAAATAGTTTGATAAAATCAGCCACTCAATGAATGCACGTGGACATGATTTCTTCCCAACTACAATAGACCACTATAATTATCTATATGGGCTACAGCCAAAAATCTTATGTAACTCAATAGGCACCTTTAAAACAGTCTCGTTTGACGTATGAGAGAGAAAACAGACCGAAACTACCACGCGCTCTGTGTTTCAAACGACATCAGTGCCAGTTGTGGCGAGCGACTGCTGCGTGTAGGTCGTCGGACTGTCATTACAGTGAACCGGGGTTGAATTCTGATAACTACCTCGCATGAGAACACGATTGCATTAATTGCCAGTTAAAATACATATTACATATACGGAGGTACAGTTGATGGTTTCCCCTGTCTACACCTTGACGTTGTTAGACGGACAGAGGTGACGCACCTCATAGTGCTAAAACCACGACACAGAAGACACACACGTGGATGCCAATACGTCCTCTTCCAACATAGATCACCGACGCGATGTTGCCGACACAAAGACATGTCACCGGACAAAGCTCGTGTAACACATGTATAGGTACACTGCAACAACATCGTATTCAAGTGGTCAAGAAGGTGTTGGGAACACTGACAGTGTTCTAAACGAGAACACAGACGTTTTCGTTTCGGCGACATCTGTCTGATTTCTACGGAAGTCTGCTAAAAAGTCCAAACGTCACGTCGTGTCAGGAATAATCATGCATTCGCACTTCCTCAATCGATGAAGTCCGTTTGTCTCTGTTCATCTACCCCATCTCGATTTCTACCGCGCGACTACCCCGTTCCTTCGCGAAGGCGTGCCGCAGGTTTCGTCTCATGAACTTGAACTGGCGCCCGAAGGTGGGCCAGTCCAGGACGATGAGAAACGCCAGCTCCGTGGCCATGACAATGAGCGCAATGGAGCCAAGTGCGCACGCAGATATGCGTCTATCCGAATCGGTCGTGTCTTCCGTGTTGTCGTGCGTCGGACTCGCGGCCGGCAGCGGGTTGGTCTTTATCGGTGATGATCGTTCCGTGACATCACCCGATCTTGTCACAACTGAAAACAATATAATTATGAACATTGAACAGTATAGCGGCACCTGGAGAAGAACTGTCGAAGAAGAGATTAAGCTAGCTGTGAAGACTTGGATTGAACTTGGCTGCTTCGCCCAAGACCGTTCTGTGCTGGTTGGAAAAGATTTGTTGGCGCCTTATGCTCCAGTGCGAGATTGATTGATTGATTGACTGATTGATTGATTGATTGATTGATTGAGTGAGTGAATGAGTGAGTGAGTGAGTGAGTGAGTGAGAGTGAGTGAGTGAGTGAGTGAGTGAGTGAGTGAGTGAGAGAGAGAGAGAGAGAGAGAGTGAGTGAGTGAGTGAGAGTGGAGAGTGAGTGAGTGAGTGAGTGAGTGAGTGAGTGAGTGAGTGAGTGAGTGAGTGAGTGAGTGAGTGATAATGGACGTCAGAACTGTTACATTTACTTGTCCGTTTCGTTCATGACGATTTGGAAGGCGTCTACAAATATCAATGTTACGTTTGTCTTTCTATCTCTCTCCCGCCGTTAAACATCTTTCCATTTTTATTTTAAGTTAAATGAGGTTTCACTAAAAACATAATTTTGTTATATGTTGTGCTCAGTGACGTATCTAGGATCTCGCAAGGGGGAGGACAGAGGGGGAGGGGCAAGCTTGGTCACCCATTAGTTTACCATGTTACCGTGTAGTGGCGCAACATGTTACATACACAAAAATAAGCCAATGGACCACTGATTGTGCTTTTATTTCTATTCTACCATTGATCATCTGTTCCCATTGTGGGGCCTTTTCACTAAACCGATTTGACCTATGTCACACTTCACTGATGACGTTCATCTTGGTTTTGTCGATTGTAGTGCCTGCTCCATATCGGTCAAATAGTGTGACATCGGGAGAATCCACTGTATTTTTCAGGACAAGGCAGTGATGTTTTCTATAAAAAAAATGGGGAATATGCCCGGATCATCGAGTCTGCATCGCCACCACAAATTTGCATCTTTTCGCAATGGGTACTATATAAAACTTAATGTTGACAAACCGTTATACGGAAAAATAAAAGTCATGAGCTTGGCACGTGGTTTGTGTGTTCCAGTACCTATGTTGTTCGTGGTGTTCTTAACTTACAGATGGGCGAGCGTTCTGTGGATGTCGTAGCTTCGTCGTCGTTAGTTCTGCAGACAAGACCGTGTAGCGTTTCACAGTAGATGTAATCACAGTGGCAGCTGCCGATGTCTTCTCCGTGCACGGCGTCGGCAAAGTGGCGTTCGACGGCAGAGGGCGTCACTAATGGGTCTCGGTCACGTGACTCCAGGTGGATCCACCAGTCGCCGAGTTGAACACTGTAGTTGCTAGCGCCAACTACAAAGATTTAACTGCAGATTTAACACAGTTTTCTTACTGGCGACTTCTGAAGTGATATTCAGGGTTCACACATTTCAGTATTGGCAAAAAGAAAAAGCGACAATGCATAAATCAAAAACAAATTATCACAACAACAAAATCTAAAATAAATCACCAGATTTATATGGCGCCTCTCCACTAATTGTTGGTGATGGCACAGTGCAAACGTTGTCGCGTACAGGTCTTTCAATGTTCTTTGAACATAACAACCGACAATGCTATCGATATAACATGTTGCTAAAGCAAGTTGCATGGCAAGATGGGTAATTCGTGTGAGGGAACCGGGCACCCAATTAGTGAGAAGACCTACCGATATCTAGGTTAGGGGAAGTTCCACTTAACTACATGGAGCTAAACACGAGGTTCATTGTAACTGGCCAAACACCCGGCCGGTTTCATATCTTTTAATTTCCCTTCTTCTAAATTCTTGAACAAAATAGCACTTTAGAACATTATTAGCAAATCGTGTGGCCACGGTTAAGGTTGACTGCGCTATGATAGGATTAAGACACATAATTTTATTATCACAGAAATGCCTTGGCACTTGGTTCTGCCAGTCAACATCTTGATGTCCTCTGTGAATCCAACTCTCGAAATTGCGACGTGGTAGTAATAGCAACGTCTAGCGTAATGACATCTAAGCCAACGCAATGCCATAGGTTAATTCGATTGCTCATAGTCATAGATAGGGTAATATTAATAACAGGGTGAATTTCGAAAAAAAAATAAAACAGTGCTGCCCGACCGTGGGGTCGTAGATGAACCCTGAGAAAATATGGGATAAGTAGCCTAAATTAATACATACAAACATGCATACATACATTTGCTGGATCATGGTAAGAACTCACCTGTCACGATCAACATGGCCGCAAACGTAAACATCGCTGGTAAAGAAGACGCGCACAGAAGACGCGCACACTGAGACGGCGCCAAAGACCAGCTGACAAAAGCACTCCTTGACTGTCTGTGCCTAGCAACAACATAGCCGTTTCCACTTCGGCGTCGACATCTATCTGATTTCTACGGAAGTCTGGTAAAAAATCCAAACGTCACGTCGCGTCAGGAATAATCATGCATTCGTATTTCCTCAATCGATGAAGTAAATTAATATACGTATAAATACGATTTGCAACAAAGCAGTCAATTGCGGTTCGTGATTTCAGTTTTTCTAAATACAAAGTGATCTCATCATTCGGAACGTGGCATCTTCAGAAAACACAGATCAATGGGCGATCAGAGACTTTTGTGAATTGATACGTTGCACACGCTACGTACTAATATGTCATCATTTCCGCAGGGTGCGTGGTTAATAACATCTATCTACTGCTTTATTCACACACAACTGACTATTATCATACCAACAAGGTAGAAGTACCACCCCAAGAGGGTGTGACTATTATCAGTCTAATGTGGAATTCAAGAGGGTGTGACTATTATCAGTCTAATGTGGAATTAGAATGAACAGATGTAATCGTCGTGCCCCAATTTAGAGCCCTTTCGAGAAGCAAGTCGTACAATTATACACCAACGAGATTTGCTCGAATTGTATCACTCTGCCACTTGCTAAGTGAAGGACGTGTATAAGTCGATGGAAAGACCAGTAAGCAAGTGGACAGCTCTGTGTACTCGCGTGGGAGAGTATTGCAAGCAGGAGCAGCAGCGCGGAGGGCTCGGGAGGAGATGGAAGGTATTGTGTGGGACAGAAAGTTGCTAAAGCTAAAGGGAACGTGTTGGAAGACGTCCGTAGTATCAGCTAGTGTATGTGGGTTGGGAACACTTGCGCGAACAGAGAGACAGGGAGAGAAGCTACTGGTAACACAGCACGTGCGTGCGTGCATGCATGCGTGCGTGCGTAATAAATGTGTTTACAATCGAGAACTAGCCTCCACCTTTATCTGTCTACTGGCGTAGCTGAGACATCGCATTATCATCTTGAAAACTATTCTCGCATCAAGTAAAATACAATCCGTGATTCCTAGGATGTTTCATTAAGAATTATTAAAAATACGCTATCATTTGTGGATTCAGCCTACTGTTACGTTTCCCATTGGCGACCATGTTAACGTTTTGCATGATTATAAGAAAACGGGAACTTCTTACCTGCCGTTGTCATCATCTCACTGACATACTGATCGAGTTTAGTCAAAGTCTCGTACTTCTAACTCATTTAAAATGCTTGAATGTGCCACACCCATAAATTTTCCCCACTTTCTGCATGATTTACTACGCACATGTGTCTTGTGGCGAAAAAAATTGCCAAAATCCTTCCGCCTATTGAAATCATCTAAATATCCACAGTTACACTGTCAACATGTTCTACCAGCGAACTTGTTAATGTGCCTGGCTCAAATGCAGTTATGTCAGATGATATGATTTTAATTACACATATCTCAAATTACTGTGCCCTACATTCGTGTGTAACACACCAGGAAGTCTAACTGAGGCATGATCCCTTGAACGACAAAGATTGTGCCGAACTGTTCGAATAACACGCTTTGAACGGAACAACTCTGGCGCGCTATAATTGATCTGTCAATCAGTCGGCCTCTTTCTGACCGTCGGGCACCTCCCACACCGGCGTCGGCGTCGCATGGCAACGAGCAGCGCACTGCCTTCGAGTAGAACACGCAAACAGGCGACGTCTCGTATTTGTCGTCCGTCTGACACAGACAACCGGACAAGATGGCGATCCGCAGCTTCCCGGCGGACACCCGCATGCAGGCGTTCATCACAGAGGCCTACGAGAATGAGATGACGGCCAGGCTGCGGTACTACAACGATACGCACGGCGGACCGCGGTCCGTGAGCGGCAACAACCGGCGGCGTAAGGGCGGACCGGTGGTGGACGGCCTCCCAGCCATCCACCCGTCCAAGTTCGCGCTACAGATGAAGTACGAGGAAGAGGAAGCGAAACGACGCCTGGCGGAGTACTCGAGGCAACAGAAGCACAAGGAGGAGATGCGACCACCTCCACCGTCTATCAAAGCCCGACTCTACGACGGCTTCACGAAGGAAGGAAAGGGAAGACAGCAGTACCTCAACACGCGCAAACTCGCCATCCCCGAGCAGAAGTATAACTTTCCCATCACCAGTTCGTGGGATTATGGGTGGAAGCTGGGAGACAGCACCGCCTACAAGCGACCGTCGTTTGCACGAACGCCGCTCATCCGAGACTCGTTCTTCACCGATAACGGAGTGCCGACGTTAAACAACCCGCACATGTTACGGTCGTACACGGCTATCTGATCACCGTCACGGCGAGTGGGGTTGTCGAGCCTCGTGTCACGTGAAGGTGGTATTAATCCCGGGAACAATATCTCAGTGGCGTAAGTGTTTGGGGCAATTGTGCCTAGCGCGATGCCAAGACGACGACAACTATACAAGCTCGAACAGATAAATATTTACACTAAAAGTGTGTGTGTGCGTGCTGATTATGCAGGGTAATAATTATATCAGTCACGACTCGTATATCGCCTACGTTAAAACGAACACACGAGTCACATGAATTCGTTTCTATTGACCGCTCTGTTCTGTATGTTTTCACGAGGCGCGTATTGGACATGTCGATGCATAGTAAGTCATGTTTATCTGGGCATGTTTGAAAGAACTTCCGTGTATTTACATAGACACAGTAGTGTGATTGTAAATTACTACCGCTTTCTGGTCGCTCTGGCGAAAACTTTAGACAGCCAGAACACTCTCGACACTCAGACTGTATACTATATTCCGGCTGTTTTACCATTATCAGCCGCATTTCGAATGTAACAAGACCACTGTGTAGAATTACAATGAGCGCACGTTACAATCAGTTCTCGCTACACGAGATTATACAAAATATATCGTATGTTACATATTGTTTTTATGATGTACAACATGAGCGTGTTTTATAAATAAATAAAACGGTTTTGTTACAACTGTTCATGACTTGAACTGATCATTTAGACGCAATGGTATTTCTTCATAGAAAACATATCTGCCCCCCCCTCTCTTTCCCACCCCCTTCAAACATAATCGCCAACTCATTCTCCCTCCCTGGGTCCCTCATTCATTTCCTCCCTCCAGTCCGTCCGTAAATTCCTCTGCCCTCTTCCTCTCCCATCCCTTCCCTATTGCACGCCCGCACGCACGCACGCACGCACGCACGCACGCACGCACGCACGCACGCACGCACGCACGCTGATGTGTGCGCGTGCTTGAGTGCGTGCGTGTGAAGTGCGTATTGTATTATATATATATATATATATATATATATATATATATATATATATATATATATATATATATATATATATATATATATATATATATATATATATATATATATATATTACTACATATATTAGCAATATTGCACAGCAGAAAGACTGTATTCAACCAGCGGTCGCCATATCATAGCCCACCACTTGTACCAGTGCATTAAATATGAATCGCCGTGTATTGACAGCGACAGTCCTGGCGATAGGTGTTTGAACCGGGCCGGTTGTGTATACAAACAGTTTCATAATGGCGCTCCAGACAGCGCCTAGCAACCTGGCTTACGTTCAAACAATGAAGTGCGTCAGTTCAATACACATACCGGACCAACCGAGACAGGCAGGGGTTGAATGAGTGTGTGTGTCTGAGGGGGGAGGGGGAGGGGGCGGGGGCGGGGGTGGGGGGGCACTCGATACATATTATACTAAGCTTCCAAATGGGGTCACATAAGTATTTAAAAATTTAATAGTACCAGGCAATCCATGTTTCCGGGTCATTCTGTGTGTATATTTAAAACAGGATTGACAGAATATTATGGTGTCCTTGTCCACATGCCATCTGAAGTGCGTTGCTTTTGATGGCAACGTTGTCCAACCTTGTCCAATCTTGCTCAGCACAAGGACGAGGCATATTCCGGAATACGTCTCCAGATTATACGCACGCACGCACGCACGCACAGTGATTAACATAGAACTGCTAACTATTTTAACCAATTTACCAAATTAATTGGTCAGTGCGACTTTTCCAAAACAAGGCTGCAACACGTGTCTCGATTTGCTGTGGAATCAAGAAGAAGCATTGTTGGATTTTAGAAACCAGAAACTGGGTCTAGAATGTCTAGTATCCCGTCTCGCATGGCTGGGTTGAATGACAAAGCTCACAACCTGCACGAACTTGTATAGCATTATGAGTAGATTGTGCATGCCCCACGCGAGTCGACTAATCGAGTATGAATAACACACTAATTGTTAGCTCCGTTGCGATGTTTCCCCACTCAGAGTGCTGGCAAGCAACGCTACAACAGTTAAATGCAGTAGTTGACTGGTTATGTTATAGTGGACGCTCATGAAACATTGTAATGACCGTCACCGGGAAGTGTCAATTTGTAATCGTTGCGTAGCCTCGCTTATCAGATTCTCGCTCGCGCACGTAAACTCGCTGCGAAGAGTCTGGCCTCAGAAACATGATTTGACTGTTACGAACTCAATTTTGTGTAGGCGTTACAGTGAAGCGCCGGCAGCCAATCAGCGTCAGTAAACTCATTATCGAGATTCTACACTATAACATTATGTAGCTGTTTCGGCGTAACAGTTGTGTCACAACTAAACAGTTTAAACATTTATTCGAATGCATCGCATAAACTGATAACATTTTACTCTTAATTGATCAGTTAACCAAATCCCCGGATGACAGCGTCCATAATCTGGGTCCACACAGCCAGCCAGCGAGTTGTGTGCTGACAATGACTGAAAGAACAAAACTTACTTAACCACGACGTCTGGACGCTTTATTCGACTTGTGAAGCCTCGCGTACTGGTTTATAGCAAGTACTGGAAATGCTAGCAGCGTCAAACAAAATTAACAAAGGGCGTAGGGCGGGTTACACTTAGATGAACAATTATTGGACTCTCGATAAAGCGATGGTTTCCTTGTCCACTTCTCATCTGGATGTTTTGTCTTGGGGTGGCAATCTTGTTAAATTTTGTTAAATAATTTACGTCGAAACGGAACCTACCCTCCGATTCCAGGCTCTGGTGAGTGCAACAAACGGTGGCGCCACATTCCGGAGCTTGAATAATGGAGGCTAATCTTTGCATTGACCCCCGTGATTATCGTTGTCATATCATTCGCTAGGTGGATATCATTTAGCTTTTATCGCCAGGTGTCGCATTCGGAGTATCGTTTCGCTATTCCGGGCGTTATACACGCATACCTAGACAAACATAATTAGCTCAACGATTGAACACTTGAATAACACAATTAATTCATAGCTAGCAGGGGTTAACGCTTTTGATAGGCTGACTGGGAGAGGAGGGGTCGCACTTTTGAGTAGGTGACTTTTTTTGGGGGGAAGAGGAGGTTCACATTTTTGAAAATGGGGGTTCGCAAAAAGGGGGTTCGAACCCCCCCCCCCCCCCGGCTACAGGCCTGGGCACCATCACAGCGAACCTAGGATATTTAGGTCCGCACTGCCGCTACTCCGGCGTCAATGCAAAATTATGGGCCCGAAATTAATTTTTATTGCACACCCCTCTACAGTGCAGGCTCAATAAGCTTATGTGGCCACACTGGAAACGTCGATTAGGTGATTAAAATATACCGAGGTAGATAAGTAGCAGCGATAGGAGAAGGCAGTGTTAGTTGAGCCACTGGGTTAGTTGGGCCACCCATGTTTCCCAGAAAACCACAGCAGCGACAGTCACATGGTATCATCCAGTGATTTAACTTAATTATTAAAACACGATTGATGTATAATAGGTTACGTTTGTCACAACGGTCAGAGCATGTGAGCTAAAAGCATGTTTTCTGATGTTTTTCGAAGCTTTTAGGAATTGTGATTAATGTCTGCTGGTGTGTAAACAGAGAAGAATATTATTTACATCACTTCACGCATTAATGAGAAGTTAATTAAATAAGCTTAATTGTCCAATGGAGGTTTAGTTGAGCAGCAGTTAAAGAACGAAGATGAGTGTTCTTTACCCTAAAATACACCAAGGAATTAATTTTTCCGAGCAAATTTGGACATCGGATAGCTACAAGGCAAGATAATAGCAGGTAGTTACACTGGTTGCGATTTACCTATAAGTCTATATTAATTAAGTGTTTTGACTTATTAATTAAGCGTGTAGACTTGTCAGAGACGTGTTGTACCCATTGGGTAGATGTGTTGGCTGAGTTGTAACGATGTTGTTTTACAAGGTCTACGTAAATTATACAAATGAAGCATTTACACAATTTACGCTGCACTCTGGCCCAACTTACCCCACACCAAGTGTTACTTGAGCCAGCTTAACACCACATTGCGGTGTTAGGCGTTGTTGTTTTCATTAATGATTCTCACATTGCGGTGTTCAGCGTTGTTGTTTTCATTGATGATTCTCACATTGCGGTGTTGAGCGTTGTTGTTTTCATTAATGATTCTCACATTGCGGTGTTGAGCGTTGTTGTTTTCATTAATGTTTCTCACATTGCGGTGTTGAGCGTTGTTGTTTTCATTAATGTTTCTCACATTGCGGTGTTGGGCGTTGTTGTTTTCACTAATGTTTCTCACATTGCGGTGTTGAGCGTTGTTGTTTTCATTAATGTTTCTCACATTGCGGTGTTGGGCGTTGTTGTTTTCACTAATGTTTCTCACATTGCGGTGTTGGGCGTTGTTGTCTTCATTAATGATTCTCACATTGTGGTGTTGAGCGTTGTTGTATTCATTAATGTTTCTCACATTGCGGTGTTGGGCGTTGTTGTTTTCATTAATGATTCTCACATTGTGGTGTTGAGCGTTGTTGTTTTTATTAATGTTTCTCACATTGCGGTGTTGAGCGTTGTTGTTTTCATTAATGATTCTCACATTGTGGTGTTGAGCGTTGTTGTTTTTATTAATGTTTCTCACATTGCGGTTTTGAGCGTTGTTGTTTTCATTAATGATTCTCACATTGTGGTGTTGAGCGTTGTTGTTTTTATTAATGATTCTCACATTGCGGTGTTGAGCGTTGTTGTTTTCATTAATGTTTCTCACATTGTGGTGTTGAGCGTTGTTGTTTTTATTAATGTTTCTCACATTGCAGTGTTGAGCGTTGTTGTCTTCATTAATGTTTCTCACATTGCGGTGTTGGGCGTTGTTGTCTTCATTAATGATTCTCACATTGCGGTTTTGAGCGTTGTTGTTTTCATTAATGATTCTCACATTGTGGTGTTGAGCGTTGTTGTTTTTATTAATGTTTCTCACATTGCGGTGTTGAGCGTTGTTGTTTTTATTAATGTTTCTCACATTGCGGTGTTGAGCGTTGTTGTTTTCATTAATGGTTCTCACATTGTGGTGTTGAGCGTTGTTGTTTTTATTAATGTTTCTCACATTGCAGTGTTGAGCGTTGTTGTCTTCATTAATGATTCTCATATTGCGGTATTGGGCGTTGTTGTTTTCATTAATGATTCTCATATTGCGCTGTTGGGCGTTGTTGTTTTCATTAATGATTCTCACATTGCGGTGTTGAGCGTTGTTGTCTTCATTAATGATTCTCATATTGCGGTTTTGGGCGTTGTTGTCTTCATTAATGATTCTCATATTGCGGTTTTGGGCGTTGTTGTCTTCATTAATGATTCTCATATTGCGGTATTGGGCGTTGTTGTCTTCATTAATGATTCTCACATTGCGCTGTTGGGCGTTGTTGTTTTCATTAATGATTCTCACATTGCGGTGTTGAGCGTTGTTGTCTTCATTAATGATTCTCACATTGCGGTGTTGAGCGTTGTTGTTTTCATTAATGATTCTCATATTGCGGTATTGGGCGTTGTTGTCTTCATTAATGATTCTCATATTGCGGTGTTGAGCGTTGTTGTCTTCATTAATGATTCTCATATTGCGGTATTGGGCGTTGTTGTCTTCATTAATGATTCTCATATTGCGGTGTTGGGCGTTGTTGTTTTTATTAATGTTTCTCACATTGCGATGTTGGGCGTTGTTGTCTTCATTAATGATTCTCACATTGCGATGTTGGGCGTTGTTGTCTTCATTAATGATTCTCACATTGCGGTGTTGGGCGTTGTTGTTTTCATTAATGATTTTCACATTGCGGTGTTGAGCGTTGTTGTCTTCATTAATGATTCTCACATTGCTGTGTTGAGCGTTGTTGTCTTCATTAATGATTCTCACATTGCGGTGTTGGGCGTTGTTGTCTTCATTAATGATTCTCATATTGCGGTGTTGGGCGTTGTTGTCTTCATTAATGATTCTCACATTGCGGTGTTGGGCGTTGTTGTCTTCATTAATGATTCTCACATTGTGGTGTTGAGCGTTGTTGTCTTCATTGATGATTCTCACATTGCGGTGTTGAGCGTTGTTGTTTTCATTAATGTTTCTCACATTGCGGTGTTGGGCGTTGTTGTTTTCATTAATGATTCTCACATTGCGATGTTGGGCGTTGTTGTCTTCATTAATGATTCTCACATTGCGATGTTGGGCGTTGTTGTCTTCATTAATGATTCTCACATTGCGGTGTTGGGCGTTGTTGTCTTCATTAATGATTCTCACATTGCGGTGTTGGGCGTTGTTGTCTTCATTAATGATTCTCACATTGCGGTGTTGGGCGTTGTTGTCTTCATTAATGATTCTCACATTGCTGTGTCTTCCTTGATCAACTTCATGTTTTCGTTATGCACTCAGTATTATTTCAGCATGACATGTGTATAGTTTAGTGTAGCCTCTGTCGGGACCCAATAGTGTTCGTTGTTCTCGTGTTCGCTGTTCTCGTGTTCGCTACTAGACACTACTCACAGACAGAACCCCGATCGATGTCCAGGTCGCATGCATTAATAATAACAACTACCGTAACGGCTTCTCCTCCACTCTCCGCGTGCGTGACCTGTCTCCATAAGGCTGCCCGAGACCGCGGAAGTGATCAATTGCGTTAGCGTGACTGCGAATTTGGATGCTTCTGAAAGCGTCGCTAGCCAAGCGTGTTGGACGCGACATCAACGCAATCTCCACAGTCGTCGTACTCCTGCACCTGCTGGCCACTGAGCGTTGTTGCATTATTAATCACAGACAGGGCGGGTTAGGTTGATATCCACATCTGTGAGAGTGATTAATAAACCACAGGGTACTTTGATTCAGGCTTCAACTACAATAATAATTATGATTCTTGCAAATTTTCTTATTTACGTTGATCTTCAACAATAACAACGCATTATTAGTAATGGTTCAATTAATGATGCTACTTAATTGACATTGTCAGCTTGCAACATCAACATAAACTTATGATTGCAACATCAATATAAAAGTATATTCTTTAGTAAAAAGTTGGATACATCGGTTGTTTTAATTTTGAAAATATATTCCAGTGGATGTTTTTACTGTGTTAGATTCTGAGGGTCACTATCCACTGTGCCTAAACGTTGGGAAAGCAGTGAAAACCGATTCAATACGGAAGTGTCATTCACTGGGTTGAAGGCGAGGCATGACATTTGCTTCTAAATTATGATTTTCCTAGTTATCAGAACTGGAAACATCGGACGCACGCACGCACACACGCACGCACGCACGTACGCACGCACGCACGCACACACACTCAATCGGCGTTTTGGCACTGCATATTGCAATTATTTGACGCCACACATAATAAACTCATGAGCGTAAATTTGGATATAAATTCGGCAGTCCTTCTCTTGAAATCGTTGTCGACGTTTCTGCATTCTCTTCGTGAGCGATTCAATGGGCTCTAGATTACGGTCTAGCGCCCGTTTGGATCCTTGCGAGAGTTTTCGTGTTGGCGACTTCATTGCCGCTCTTGGTGTGTTTTCTTCGGACATACGCAAGAGAACATACATAATTTTCAACCAGAAATAACAACCATAATTATATGTGTGTAGATCAAATATAAAGTTACATATAGCATTGTGCAGATTATGCTCAAAATCACCATACATGGGCTAACTGTGCTTGGAAGACTCCTCCAAGCTCCTCCCAGGTCCTCCCAGCTAGCAGCCAGGACTCCTGAAGGTGGATCATGTTTAGGAAAAAGTGGACCGTGTTGTATAGTGGGAGCATATCCTCTGACTATCTCTGACTTCATTGGCAAAGACGCGATGAATACAAAGAATGACAATGAATCCTAACCTCCGTGTGAAAACCTGACTCTGTCGCCTGTATAATACAACATTACATAGCTACATAAAACCTGACTCTGTCGCCTGTATAATACAACATTACATAGCTACATAAAACCTGACTCTGTCACCTGTACAATACAACATTACATAGCGGCATAAAACCTGACTTTGTCGCCTGTACAATACAACATTACATAGCTACATAACACCTGATTATGTCGCCTGTACAATACAACATTACATAGCTACATAAAACCTGACTATATCGCCTGTACAATACAACATTACATAGCTACATAAAACCTTTTGTTGCAACAGGCTTTATTCTGCAGCAAAGAGTACATCTCCAGTTAGTCCGCTCGCAGTGATAATCAATCAAAGTAGATAAATATCCGCCAGGTAAAACATATCATTTTCTCAAGACAGGTGAACTTGTTTACTTACTAAGGTTCCATGTAATTGAGACTGAGAGTTGATTACGTGCAAACGCAATTTCCCAGTCTGTCTCAAGCGTGCATGCTGCCTGCACGGATTCGGATCTTCAAAAACGCCATGGCTGTGACTAGTGCCAATATATTGAAATCTTTCTCGAACAATACGCTCAATTAAGCTAGATAGTAAACGCTCAAAACCACAAACATTTTAAAGTGTATTATTTAATTCACTTGTTGAGACCTAGTGCACTTTTGTTTCTTAATTCACCGTACAACACTCGTTTAATTATTAATTTCATAAAGTGTGCTACTAAGTATGTATTTATTCAATGTTTGGCCTACGCATACAGTTCTGCACAGTTGCTCTAATACCTTATACGGTTATACCTTCAATCACGAAAAAAGAGCGTGCGTTGTCATTGCACATTTTATACATTATATCGTGAGAAAATAATGTGTGTTATCACTGGTCGCGTTGAGGTTACTACTGGTGTTTAACTTTCTAATATTTTAACATCTGGACGATTACTTATTGAGCAATGAAATGTAAATTGTATCTATTGAGCAATTAACCGGAGCAAGACATGTCGATGTGTTCTCTTGGATAATTACCCGTGCATTCCCTGCACAAAATACTCCAAGGTGGCATCAGGTAACGTCGTGTATTAAAATTTACGTCAACTATGTTAATACACTTCTTTATGAGAATCAATGTGGGGAATAAAATAGCGTCTGTCGACGAGTCCGTGATCAGCTTTAACATGTTAAATATTGCTAAACATCTGAGAATTTCCTCCTCGGTTTCTTTCTTGTGAAACCTTATATTAGTGCGACGGAAATCAATGTATTTGACGTTATTGAGAGTTCCGGTAGATTCGGCATATTTAATACGAGATCGTCTTTCGGCGAAGTTGATTTGATTGTTAAAATAGCGCGTATCGATTAATTATTCATATTCATCGCGCCTGTTTCCCAATTAGGTGTAACGAAATGATGCAGCGATACTTATTATAATTTGGCGACACCGAGTGATCGATCGATCCTCTTGAATCAGCCGCCCGTGACGACTTGGTTCCTCGTGGCTGCATTCAACGACGGAGACTTTCCGTCTCTATTGATCAATGCCGGTTCAGCCGGTTCCATGACAACCTGACCGCAAATACCAGCGGAACAGCCCACTGCAGCTGAGGCGAGGTAATACAGGTTGCTGATAATTTCACAATATTTAAATATATTCATTATCTCGAAGTTGAGTTTCACCCTTGGCTGTCTTAATATTTGTATCAACCGGTTGTGCTAACTGTATTAAGTTAGTGAACTTCAAAGCGACAATGAACATGTACAATCCAGCGTATCCACCCTTTGCAGGGCAAATGGACATTTCCCTACCTGTGCGTAAAATCAGACACTCGCCAGGCAAAATTCGGGGATACCTTGTCGCGTTCCTTTCGCCACCTCCCGTCCCCTTCCCGGGGACAGGGACTTGGCGAAGGGAAGCGCCCGGCGGTGAACGTATAGAGGATGTCCGGGGTGGTTCGACGGACGACTGGCCTGGAAGCGGCGTAGACGAACCGTGTCGTAAGTATGAATGTCCGTCATATGAAATCATCACCGTAACGTTACGTTTGAATGCTTGTTTTGTGCGCTCCATGAAACGTTCTGCTCACACGCGAAACACTGGCGTAATGAAGAATAGAGTCGGGTGCATTACACTAAATAACCTAGGACCTTTGTGGAAATACGACCGGCTTAGTTTAATTAGGCCTTATTGAGAGGGAAAATGATTTAAAAATAGCGTTGTTTGTTTGTGAAAGGTGTTAGGGGTTCATTCAAAAAGCGAACCTTAATTTTATAATATTATAATATAAAGTATATAGGCCCTATATGCTAACGCAATGACCGACCAAATGTGTTTTACAATGAACAACGTTTTTAAATATAATTTCACCGTTATATGTTTATGAATCTTGCCATTCAATATGCAATATAAGCATGATATTCTAGGCTAAACATTCAAATAAAACAGATAACGGTCACGTTTGTTTAAATGGTGGTTCATAATAGCACCTTTCGATAGTCACGATGTTAGAATAGATATAGTTTATACAACGTAACATGGTTTGTCATAAAACGAATAGACTTGAATGTTCCAAATTCGACTAAATTACTTTTTCTGCGTGTTTTTAAACAATATATTATTGTCCGATAGGGCGATAGGTCGATAGGGCATGTGCACTCTAGTTCGCGGATTCATTTCGTGGGCAAACAAGATTTTTGCGCCCCCAGTCAGCGCTGCAAAGTACAAGACCAGAATTATACACGTAATTAGCATATCATTTGTAGCCAAATATATGTTATCTTTGTCAACCATAAATAAAAACCGTGTTTTTTATGCTAGTATATTTGTGCGTAAACCACACATCTTACTATAATCAAGCAACTGTATGTACAAGTGTATGTATAAGTGTATGTACAAGTGTATGTATAAGTGTATGTATAAGTGTATGTACAACTGTATGTACAAGTGTATGTATAAGTGTATGTATAAGTGTATGTACAAGTGTATGTACAAGTATATGTACAACTGTATGCACAAGTGTATGCACAAGTGTATGTACAAGTGTATGTACAAGTGTATGTACAAGTGTATGTACAAGTGTATTTATGTATGCTAGGCTACTCCTCCTAGACGTGTTGCGGGCGTCAAACTTTGAGTGGTTAATATCCGACCCCATTGTCGATTAGTCACATTTTAATTTTTTCGAAATTCATCCCACTATTATTATTTCTATGGAAAATCGAATTACCTTGTGTAGTTATTACGTACGAATGTCCACAACGCGAGACAAGTAATTACGTACAGTTGCTGACGACGTCGCGCGTCTTCTCTGCGGTTGTGCGAAGTTACGTAACTCAGTGGCAAATTGTAAGGTGTCCCTAGACGTTACTATGACTACCAGTATTACGTCGAATTTCGGGAGTGTGATTCCACAAAGACATTAACTGGCAGCACCAAGTATCAAAGCGTTTCTGTGATAATGTTGTATTCCCAGAAATTGTGTAAATATTGTTTTTGTGACAGTCACTTGCGAACTACCGAGTTATCCCGTCCGGATGATGGGCATTTTGCTAGTAAAGCGAATGCACGAAATATGTTGTAAACAAGTACATATCTAATGGTTCATTTCTTCTTCTTGTGCAGCCTCAGTTAGGCCATTGGCGTCTCCTTGCAATTGTGAGATTTCTACCCGTTATGATTGGAAGAAATGCTCACTTAATGTGGCTACGTTATATAAAAAACCAAACGCTACCCTGTTGATATACCTCTTTCAATTAAATAAAAGTTTGAAAATAAAAAATGGGAGGGCACAAAACGGTAGACTATGGATGTAAAAAAGATAAAAGCGAGAACCACAGAGGGAGGGGCGAGGTTGGTGGGAAGGAGGGAGGGATTGATGGATTAGGGAGAGAACATGAAATATCCTGGTCTTGCAAACTTAAAAGTTTTAAAAAGCGACATATTTATTATCCATGGTTAACGATCCCAATCCGGCGTGGTGGGTGGGTGGATCCATGCCCTCATATTAATAATAATTGTCATAACTTATTAATCAGTGAGTTAGTGCACGCTCTCGAACTTATAACGAATTTGCTCAATTATTAATCAGACGAGAGCGCCACCGTTGAAGCACTTCGCTGTTGCTGTGTCGTTGATCTCTCCACGGTTGATTGGTTTTACATTCAAATCAACCTCCGACGCCCGGACGCGAGCTCGCGTCTGCTGAACAACGGACCCAGCATCGAACAGCACGCGTCGGAACTTACTAATTGATAAGTACAGGCGCTAGGCGGACGACTGAAAGGCGGGCTCTCGTAAGCGGCTTTAATTTGCGTTATTGGGACCGTGTAAATCGTACTACAAAGGCGTTCTGACAAAAGCGATTGCTCGAACATTAACTGCAGATATTTGCACGGTAGTTCGTCTGTTGGTGGACTCTCGTCCGAGCAAATATCGCAAGAACAGTGTGGGATTAACTACATAATATTATGCTGAAATGTGTGGATAAAAATGCGAACTCGACAATTAAGTAGGTTACAGAAGAACTACAAACAGAACTGGACGTAACTGGTGAGCAGACGACATTAGATAAAAACATCCCTGAATCTGATACTGTTGAGAATATTTTGCTTCAGATTTTTTGTTTTGAACCATCCTGCACAGGGCATATTACTAATTAATATAGCTTAAAATGTGTAATTGAAGACTTTCACAAATATGCATGACACGTAATAAGGGTTCAGTGTGTAGTACACTCTTTTTTACACAATTGATGAGTCGTCTATAGTTCCAGATATATATATATATATATATATATATATATATATATATACATATATATATATATACATATATATATATATACATATATATAATATAATATATATATATATATATATATATATATATATATATATATATATATATATATATATATATATATATATATATATATATATATATATATAAACAAGGTTCTGGTTATATATCGTGGTGTGTGTGTATATATATATATAAATATATATATATATATATATATATATATATATATATATATATATATATATATATATATATATATATATATATATATATATATATATATATATATATATATATATATATGAATTATACAACAATTAATGTTGCGCTCTGCTATAACAATGTAATGCAGGTCTATCCTTCATGGCACATTACTACATGGCTGTTATTTGGCTTTAAACCATTACGGGAATCGATATGTTGATCGCTTCTAAATGCATCCGGATAGATTTTTAATTATAGCTTGAACTATTGAGTTATGCTTAGAGCTCCGTTTCCAAGTAACGGGTCCGGAGAGAGTCAATAGACCGTTTTAAAGGTAGCGTTAACAGCGGCTTCATACACAAAACACGTGTTTGAACGTGCAAATCCGTGTAGCGCATTGTGGTTTTAGAGGAGATGTAATTAAATCCGCTTTGATAGCCACACGCCGGCCAAGTCAAACAGTAAACTCTGTAACCCAAGGCGAGGCGTTTGTTTGCTCTCGCGCAGGCCTTGTTTAGATCTCGCTAAGTCGCGCAGTCACTTGGCTGTTGCCAATTAGCCGCGTGAACTGTGACGTGGCGTTGCTAAAGGCAACGTTTATGCGGCCTTCGATCTGCGGACT
Organism: Lamellibrachia satsuma; assembly: GCA_033239005.1. Classification (NCBI taxonomy): domain Eukaryota; kingdom Metazoa; phylum Annelida; class Polychaeta; order Sabellida; family Siboglinidae; genus Lamellibrachia; species Lamellibrachia satsuma. The sequence continues at coordinate 7,691,382 of BSQZ01000008.1, forward strand.
CTGCGGTACCTGTCCGCTCAGGGTTAGGGTCGCTTGACTTCAGGTGTGAAGCTAGGAAGTTTGCCGGAACGTAGGCGGATGTGGTGGAACAATCGCTCGAATTTGAAAGTTAGAGAGTAGACAACCCAGTGATCTATCGGTGTTGTATTGGCTCGAACAAGTGCGCTGCTTCGGCGAACTGCGAGGCGGAGAGAGCCGATAGGTACGTTGCTCTGAGGCTAGCGTTGTCGCCTACAAGGGAGGCAGCCACTACCGGATTACTGTACGGATTGAACACTCACAAGTTTCGCTACTCACCGGTTCGTCTGGTATATTGACAGTCTGAGCTATATTTTTCGCAGATCGTCCTTACCTTTTTAAGGGTAATTATTTAAACATAACAATTATCTAATAGCTAATATTAATAACAATAATAGTAACAATACTAATGACGACGACGATGGTTTGTAAGAAGATTACGATAACAATTCTAACAGCAACACTGACGATATTACTTTTATTAATCATAATTCTGCAATCTTAATATCAAAACGTACATTGATCTTTACCTAGGGATAAACATAATCCTGTGTAATGAAACAGCGCAGTGTTTGTGAACGAATTAATCAACCCAACTGCAAGATAATATAGAAGTCGTACGTATTTGTACAAACACACCGGTGTGTCAGAAAATGGCAGCTGTGTGCCACGACTACTATCATAATATTTATTATATTAAATTCGACGAGTTTCCCGGCGTTGCATAGGAGAAGATGCATCCACTGCAAGAGCTTAAGACTCTTTGCACTACCCAGTCAATGTTTTTAGGGCAATGCCAATGGAAACGATGGATACCATGGATGGTTCATTCGTAAGATCATCTCCCCCGAATAATTTAGATTTTTTATGTACGAACCACCCCCTGGACCCCCGTGTACGCAAACAAAATACATGCAAAACGGACGGAGATATGAAGGAACGGACAACCAAACCAGGCACAGACTGTTTTGCAGCATATTATATACTTGTCTATAATTTATTATACGGTTCTTGTTGAAATGCAGTGTTCCCGTCACTCAGTTTTGTATTCATATATTATTTAGTACAACTTCCTGCTTAATGTTGCAGGGGATATTTTTTCGAGTCTTTATAATACTTTGCACTCGTGTGCATGTCATTTTTGCATTTGTGCTAGCACAGCATTGGATACGTTGCCATGGCGATTAGATATGTTGCTATGCTGTAATTTCAATTGTCGATAAACGTACGTGGAATAAATTAATCCTAATAAAACGAATGCGTCGACATCTGTAACATGTATATCCACGTTGTTAGCTAAAATCAGGCCTTATTCTAATAAATTGAATTTTAGAATGAACGGGTGATTCTAATTTCACATGCCCATTAAGGTTTATGTTAGCTTTTTTATGAATCATGAATATCCCATTTCACGCGGAATGCAAATTAATAGTTTTTAACCAATTCTAGAATATGCATAGAATACTCTTTTATTCGTTCGAAAAAAAATTCAAATATATCCTCCATGAAGAATGAGGCGGTGTGGCAAGTGCGAGGTTGGTCCTAAAAATTAGTGGAAGATCGAAAGTTGGCCTCCGAAATAAGTGGGATTGGCGGGGTGTGTACTAAACACATGGTGGGAGGTGGACTAAACACATAGTGGGAGGTTGACTAAACAAATGGTGGGAGGTGTGCTAAACACATGGTGGGAGGTGGATTAAACAAATGGTGGGAGGTGGATTAAACAAATGGTGGGAGATGGACTAAACAAATGGTGGGAGGTAGACTAAACACATGGTGGGAGGTGGTCTAAACACATGGTGGGAGGTGGACTAAACAAATGGTGGTAGGTGGACTAAATAGATGGTGGGAGGTGGACTAAACAAATGGTGGGAGGGGGACTAAACGCATGGTGGGAGATGGATTAAGCAAATGGTGGGGGTGGACTAAACAAATGGTGAGAGGTGGACTAAACAAAAGGTGGAAGGTGGACTAAACACATGGTGGGAGGTGGGAGATTAACCCCACAAACAAGTGGGAAATGGGAGGTTGGTCCCCAAAACAGATGGGAGGTTGAGATTCCTGCCACACCCCCTCAGTAATCCGATATCATTTGCAATTATCGGCTTCTTGGTTTAATTTTCACTTACAAAATATCCCTCTGAATTTAAACTATGTGAGCGCCGAGTACTGCATGTGATATATAACAAACATATTCCTGAACTGTTCATGATTATGCTGAATGATTCTGGTTTGTAGCGCCTCTGAGCTCAGGTTCCTGACGCTATAGGCGCCATAGAAGTTCATTTTTATTATTATCGTACCTGTGAACGTCGTTTCAGGCAACCGGGACGCTCTCGCCGTGACGTCATGGGAGCCCGCGCCCCGATCGATGCTCAGTACACCCGCTTCCTCGTCGAGTCGTACGACAAGGAGCGGGATGCGCGCCTACGAATGTGGTCCAAGTCCTACAAGCCGGAGGTAGACACGGTCGAGTCCTCGCAGATGATGAAGGTGAGGATGCAGAGGTTGCTTCACATCATTATAGTGAAGGACTTATAAGCGGCATCTCTATTTGCCTGGTTACTCCACTGAATATCAACATAAAATGTTGTCTACATTGACAGGTCATTATTGTTACATTGTCAGCACCATTCTGTCTCGCAATGCAATGGTTTGCGATATGGTGGTCAATTATGTGTTGTGCCATGGCTCAAAAGCAGTATCTGTCGCACTTGCTGCTGGTGAATGTAGCACACTAAGAATGTGCAGGATTTGCAGACCTTTTCTGTGCTCCTCTTCTTAGCCAGTTGCGTGGTTGGTTTCTCTTTTCCACTTCTGATGCCCTTTTGAACAGTCAGACTCTGAATGTAATATACTCAATTAATAAACGGTTTTTGACACATCAATTTGTTGTGGGGGAAGTCCAAAGTAATCGCGAAAGATCTAACAGCTGCAGAACCCTGGTCTGTTGTGACGCGGCTTGTCACTTGTGTGAATAATCTTCCATAGACCCAATCTATAAAGATATCTCGCTCCTCTCGTTCTCCACTCCCCTATCTCTTTCTCTCGTTCTCTCGTTCTCCACTCCCCTATCTCTTGCTCTCGTTCTCCACTCCCCTATCTCTTGCTCTCATTCTCCACTCCCCTCTCTCTTGCTCCTCTCGTTCTCCACTCCCCTATCTCTTGCTCTCGTTCTCCATTCCCCTATCTCTTGCTCTCATTCTCCACTCCCCTATCTCTTGCTCCTCCTGTTCTCCACTCCCCTATCTCTTTCTCTCTTTCTCTCGTCCTCCACTCCCCTATCTCTTGCTCTCGTTCTCCATTCCCCTATCTATTGCTCTCGTTCTCCACTCCCCTCTCTCTTGCTCTCATTCTCCACTCCCCTCTCTCTTGCTCTCGTTCTCCATTCCCCTATCCCTTGCTCTCATTATCCACTCCCCTCTCTCTTGCTCTCATTCTCCATTCCCCTATCTCTTGCTCTCTTTCTCCATTCCCCTATCTCTTGCTCTCGTTCTCCACTCCCCTCTCTCTTGCTCTCGTTCTCCACTCCCCTCTCTCTTGCTCTCGTTCTCCATTCCCCTATCTCTTGCTCTCGTTCTCCACTCCCCTATCTCTTGCTCTCGTTCTCCATTCCCCTATCTCTTGCTCTCGTTCTCCACTCCCCTATCTATTCCTCTCGTTCTCCACTCCCCTCTCTCTTGCTCTCTTTCTCCACTCCCCTATCTATTGCTCTCGTTCTCCACTCCCCTCACTCTTGCTCTCATTCTCCACTCCCCTCTCTGTTGCTCTCGTTCTCCATTCCCCTATCTCTTGTTCTCGTTCTCCATTCCCCTATATCTTGCTCTCGTTCTCCATTCCCCTCTCTCTTGCTCTCATTCTCCACTCCCCTATCTCTTGCTCCTCTCGTTCTCCACTCCCCTATCTCTTTCTCTCTTTCTCTCGTTCTCCACTCCCCTATCTATTGCTCTCGTTCTCCACTCCCCTGCCACCGTATCTCTTTTCACACAATCCTCCCATCTCAGCCGCGGTTTTCCTCTTCTCCATCCACCCTCTACGCACGCTGAGCGCATCCGCTCTCTTCGTTAGACTTTCCCCTTCTATTCATTCCAACATGAGATATGTGCTTCATGCATTTACTTATTTATCTACTTATTCAAACATCACTCCATTTGTAGGTGTTGCGCAAGAAGGTCCTGGGCGGCTGTCCGGTGCCGAACGCCGAGATCTTGGCCGTGAAAGACCTCAAGCCGAAGAACTTCAATCGGCGCGTTAAGAACTACGAGGACGAGTCGATCCTTGAGCGAGCGGGGCGGAGCAGTCTCGCCGACGCCGTCCTCAAGACTGACATGTACCCGGTGCCATCGAGGGTCCGCAACACGCTCTACGACGGCTTCACGAAGGAGGAGAAGGGGCGGTACCGCTACCTGAACCTGCGGAAGTTGACGGCCCCGGAAACGAGGTTCCGGCTGCCGGTAGTGACGTCATGGGACTACGGTTGGAGGCTCCGTGACTCGATCAAGCCCGGAGAGGTGAAGTTCTCCAAGTTCGCGCGCACAAGGCTCGTCCAGGACACGTTCTACACGCGCAACTACGTCCCGTCGCTGAACCTAGAGAAAGATATGTATTAGACCACTCGATAAATTATATTTTTGCAAAAGACCTCTTGTTGGCCGAGGCACGGTGTCGGACGAGTACATGTCTCCGGGGAGGGGGATCTGTGATGAGGAAGGGGAAGGTACGGGAGGATTATCCCGGTATGTTTCCGTCTTTCGAACGCTCCTGTCCAGCTCCCGTGGAATGCGTGTGGACGTGTTCGACCAGCAGCACTGGAAGCAGCTCATCGCGAATGCATATTGCATCTCGTGAGTGTGTCTTCTCAGCCGTCTTAGTTCGGGTGGTCGTAAAAGCGTGTCGCGATTGCATTGTAGCCGTGTCGTTGCTCGCAACGCTATTAAAGGTAGCCGTGTCGTTGCTCGCAACGCTATTAAAGGTAGCCGTGTCGTTGCTCGCAACGCTATTAAAGGTAGCCGTGTCGTTGCTCGCAACGCTATTAAAGGTAGCCGTGTCGTTGCTCGCAACGCTATTAAAGGTGCACAGTCTGATCGTTTTTTTATGTTAAAACGTGCTGTATAGTATAAAATATATATTCTAACATCTTGACTACTATTTTTTTTATTGTAATTCCACCGTTTTCTGTTTGTGAATATCGACCTTGCCGTTCAGCGTGGAATGTAAACATGCTAATCGGGCCGAAACATTCAAAAGATCACATATAACGGTCAGTTTACATTAAGACATTGTGGTTAATTAAAACGCATTTGGATGGTCAAGATGTTTGAATAGATACAGTTTATACTATATAACATGATTTTATAATAAATACGATGAGACGCTATGCCTCTAAGCCTTTCGAATGCCATGCAGACAAATTGATATTACGACAATCTAACGCATTCCCATATATATGTAGTATTTTATGGGGTGATTCCGCTGTAGTTATATCTACGTTCTTATTTGTTTTATAAATACCCTGCATACAGTCGAACGATATCCTTAAATTTTTTTTTTTTTTGACAAAACACATTGTTCACCAGATAGCAACGTGTGCAAAAATCGCTAGTGACTTCCTATAAGCTTATTTATATTGATACTATAGAGTACGACGCAGTGAGCGTGTGATTATGTTTAACTTGATTCAGCAACACCTTTCAAACGTGCACGAGTTCATCGTAAACCGCGATGTAAAATACGTTAAAATGCTAACGTTTAATAAGTGACTGTCTGTTGTTTGTTGTGTAACACTGTGTATGTTCCGCGTAGTTGTGCGTGTGTGCGTGCGGGTGTATGTTCCGGGTAGTTGTGCGTGCGTGCGGGTGTATGTTCCGCGTGGTTGTGCGTGCGTGCGGGTTGTCGTCAAGTGAAGTAATCGTTAGCTAACCTACCTCAATTATGGCAGGTGTTGATGTGAATGTGTTAACGATGTTGTAAATGTGTTAATGATGTTGGTATTGTTAGATGAAATACTATGTAACTACTTTATTATTCTTGAACGTACGTCATAAAATGAATGCCTTATCGGAATCCGTCCAAATATGCCGAAAAAGCATTGTACATAAAATTACGTAATGTATTGTTGCATGTGTAATATTACAGTTGTAATGAGATACGCACGTAGATTTATATATATATATATATATATATATATATATATATATATATATATATATATATATATATATATATACATATATACATATATATATATACACATAGTACATATATACACATATATACATATATACATATATATATATATATATACATATATATATATACATATATATATATACATATATATATATCATATATATATATATATATATATATATATATATATATATATATATATATATATATATATATATATATATATATATATATATATATATATATATATATATATATATATATATATATATATATATATATATATATATATATATAGTTTTAGTACAGTTTTTGCATATGTCAATTTACAGCAAAACGGGGCTAATATATACATAGTTTATTGTGAGATATTATATTTTTGTCGAAACTCGAAAACAGTAGTTTTTATTTTAGGCTATTCTCTTTGCTAATTTGTTTTATTAAAAATCGGTTAATCAAAACGGTAGCGATGTTCACAGGAAACAAGTATATATTTTCCAGTGTACCCAATCGAGCATAACTATTTGAAAGATGATCGAAAAAAATTGATGTAATTTCGACTGTTTTTCACCTAGTTTCGTCTGTGTATCTATTGCGATAATATTGCCGCATTGGGAGAATGCAGTAAGTTTGAAATATGTAGGACGTTGCTAAATAATTTTTTTATGATGCTAAATTAACTTTACTAACACAAATCATGTGTTCATTGACTAGCCTCGTTTTAGAAGTTGAGAATGGGAACGAGGCCAGACGTTGTCTCGATGCCGTCTCGACGTCGGTGCCTAAACCTCAAACTAGTACAGTTTATTTTGTACTCAAGCACCTTTAATCTGGCAGTGACATATAATATTCCAGATATTTGATGTGTGGTTCAGCGAGATATCAATCCTATATTGAATAGCCGCGTCAACACGGTGGTCTGTCTTCTTTTGTTTGCACTTGGCGCTGCACAGACATCATTAAATCCCACCTGCTTACGATACCACACGAACTGTACACATGACAAGTTTCAACACGTGTTGCTGCCCTTGCTTTGTTAAATCTTGTCTGCTATCGCGGCGGAATTTGACGTCACAGCAGTGTTACTGTGGATTATCCTATGTCGGCTACTAGAGAAGCCGTCTTACCAGCATCGATCGGATTAAGCTGTTCAAAATGTACAGGGACGCTGAAGAACAGTAAATGTCAAGAACATGCCAGCATATACTGTAACTTTATTTCTCCACTGACTAGTCAAACAATCTGTTCGTTGAACAGTATCTAGTAAACATCATAGCAGAAACACGATTCGCGACATAGCGTCAGTACGTCACATTCTATTGTATAGCGTCGTTTGTTAAACATAACTCTATAATTATTGTTGCCGCGCGTGCATTCAATTAGCATGCGTTTAGGAGTTACTAGTGTGTGTGTATGTATAATGATTTTATATAACCGACCAAAGCGATTGTGATCAAATTGTACATAGCCGTGAACTTGATGTGTTTTTGTGCGTGTTTGTTTCAAGTGACTAGTGTTCGTCAATGTGTAAATGCGTCGGTGTGCGCGCGCGTGTTTGTGCGTGTTGAAACCAGTGTGTTTATGTTCGTGTGCCGATGTTACAAAATAAAACAAATTGACAGTCAATCAGTCCAGTTTGTTCGTCTCATTGATAATGGGCCAGTAGGCATATGCTATGGGATTTTGAATAGGTGCTGTGAGGCACGACTACAATATTCCAACTCCATATATGCGAAATTGACGGAAACATGAGGGAATATACAGAAATACAGATTCATAAATTTCTGCATAGCAAAGATACAGAACAGTTAATGCAACATATCGTATATGTAGCTTTTTCCAATAATACCTTTAAGCAGTTCAAGTTCCATGGTGTACGACGTGTTTCTAAATTCTGAACGGCAGTGGCTGCGAATACCCACCGTGTTAACAATATTTGTTTTTGCACATTCCAATTTGCCCAACGGCGTTTTGTGCACTGAGAGTAAACAATACAGTGATAAATACTGCAAATATACATCCCATATTTAGGTAGTGATAATTCGAAATACTCACCTCCCGCAGTTTACCTTGTGTCAGATGGCAGATGTTAATCCTTGTTGCCATTCAGACCTGACATGTTTGTTGGATGTCGGCGCTGATCTTTTGTTGATAACGTTAATTATCGCCCAGGAAGGAAACAAAACTGATGGCGGTGTTTTAACATAATTGAGCTGTCTGTTCTGGAGAAGTGGTTGTGAACAAAATGGAATGTCTGAATCAGGAAAGAAGATATTCGTACAACTACTAATACAGGGCTGAGGGATGGAGAGTGTTTTTGAGAAACATACAGCAATGAACGACCGAACGACCTGACAATGAATGTTGTGAAGCAAGAAAACAACTGCACTAAATAGTCCGAGCCAACATGGAGCGGGTCTGTCAAGGCCGCCATGATGGTGATGCGAGCAAGACAGATTTAGAATGTTCTGTACTCTTTAGGAAAACTATTACACACGCACTCACACACGGAAATATTCTGGATTGGATGGATAATATAATGTCCCGAAGACACAACACGATTAAAACATCGCATCTGTTTAGATGAGGGCTCTTAGATGAGTTCGCTTTAATGCATTTTTGTATTGGTATATAATAAGAAATATATCTATGTCGGCCACTCGTGGTGTCGAACTCTTGTTGACTCCAACAATCATTTGCTGTATCCAGACATTTCTGCCCCTCATTGCAGAATGGATGAATGGATGAATGAATCAGTTTATTTCACAACTGTACATCAACCGCGAAATATTACACATTTCAACTGAATGCGAGGAAAAGTGAAATAGGGAAGAAACTAGAAGTCTTTCGACTTATATAAAGTGTTTCTTCCCCACAAAAAGACATGATTTTACAGCAGAAGAGCAAAAGTGAAATTGTTTTACGCAGCATGCTGCTCTTGGCATAAATGAATCTAAAATGGCTTGAATATCGGCCTCATCAGATAAATCTTTAAAAATAACATGTCCAAGATATTTACACGAAGTGGCAAGGTTTAACTTCGTTCTTCCTAATGTCATTTTTCTAGCAAGATTTGCGTTTCTAGAATCAAATTACTTGATCACAGATTTAGAGGCTTTACATTGAACATCCTATTCACATCCGTACATGTAATAACAGTCAAGTAACGTTTGCAGTCCCTTATCGGAAGGGGCGAACAAAAGTAAATTATCTGCGTAAATCAACTGATTGACAATCGTTGTCCAAAGACAACATCCAATAGGTTTTGTGTGCAGTTGTAAACTCAAGTTGTATAATAGTAATTATAATGATTAAAAAGTGTGACACAGATAAATTCGTTAGTAACCGGAACTTATTCCAGTGTCTTGGTCCTTTAATGATGACGTTGAAATACCTTTCTTAGTTTTGTAGAGCTTTATTATAAAGTTCTTTACGCCCCTCGTACCACATTTGTGAATAGTTTTGTTTGAATTCTTTGTAGTAATTCTTTGTAAAATGCTTTGTGCGTAAATGCTGCAATGTTAACACTAAAGATATCATGAAAGTGAAGGGCTTTCAGTTTGTAGAAGATAGGTCTAGTATGGGAGTGTCTAGTATGGGAGTGTCTAGTATCGGAGTGTCTAGTATGGGATTGTCTAGTGTGGGATTGTCTAGTATGGGAGTGTCTAGTATGGGAGTGTCTAGTATGGGATTGTCTAGTGTGGGATTGTCTAGTGTGGGAGTGTCTAGTGTGGGAGTGTCTAGTATGGGATTGTCTAGTATGGGATTGTCTAGTATGGGAGTGTCTAGTATGGGAGTGTCTAGTATGGGATTGTCTAGTATGGGAGTGTCTAGTATGGGAGTGTCTAGTATGGGATTGTCTAGTATGGGAGTGTTTAGAGGTCTAGTATGGGATTGTCTAGTATGGGAGTGTCTAGAGGTCTAGTATGGGAGTGTCTAGTATGGGAGTGTCTAGAGGTCTAGTATGGGAGTAGAGGTCTAGTATGGGATTGTATGGGAGTGTCTAGAGGTCTAGTATGGGAGTGTCTAGTATGGGAGTGTCTAGAGGTCTAGTATGGGAGTGTCTAGTATGGGAGTGTCTAGAGGTCTAGTATGGGAGTGTCTAGTATGGGAGTGTCTAGAGGTCTAGTATGGGAGTGTCTAGAGGTCTAGTATGGGAGTGTCTAGTATGGGAGTGTCTAGTATGGGAGTGTCTAGTCTGGGAGTGTCTAGTATGGGAGTGTCTAGATGTCTAGTATGGGAGTGTTTAGAGGTCTTCAGCACAATCCGCATTGCTCGTTTTTGTAGCATAATTAATTAGGGTTTTCAGTTTAGATTTGTACGTTATACCCCACAGAATAACAAAATACTGCAAGTATGGCAATTCAAGTGTACCGTATATGATACACAACTCCCTGGTACCTAGCGTAGATGTAGCTCTGTATAGTCTACCAACACCTTTTGAGACATTACATTGTAGTGCCTGGATGTGGTGCTCCTACGATGTGGAGACCTTACATTGTAGTGCCTGGATGTGGTGTTCCTACGATATTGAGACCTTACATTGTAGTGCCTGGATGCGGTGTTCCTACGATATGGAGACCTTACATTGTAATGCCTGGATGTGGTGTTCCCACGATATGATGTCATCTATGACTACCCCAAGAACTTTCACATTTCTCACTTTCACAACTTCTGTTTTGTCAATAAATACCTTAATATCTGCATCATTTTTTTTCTGTTTAAACAACATATAATTGGTTTTGCCAAGATGAAGATATAATTTATTAATTCCTTAATCCATTTGTAAACCAATGTTTACATTCCCTCTTGTACTGCTTCTTAACCAGTGGGACAGTGGGAATGATCAGTCGTATGCTTTAAATTTAATTATAAAGGAGTTTTATGCATTGTTTATCGCTTCCGAGAACAATTTCGCATGATAGCTCTGGCAGTTAATTTTTAAATTTAATAATGTTTTCGTCTGTAATTCTCCTCACTTTTACGGTTTTCTCCCTTTTCTTTTTTTGTGTGGAAGCACTTCCGTTAGTTGATACACAGGTAAGTGGTCAGATAAATAGGTTATTAACAGCCCACAAGAGATACTTTTATCAAGAATGTTTGTGAATATATTGTCGATACATGTGGCTGTAATTCTAGTGAGGTGGGCACTGAGTGTTTATTATTCAGTTGATAACATTATATTGATAAACTGGTTAGTTACTTCATGCTTTTCGATTAAACAGATTTATATTGAAGTATCCGCATGTGTATATGGGCTTTCTTTTAATTTTTTAGCAATGTATACTCAGTGAAAATTGTTAAATCATTATCAGGAGGATTATACACACATCCTACAATAGTATTTTTAGTGTTTATATTAATAATCTCAACAAATCAGTATTCTCTGTTATTCACACTATTTGATACGTCTTATCAACAGTTGAACTAAACATTTCTTTGCATAAATGCAAACTCCCCGGTCGATTTGTTGTATTGTTTCAGTTCATCGAACGAATGGCAAACGTATTTTAGCGATCGTCGTATCTCGTTCGTCTCTGTTTCTATGTCTGCGGTTTTTGGTGTCTCGGGTGGACCCGTGATATGGTGATGTCAATGGTGTGTTAGTTGGCGAGTTGGTTTGGATGCTGTAGTAATCAGGTGGTTAGTTCTGCGTTGCAGCAACAAACGGCACCGTCATGGTTGATGTAGTGTCGCCTTGGTTGCCGTTCATACACTGCGCGGGCATTGAAGCATGACCAAATATCTCGAGTCAGTGGGGTATTAATTCCCGCTTCTTTGTAGTGACTTACGGCGATATTCGATGTGAACGTGAACCTCAAGAAACGTAATAGTCCGTCTTGAGGTGACACTTTCGAGAGAACGCACACTTTTTAAGATATCGCTGAAGTCCGCCCATTAATATATACCATGGTCGTTTATGATGACGGTCACAAAAACACATTACGCCGAGCGAGCATTGATTTTGGGCTCATAAACTAAATTGGCAGCCATTGTTTTAACGTGTTCCATGATAGTGCTGACGAAAAAATTTACCAATTGTAACATTTTATCTTCTAGGATAATTTACGGTGATAAAAAAGCTTACCAACTTGAAAAAAATGAAGTTGTACGGAACTGGCCTGACTAAATCTGATTAAAAAATTGCACGGTATTAGAGAATAAATCTGGTCTTTTCATGTTTGTTGGAACGACGACGAATGAACTGTGACGTCACGCACGTTACTGTTAGAAACGCGCATAAAACGCAACCTACAGAAGAGTAGGAACAGTATGTTTTCCGTCATTTATTAATTCTGCATACAGTGTAGGTTAGGAATTCGACGACAAGTGCTATTTTATTCAGTTCATGCCATTTGGGTGTCGTCTGCCAACACCAAAGGTCAAGGTCGTTCACCCTTGTCTGGAACCTAAATACAGATATTTTATATTATTCTGCGACATACAGCGTATCCGGCAACGCCAACGACTTCCATTTTGTGAACTAGACATTGGATCGTCACTAAGAGTGCTTACTGGAGCAGACGAAGCAAAACAACGCGAATTGACGTTCTGCGTACGAATCGACGAAGCTTGCTGCTTTCCAAAGTTTGTGTTTGGTAAGACGTACGTTTTTGTTCTCTCGCTGAAAGGATGTGTCACAATTCCGTCTCAGAACACCAATGATATCAATTAGACAGTCGCACCCAGGGGAGGACATCCAACTTAGATCCATGATGCAATAAATTACAGGTAGCGCCCCTAGCAGCTACAGTTGTTACTACGTTAATCCTGACAATTCGGTTATCTTGCTAAAATAATAATTTTCTGCAAAATAGATTAACTTGGATGAATGTTATTATTACACTAGCGCATACATTATCCGCATCGTATTTAGACACAATTTATGAACAGTCTTTAAAACGAATCTACTGCGATGATAGTTCTTGTTATGTTCACCAGGTTCGCCGTTAACGATACAACATGGCGGTTGCGCGCGGACGACTGGACACGTTTTTCAGTCGCTTTATGGTGGAAGCGTACGACCGGGAGAGGGACGCCCGCCTGGCATTCTGGCGCAACAACCGATTGTCGCAGGACCCGTCCGACCCCAGTTATGAGCCATCTACCCGCGTTAAGGTCAGTTGTATAAATAAATACCCGTCATCAGGGTTCCTTCGAACCCCCTTTTTGAAAGAATTTAAGAATTTACTTTTGTAAGAATTTATATGGCTGGTGGAAATCGGATAAAGGCAAACGACACGTAACAATGGCATGACGACCTGAAGTCGGCTACTGGCATTGTCGAAACTGACGACCGTTCGTATGCGTGTGACCAAGTTCAAATGGCAGTCGACGACCAGTTCAGAGGAACTGTTGTCACTTGAAATGACAAAGACATCATGAGGAAAATTGTCGAAACCGTGACAACCGATCATCAACAAACTGACGGAACAAACTGACATAAACCCATGTATTCATCAAACCCCTGACAGAAAAGCTGATGAAGACTGACTTAGTTGACAGCCTGAAACAAGAAGTATACGCGGCTACGTCCACGGACAACAAAACTATCAAAACTGCCCATGACATACTAGTGAGTTATGTGTCCAAGCTGGAAAATGTCAACCGAGAATTGAAGGATGAACTCCATGACCTTGAGCAGTACAGTATACGCAACTGCCTAATGTTTCATGGCATTCGTGAGTGTGAAAAAGATAGATACACTGTCGTGCGAAAAGAAACTTGGTGTGCATGTGGGCAAAGACAGTGTCGACCGCAGTGATCGCCTGGGTGCTCCAAATACTCAACAGCAATGATATGAATGCACGGCCCATCATCATTAAGTTGACGACTTACCGAATGAGACAACTAATCTACAACCAGAAACGACGTCTGAAAAGTTCTCGTGTTGTTGTCACTGAAAACCTGACAAAACAACGAAGCGATCTTCCTCGATCAGCATGTTCAAACCCAAACATCACATCACCAAGGTCAACAGATGGACGCGTCGTGCATCACAGTCTGCGTGACATAACCCTGCAAAAAAAAACTCAAATACGACTAAATCCAATGAATCTGTTTTCGATATTTGTAATGTCCCAGTGAACAATAATGACTCATACTTTAACCCTTTACAAACTTTCATGATGTAGAAAGAGTCTAGCTAGCCACAGTTATACTTACGTCTATCGTCTGTTGTGGATCCCGGCTACGCTACAGGCGGTGCTGCCACCTGCCGCGTGCCCCTGCCACGTTTGGGAAACCTGTCACACTAGTACGCTGGTTGTCAGTACCACGCTCAGGCTATGAATGATGGTGGGATTATACCGACCATTATACACACACAATAATACGTGCCAAACTGCCTTCACACGCACGCACGCACACACGCACGCACGCACGCACGCACACACGCACGCACGCACGCACACACACACACACGCACGCACGCACGCACGCACGCACACACACACACACACACTTTAACCGTATATTTTCCAGCGTGACACAATGAACCAAATGTGTTTGTTTTGCTTGGTCTTGGCCGCATGAGTTTGTACAGACACGGGTTCTTCTGATTTTAGATATGGAAGAGGAGGATGGAAGGTGCCATTGTCAGGCCGAACGAAGAAATAGTGGCCGCTGCCAAGCTCAGAGAGAAACAATTCTACAAGCAGAGGCACGACCGGATGTACGACGACGCGATTCTCGCGCGCGCCAAAGCCAGCAAGATGGCGCGTGAAACTTTACTTCCGGACATGCGCCCTGCGTCGCCACGCACGCGCCGGAAGCTGTACCATGGCCTGTCGCACGAGGAGCACGGGCGCTATGAGTACTTGAAGGCGCGACAGCAGAAGGATCCTGACGAGAAGTTCCGCCACCCGGTGACGTCGAACTATGACGTCGGCTGGCGCGTGCTCGAAAATGTGCCACCTAGTGAGCTGAAATTCTCCAAGTACGCCCTCACGCGGCTCGTCGAGGAAACGTTCTACACGCGGAATTACATCCCATCACTATGCCTGCACAAGAACCTCTACTAAAATCCGTCCTGACTTGCCGCGTAAGCACAACTTCCTGGGTCGGTTTTACGGCCTCAATATTGGAGCAGTTGTCAGTATTTGTCATCAGAGGAGGGGTTAGAGGACTTACGAAATTGCCTATATGTCCACATATCGGTACACTTGTTAGCGTCGAATTACTGAGGACAAGAAATTTCTGGACGTGAACTAGAGATGACCCGCAGGCAGACACTAGCAACTGTTAGACATGTCACGCAAACTGGCAAAGCAGTTATCATATTTAAAGACGCTACTCACATAACTACATTTTATTTTATCTCAGAACAGGCGGCGAATGTTTAATACATGAGCGGGAAGATGGTCTAGTTTGCACGAGATGAGACGAGCCTAATAACGAAAGGACGATATTACAGGCTGACGTTACAATATTCCTTAATGCCAGAAATGGCGCGTCGTGTGTTATGTATTAATACAGCGTTCAATTTAAAATGTCGTAGTTTGACAGTAGTTCTCGATACTACATGTTGTGGGTAGTGTCTCTTATTGAAGGCTGACGTTTCTAGAAAACTAACGACACATTGTAAGGTTTCAGTGTGCGGACACATTTAAGACATAACATTAATTTGAGTGCGTGTAATTAGAGTCTGCACAACAGTGAGTCGTTGCAGTAAAATGTGATTTATGCAAAATGATATTGTTCCTTGTTTCTTTCCAACTACCTGTCAAAAATTTGGCCCCATCCCAGTATACTGTGTGACATGAGAAGAGTACGTGAGATTCTGGACGTCGAGAAATCATACTCCAAATTGAAGTCGAATCCAACTGCTAAATACACGAAAACAGTGTTCCAATTGACCAATGATTCTTGGGAGGTCCGCTAAAAATATTGGCGGCCCCTCCCCCGAAAACAATTCTTTAAAAACATCTTCTTTTCATGCACTGCAATGACTATTAGCACCTATTTTTGTGAAAAGACTTGTTTGCAATCAAGCGACCTGTAGTTATTTTACCTACTTAGATTGAATGCACTTATTGTAAGTCGCTCTGGATAAGAGCATCTGCTAAATGACTAAATTGTAAAGTGTGATCTAAACCACTGTTACTGGAGTAATGCGCTAGCAGACACACTGCTCTGTAGTTCTGGGAAGTAAAATACCTAGGTAAAATGTGCCTCAACTAGACACTCATTGGTGACATTACTGCAGACACCCAACATATGGCGCCCCTAACCATAGAACACTATTCAATGATATGAGTGGAATGAATGTAACCCATAAGATTTCTGCATCTGTATTGCCAGGTACGAATAATGCTGGGTTTAAATTACATTTTATTAATAGAAGTACTCGTCCCCTGTCTTCCACTGTGTGTGTACCTGGTGTGTAAAAATAAATTTTTCTGTCTTTTTTAAAGCATGCATAATGTGGTGGTGTGAATTCTGAGTCAGCAATGTCTGAAGATAACCATGTTTAATTAGTGACAATAATATCTGGATCTCCTCCGATATAAGAACTTCAAGTGGTGTAAATTTGTTTCTTATGCATTGTGCATTAAAACAGTATATTTTTAGAGGTAAAGTCTCCTTTCCAGTTTACAGCATAGTGCTGTGTACATATGTACAAGTATCTTCTTTTTTAAAGTTGGTTTTTGGTTTACTAGGTTTGGTTTGGTGGGATGTTCACGATCCGACCTGATAGCTGTCGAAACGTCACAGGAAAAACGGTAAACTGACTGCGAAATAAGTAAAAGTAATACTTATTTGAACCATCCAGTCTGATCAACATATTCACTCATATTAGATTCTAGTGCATCGTGACGTATCCGATACAAGCGTATGTGCGACTATCTCAATAAGGAATTAACAATCGCTAACTGTGGCGTTTCAGTATGTCATATCGGAAACATCTATTGAGCCCACAAGTAATACAAGCATAATATTATCACAGTTAGCAATAACAATACCATCTTTTATAACAATGGCCAAGTTTAAGTTCAAGTATCTTAAGGAAACAACAAACATTAATTAATAAAAAACAGACAAACAAACAAACAAACAAAATACAAAAAGTGCATTAACATGTTTGATGGTCTAAAAATGTTTTTATTAAAATTCCTGCTGTTGAATCTAAGGTAGCTTGACTTAATTTACAGAAGAAAATTATCTATTAAGGTTCCGTTTAAGTTTTAAAATGTTGTTGGCAGCGTGCTTTTTGGAAAGAAGCTACGCTCACTTAGGGAGTAAAAAAACTCACTAAATATTTCTTTTTGAGCTGTTTTAATCAAATGTTAATAATAATAATAATGAAAATCTGTAAATGTTGCCCATTATCACAGCTTTTGTTAGACCACCTCCAGTAATTTCAATTAATTGTCCTTCACAGTTTTTATATTGATGAATTTTTATTAGTTTACAATCACATTTTATACGAATGGACACGATTAGTCCTCATTTGGTACTACTAAATTTCCCCTGAGCAATGCAATTATAATCTTCTAAATGAATATTACATATGTCATTCTGTTCCCTTAGCCAGCTTTCCTGGATACAAATGATGCTAAAGTTAAATCTAAGTGAGTGCAGTTCTACAAATAAAGCTTCCAACTCTTGAAATGTAGCACTGATGGGCTGAATATTAGTACTAAATGTACCAAAGTGATTAAAGCTATTGTTTACCAAGGAATTGAAATTATCAATATCATAATTTGAAGAATTTTGAATTACTGGCAGAGCATTGCTGTCGTCGGTTTCATCATTATTTATGTGTAAAATGTGAGTTAAAAATCTAATTTGTATGTGCTATTAAATGAATGTATGTACTTTCAAATAAATAGTTAATTCATCTAGCAATGTCTTATGCTTAATTTAAGTGAATTATAATTAAATTAAGATTCACATTCTTAAGGTATGTCACGAATGTGCTACAATAAAGATTGGAAAAGATGCATTGTGTGAACATTATAAATAACGGAGAGACACAATTTTTACAATTGCACTCTATTCAAATAGCAGTAAAATTGCATATATTAATTAGGTTATTTCCTTCAAGCTGAGCTAAAGAAGTACAAAAATAACATAACGTAACATAACATAATATTCGACAAAATGTGCAAGGAACATGTAAAAGATTGGCCTGTACAGGAAATAAGTTTTTTATTTTTACACACGACAAGCAATGGTTACCAAAAAATAACTTAACTTTGTAAAAAAAGAATCACGGGGGCCTATCAACTACTACTCATAAATTACACACAATAGTTACATTCCAATGTCATGTCCATACATTCTGTATGCATAAATCGTTTCATGACACATGAACAATAATCATCAATTAATGAAAACGCATATTGAACATGGCTAGAATGTAAGCAGTAAATAATCGATCAAATAATAATAATACTACTCAAGTAATAATAATAATACTAATAATTAATTGTACTTAAAATAAATTACGAATAAATCAGTATTGCATGCATATACAGTGTTGTTTCTCATGTAGCATACAGCACAAACCTTGTGCTGCATATTATTTTAATATAGTTGAAATTATAACAATGATTAACATAATGAAACAGCAAATGCACTTCAATTTGTTGCTGTGCTTTTATCCCATTTTCAGTTCAGATTTTGCACAATTTCCAGATTAAATAAAACAAAATTATAATTCATAAATAAATAAATTGCATTTGAGAAAACATACAAAATAACTTACAATAAAGGCAACATTATGATTTTGGGAGCTCACACACACCAACATTTACATCTTGTTGAATAGATCCTCATACATGGTTGTGAATAATGGATCCTGACACACGTTCTGGGGACATCACTTGGCACATCTGCAGCAACACTGCGCAAACTCCTCAACGTGTACTGGCGCGATCAGATCGCCAACCAAGAACTATGCGGCTTCCTCCGAATGATCTCCACCATCGTGTGGCAAGTTATGTGATGCGTGATGACGAAGTAGCAAACAAAGTGTGACTCTGGATGCCCTTGGAGAAGAGTTCGCCCAAAAACAACTTTACGAGATCATAGAGAAGGACGCCATGGTCAGTGGGGCTAGGTCAAACCATGGTCACTGGGGCTAGGACAAACCATGCTCAGTGGGGCTAGGTTCCAACCATGCTCCGTGGGGCTAGGTCAAATCTGTCAAACGCCGTGACAAGTCGTCACTACTATACTAGAAGGAATTCATAATATCATCACGTTATATGGACGGCATGTTTAGCGCATTTAGTGTGATGTTGGGCGCTAGTTAGAACGGCTAAACATATAGACATTTTTCTCATTTTCGGTCGGATCCCTCGAAACATTGACTTCACATTAATGATTTGTTATGGTACGAAAAGGGAAAACTCGCTGATCTCGCATTAGAGAAAGGGTTACCTGCGTTATTGTTTATAATTGTGTTTTACGCTATTTATTTATTCATGTACTTCAAGAAACCGGACACATCCAACTGGTCGCTTCTTGAAATCCCATATATATATATATATATATATATATATATATATATATATATATATATATATATATATATATATATATATATATATATATATATATATATATACATTGACTGTGAACAGTATTAATAACGCCACTATAATATTGTTTATTTAGTCACTAAATCACATACAAATGGTAAAATGTACATGCATACATACATATACGATGTAACCATATATATATATATATATATATATATATATATATATATATATATATATACATTGACTGTGAACAGTATTAATACTATAATATTGTTTATTTAGTCACTAAATCACATACAAATGGTAAAATGTACATGCATACATACATATACGATGTAACATATATATATATATATATATATATATACATACATATATCTATATATATATATATATATATATATATATATATATATATATATATATATATATATATATATATATATATATATCAACTGTTTGTTTTATCACAATTAACTTACCTCATTATGTACCAAACATGTCATATTGTTATGTAAACAGTCATTATCTTAAAGATGAAACATTTCTAAATATCGTACATAACGTTGGAATCGCGATGCAGGCATTTATCGTAATAATAAGAATTTGCTTGAAATCTGTGGTTAACAACTGCGTGAAAAGTGATTCATAATGTTACCGGGTGCGGTTTTTACCCTAAACGCGTTATGAGAACGCGTTAGGATATCTACAGCATGTCAATGATAAAAAATTAACGCACAAAAAATGAAATAAATAACTGGAAAACATTAAATTTAACAGTAATTACATTCAGGCCCTCACTCTGATGTCCGCCGCGTTACGGACAAGAACTATGAATATATATATATATATATATATATATATATATATATATATATATATATATATATATACCCATTCAATTATATATATATATATATATATATATATATATATATATATATATATATATATATATATATATACCCATTCAATAAAAACACACAATTATCACACAGCCCTTCTTTGAAAACATTGTACATATTCTCAACAGTTATGAAGTAGTTGAATCAGCCACTTTTTTAGAACCCACACTTATGTAAAATCAACACAGATTGCCAAAACGCACACGAAAAAGGTGAATATAACATTTACCCAGACAAATCGTGTTACTATGTATTAACAATATCGTTGAAACATTGGCTTGTTCCACTGACATAGCGGCATGTTATGGTCATGGAACATTTACGATAACATCTCCTTAACAAATGGAACACCATATCTTATGTCTATCGTATGCGTATATACCTACAACTGATCCCGTTTATACATACTACTGGTCCCGTATACCCAAACAAAAACCTTACACATACACACGAGTGCCGTATATTAATATAACAAATATAGTACGTAGAAATACTAACAAATAACAACTGATAATATCATGACACAAAGCGAGATTCTTATATGCAATTATATACACACACGCACGCACGCACGCACGCACGCACATATGAGCACATTTTCGCTAGAAATATATTTTGCTTAATATGAATTGCGATTTCGAATATTTATGTTTATATATTATAACTCTGGTACTAACAATCGGACACATTCAAGGTATGGCACATACGAGTCATTGCGGAGGCTGCAGCGTCCACAGTCAACAACGATGCACAGTACAGTTACTACAACAAGAGAGTTTCTGCACATTAAGGTAAAAATCGACATAAAAACACACAATAGCTTAAAGGTTTCTCCTCAACTCGATTTGTTTCGCGCTAGTCTCATTTCTGGGACTGTTACATTCCAATGTTTTATCAAACATTAATTAAAGTGAAAAGGGAAACGCTAAAAACTCACGAATTTCACCCTTGGTGATTTTTTTTATTTTGTCATGTTATCGGCGAGAGGATGGAAGTCACGCCCAAGATCGGCATTGACCAGCGCTTACAATTTTTATATCCACTGTTTTGAGCCTTACCAGATCTAAGGACTAAAGTCAATTCTTTCGATCATTTGAAAAAAAAATCGCATTTTGTATTAAATCGACTGCGGATGTTACTTAATATTTATTATAATATACGCCAGTTTTACAACATATATAGAGATTGTTGTACGGAAATAAAAGGCAGACTGATTAATGTTCACCTTCACGCTTTTCACAGGATGTCAAATTCCCATTCCCATTCCCACAGGTGGTGTCCAAGACCCCCCACCCATGGCCATGGGGGGGTCTTGAGACCACTAAGACCCCCTGGATCCGCTGCTGGTCTACACACTGATGTCGTCCCGTACACTGTCTTCAAGACTGTTGGCGCTCAGCTGAAGCACCTTTGGCTGCGTCATGCTATCTCCAAGAGACGGCAGAGACAGGCTTTGTAAGGACGGCCCGGGTCCGACGACCGGCTCCGAGTTGACCCTGTGGATGCTGGCGTTAATCTGGTAACTGTCAACACTTCCACCTTGCGAGCAGCTGTCCGGGGGAATCCAGTCTATCGACGACATGTCGTTTTCCGTCGGCTGCCTAGCCGGAGCGCTGTCGCCGTCACAGCAATACGAGATGTGTGGTCCGCTGTGGTACGGGACGACGGCACCGTTGCGTTGGAATTGTTCCATCTGGATTGATTGTCGGTCGCATCGGTTCATCGCGGGCTGTTCGCTGAAGCTAACGAAGCAGTCAGGGTGTCTCAGAACGTGTGCGGCCATGCTTTCGATGGCGGTCTCCAGCTCGGAGTCTGTCTCGCACTCCAGCCGTACGTTCTTATTATGCACGCTGCTGAGGAAGCGATTCATCTCGTCCGTGAGCATATACTGCCTCTCGTCAACGAACACTGGCAGATGATGCTTGCATACGTCGGTGTACGGGAATCGCACGACGATGAGTTTCGCCAGCCATCCGCACTCGTCGCCGGCGCGGCAGTTGGCGAGCAGATGGAAGGCAGACAGGAACAACTTGGTGGTCGGGCTGACGTCTCCGTTCGACCGGCGGTAGTGCTTCGCGTCGAGGTTGGCCTGTGTAACGGATTTATAAAGTTAACACACACTTTCAATATTTCCTGGATCACACATAGTTTCATGTCGCTGCAAAGATGCAAAATTATTATGGAAATCGCTAGTTTGCAACCTGTTTAGAATGCAGGTGGGCATGCTGTAGGGGGAAGATGTCTGGAATATTCCACAAACCAAGATCACGCGCACGCACGCACGCACGCACGCACGCACGCACAGACACAGGGTCTATCTTTGTTGTTAGGGTTTACCTACAGTTCAGCAAAAGCTGCAACCCACGGTGTTAAGGGTCCAAGTCTATGTCTTATCATTAATAGTATATTAGTGAGTATTTGAGCCCGTCACACGAGCCCATCGAACTTTACACCGCACCTGTATCTCGTAGTATGCGCCCTCTGAATGCACCAACACGATCTTCTCCGACTTGTTCATCTCGGTACTGAGCCACGTCACTGGTTCGCCACGGATGTCCGGCACGCAGCTGTGGGCAGACTGGACGTCGCAGTGACCTTTCGTGACAAGGTACTTGGCCAAACAATCAACGACGTATCTGTGTAGTTTGTGACCACCGACGTCCAGCAGGAGCAGTCTTTTCCTAGCTGACACATTCCCTGCAAAAAATATAGATGCGTAAATAATATTCCCATTTTTATAGAGAAGTGATCTGAGTCCAGTGTAGAAAATACGTTTATTGTTGTTTAAGTCAAATAGCCCGCCTCTATGCACTATGACATAAAGCTAGTTACACTTTCGCAAGTTACCCGATCTAACGATCAAAGTAAATTAATTTGATGATTTTAATAAAATGTACCCACTCGTTCGTTAAACCGACTGAGCATATTACTTAGTCTAATTACACACTACAAATTTGAACGTCAACGAATCTGATTCACGATGGGTAAATGAATTGGGGAGGCAGCTTTAAGGGTCTGCGTTTTTTCCATTAGTTCATTTTCGTTCATACTAAATGGCTGGTTGCATGGTGAGTAGATTTAACAAGATTGCCATCCCAAACAACAAGTTCCAGATGGCAAGTGGACAAGGAAGCCTTTGGCTTATCAAGAGTCCAACAATTTTCTCATCTATGTAGCCCGCCCTTATCAAATATCTGTCTATTCTATATTTAAACATATTCACACTACTAGCATTAACACAATCATTTGACAGTTTGTTCCATTAATTTATCACCTTCTGTAAGAAAGAGTACTTTCTCATGTCCAACCTACACTGCTCCTTAACTAATGCTGCTTTGTGTCCTCTGGTTCTACTGCCTTCTTTCAGTTTGAAGAACATATTCCTATCACCATCCTCATAACTGTTCACTATTTTAAACACTTCTATTTGGTCTCCTCTTAGTTTCCTGGTCTCTAGTGTTGTCAAACCACATTGTAATAAGCGACTCTCGTAACTAAGGTCTCTCAATTGTGGAATCATTTTAGTTGCTCTTCGTAGTATTCTTTCTAGCTTGTCCATGTCCTTTTTATGATATGGCTTCCATGCTTGAATACAATATTCCAAATGTGGTCTAGCTATTGCTTTGTACAGGGGTACAATTAGCTGTTTCTCCTTA
This sequence comes from Lamellibrachia satsuma, assembly GCA_033239005.1. Lineage (NCBI taxonomy): Eukaryota > Metazoa > Annelida > Polychaeta > Sabellida > Siboglinidae > Lamellibrachia > Lamellibrachia satsuma. Next base: position 7,715,646 of record BSQZ01000008.1, read on the forward strand.
TACATGACAGTTCTCCTAATTAGCCCTAGAATTTGATTTCCTTTCAAAGCAGCAATCCCACATTGCTCTGAAACTTTCATGTCAGCACTAAATATTACTCCTAAGTCCTTTTCTTGTGTGGTTCTACCTAGTACAGCATCCCCCATTATATATTATTCATCAATGTTTCCATGTCCTATTTGTATATATTTACACTTCCCAAAATTTAATAACATTTGCCATTTTTCTGAGCATTTAACTAATTGATCTAGATCATCTTGTAAACTGTGTTTATCTGTATCATTAATAACCTTTCTGAATACTTTTGTGTCGTCTGCAAAGTTGAGTACTTTGCTAGATATGTCATCTTCCAAATCATTTATATATATATATTGAAAACAGTATAGGGCCTAATACTGATCCCTGTGGTACCCCACTCAAAACCGATTTCCAGTTTGAAATCTCACCATCTACTATTACTCTCTGTCTTCTGTATGTAAGCCACTTTTCTGTCCAGTTGATTACATCATTACCTGTACCATGGGCTTTTAGTTTAAGTAACAGTCTTTGATGTGGTACTTTATTGAAAGCTTTCTGAAAATGTAAGTAGACAACATCCACTGGTGAGCCGTCATCTACCCACTTTGTAATTTATTCAAAAAACATAAGAGATTGGTTAGACATGACCTTGCTTTTAGGAACCCATGTTGAGATGTATTTATTAATTTATGTTTTACAAGGAATTCCACCATATGGTCTCTAATTAATGTTTCGAGTAATTTACATACAACTGATGTTAAACTCACTGGTCTGTAATTTTCTGGCTTGTTCCTTGATCCCTTCTTAAATAGTGGCGTAATGTTTGCTTCTTTCCATTCTGAAGGTTACCTCTGCTGAAGCTTATATGTGTGTTAGAGATAGATATCACCTTATGGCGAGAATTTTTGCTGCAGCTCCTGTGTGTTAGAGATATATATATATCATCTCGAGGCGATTACTTTTGCTGCGGCTCCTATGTGTATTAGAGATAGATATCACCTCATGGCAAGTACTTTTGCTGCAGCTCCTATATGTGTTAGAGATAGATATCACCTTATGGTGAGCACTTCTGCTGTAGCTCCTATGTGTGTTAGAGATAGATATCACCTCATGGTGATCACTTCTGGTCAATAACATGTATTACATGGCTGGGTGGCTGCTAGCTCATGATATGAACTTTGCACATTGTGGTCAACACATCACTGAGTCAACAGGCAAGTACTGTTTCTCCAGTGACTAATGTAATTGAACACAACAGTGTTTTGGACAGGTACATCTGTTTTATACCATAACTAGAGTTGAAAGTAATATACATGAAAAACCAACGTCTGATGTCAATTTCTGATAACGGGATCTCACAGTTTTCAATTGTTTCCCTGTGAGGTGATTGTGGATAAGATCGTACCTTCTGCGAGTGGTTCGACGTTGTTGTTCGCTGGCAGATCGACGGTGTCGTCCGTGAACTCCACCAGGGGTCGGCCCTGGCGATGCACTGAAGAAGAAACATATGGGATTTCACCGACACAAAGAACCATGCTGGAAGCACAAGTGTGCAGGTCACGGGGCAGTATACAAATGAAACAAAGTATTTACTTACAGAAAAAATAAACCGTTATGTTGAATGCCTGTACAGAGAAAGAAGTTCTAGATTACCACACGGGTCTGCCACAGTTCCAGTATTGGAGACTGGAGCTGTCTACTCTTGAAAGAAGGAAGATAGGAAAACTCCTAAGATTGTTAAACACACCAACTGACAGCTAAAATATGTCAATCAATGGCAACTACATTGCTGAACAAGTTTTATTTCAAGATAAGAAACTACACATCCAAGTGGACAACTACATTGCTGAACAAGCTTTATTTCAAGATAAGAAACTACACATCCAAGTGGACAACTACATAACTGAACAAGCTTTATTTCAAGATAAGAAACTACATATCCAAGTGGACAACTACATAGCTGAACAAGCTTTATTTCAAGATAACAAACTACACATCCAAGTGGACAACTACATAGCTGAACAAGCTTTATTTCAAGATAAGAAACTACACATCCAAGTGGACAATGGACATTATATACAGTTGAGCTTAGAATACAAAGAATGTGTGAATTTATTACTGATAACAAGTGCTGTGATGGTTCCGGGTCTGGGTGTTGAACTTGCGGTACCTGTTGGGACACGCAGTGCCTATTGGGCCCTGCGGTACCTACTCGGACCTGCGGTATCAAATGGGACCTGCGGTTCCTATTGGAACCTGTGGTACCTATTTAGGCTCCAGACCCAGGACCATGACATCACTAGTGGCAATGGAGAGAATGGGGCGGTGGTTATGAGATTGTACTGTTTGCACATAGAGTATTAGTTAAATTCCTAAAGAGCTAGAGGATGTGTGTGTGTGTGTGTGTGTGTGTGTGTGTGTGTGTGTGTGTGTGTGTGTGTGTGTGTGTGTGTGTGTGTGTGTGTGTGTGTGTGTGTGTGTGTGTGTGTGTGTGTGTGTGTGTGTGTGTGTGTGTGTGTGTGTGTGTGTGTGTGTGTGTGTGTGTGTGTGTGTGTGTGTGTGTGTGTGTGTGTGTGTGTGTGTGTGTGTGTGTGTGTGTGTGTGTGTGTGTGTGTGTGTGTGTGTGTGTGTGTGTGTGTGTGTGTGTGTGTGTGTGTGTGTGTGTGTGTGTGTGTGTGTGTGTGTGTGTGTGTGTGTGTGTGTGTGTGTGTGTGTGTGTGTGTGTGTGTGTGTGTGTGTGTGTGTGTGTGTGTGTGTGTGTGTGTGTGTGTGTGTGTGTGTGTGTGTGTGTGTGTGTGTGTGTGTGTGTGTGTGTGTGTGTGTGTGTGTGTGTGTGTGTGTGTGTGTGTGTGTGTGTGTGTGTGTGTGTGTGTGTGTGTGTGTGTGTGTGTGTGTGTGTGTGTGTGTGTGTGTGTGTGTGTGTGTGTGTGTGTGTGTGTGTGTGTGTGTGTGTGTGTGTGTGTGTGTGTGTGTGTGTGTGTGTGTGTGTGTGTGTGTGTGTGTGTGTGTGTGTGTGTGTGTGTGTGTGTGTGTGTGTGTGTGTGTGTGTGTGTGTGTGTGTGTGTGTGTGTGTGTGTGTGTGTGTGTGTGTGTGTGTGTGTGTGTGTGTGTGTGTGTGTGTGTGTGTGTGTGTGTGTGTGTGTGTGTGTGTGTGTGTGTGTGTGTGTGTGTGTGTGTGTGTGTGTGTGTGTGTGTGTGTGTGTGTGTGTGTGTGTGTGTGTGTGTGTGTGTGTGTGTGTGTGTGTGTGTGTGTGTGTGTGTGTGTGTGTGTGTGTGTGTGTGTGTGTGTGTGTGTGTGTGTGTGTGTGTGTGTGTGTGTGTGTGTGTGTGTGTGTGTGTGTGTGTGTGTGTGTGTGTGTGTGTGTGTGTGTGTGTGTGTGTGTGTGTGTGTGTGTGTGTGTGTGTGTGTGTGTGTGTGTGTGTGTGTGTGTGTGTGTGTGTGTGTGTGTGTGTGTGTGTGTGTGTGTGTGTGTGTGTGTGTGTGTGTGTGTGTGTGTGTGTGTGTGTGTGTGTGTGTGTGTGTGTGTGTGTGTGTGTGTGTGTGTGTGTGTGTGTGTGTGTGTGTGTGTGTGTGTGTGTGTGTGTGTGTGTGTGTGTGTGTGCATGAATCTATGTTTAAGTGTGCAGATGCTGCATACATATACAGCATATATATTAAAACTGTAACATAGAGCAAGCTTTAATGTTCACTGAAATTTTTTTTTAAATAGTGCCCACTAGATTGTTAACAGCATAGCAAGCGATTTGCAGTGTCTTAAAAAGAACATAGTATGTTTCGATCAATTGGCAGTTTATGACTGGAACCGAATAGTGATGGCAATGATGCCATTCCAATCTGTAAGCAATTGCATCTACAAGTCACTCTAGTGACAATAGTCTAGCAATGCACAATGAGAGCTCCCGGAAGTGACGTTTACTTGCTGGACAACATCATTGCAAACAGTGGCATATTGGTGATATGTAAGCATGGGTGAATTTGCAAATGGGGTTGTAACTAGCACACTACCTGTTCTCTTTCTGAGGTAAACCACCACAGCAGCAGCTAGAATGATACATGAGACAATTCCCAGAGTGACTCCAGTGATCACGCCTACCACCATCCCACTTGTAGAGGGAGAGGGAGAGGGAGAGGCAGGAGGTGCTGCTACGTGACACGCTGTGTGGTTCTCTGTCAAGTAATATTCAACAACATGACACGCAGTGTGGTTCTCTGTCAAGTAATGTTTAACAACATGACACGCGGTGTGGTTCTCTGTCAAGTAATGTTTAACAACATGACATGCGGTGTGGTTCTCTGTCAAGTAATGTTTAACAACGTGACATGCAGTATGGTTTTTTGACAAATAATGTGCAACAATGTGACATGTTGTACAGTTCTCTGTCAAGTGATGTTCACCAACATGATTCGCGGTACAGATCATTGTCAAGTAATGTTCAACAACATGACATGCGATATGGTTCGCTGTCAAGCAATGTTCAACAACGTGACATATGGCATGGTTCTCTGTCAAGTAATGTTCAACAACGTGACATGCGATATGGTTCGCTGTCAAGCAATGTTCAACAACGTGACATATGGCATGGTTCTCTGTCAAGTAATGTTCAACAACGTGACATATGGTATGGTTCTCTGTCAAGTAGTGTTCAACAACATGACATGCCGTAACCACTCTTTCAAGTAATGTTCAACAACATGACACGTGGTATGGTTCTCTGTCAAGTAATGTTCAACAACGTGACATAATATACGATTCTCTGTCAAGTAATGTTCAACAAAGGGACACACAGTACGGTTCTCTGTCAAGTAGTGTTCAATAACGTGATACACAGTACGGTTCTCTGTCAAGTAGCATTCAACTATGTGACACACAGTAAGGTTCTCTGTCTAGTAGTGTTCAACACTGTGACACACAGCACAGTTCTCTGTCAAGTAGTGCTCAATAACGTGACATGCAATGCAGTTCTCTGTCAAGTAATGTTAAAAAATGTGACACGCGATATCGTTCTCTGTCAAGTTATGTTCAACAATGTGACATGCGGTACGTTTCTCTGTCAAGTAATGTTCAACAACATGACACAATATACGATTCTCTGTCACGTAATGTTCAACAACAGAACACACAATAGGGTTCTCTGTCAAGTAATGTTCAAAAACGTGACACGCGATATGGTTCTCTGTCAAGTAATGTTCAACAATGTGACACGCAGTATGGTTCTCTGTCAAGTAATGTTTAACAAGGCTTCCAAAACACACTTCTCAACGAAGAAGAAAAATTAACTTAATAATTACAAATGTTGATATGTGATAAAAGCAAAAGCAATAACATCAAAATTGCAATTGCATTGTGACAACTTTCCATGTGATTTTTTCATAAGGATAAGATTTTTTTTTCTAGATAAGCTAATTGTAAACTTCACAGAACAGTCTGTGTTGACAGATGGGAAGTGAAACAAGCCAAAATATTGATGTATTGTTATCAGTTAATTTTCTGCCTTGAAAAGTCATGGTAATTCATACAAACCGAACCATAATTAATCTTGTTTAGACCAAACAAGAAACACCAGTCGGCATAAACGGAAGTGAAACGAATAAGTTGCACATACCATGAAGTGTAAAATATGGAGATTTGGTGACAATGCAGGAACTACATTTGAGTTGGTCAAGTACCCACTTCTTGCACAAACATCTGCTTGTGGAGAAACTGTAAGTCTCATGTGGTGTTACCTATTAAACACAATATCCTTGTCAGATATCTATATATGCAGATATGCCATTTTGTCTGGTTAGAAATCCGTATTTTATAGTTGACATTCTGTATAAATCCGTATAAATCTGTATAAATGTGTTCATTGGTTAGTCAGCCTAGGATAATAAATATGCCTACATCAAAGTTAGGCTGAGAAAATCCTACGGAAAATGACAAACTAACTGAGGTATGGTCTCTCGCCATTATATTCTTCACACATGCAAAGCCATGAGTTCTCAATTTAAAAACAACATCTCACCCGGACATGAAACTCTCCTGGCTCTACACCTGTGATGGTTGTAGTTATGGTAGAGGCGTCTACTGCTGCCTATGAAGACACAAACAAGAAATGTTCAATATAAGTTTTGCAGCTGATCCCCAAAGAGGTAAAAGTAAGTTCTTACATAGTACGATATCCAGTCCACTGGACCCCCCAAAGCACTTCATTCAAACACCAACTACACTTCTTTGGAAGCATTCAGCCATGCTGCAACTACTGTGCAGACTATTCATTCACACATCCACCAATGTCTATAGCCAGGTACTCATTTATACATCTGAGTGAACTAATGCAATGCGGAATGAACAAAAAGTTTCAAAACGGCAGCAAGAAGATTCAAACCCAGGTTCCCTCGATTGAAGGTCCAATGTTCTAACCACTATGCCACTGAACCCCAAAACATTGAGTTGGATAAGCAAGATTAAATAGGTAAGTATTCAGATGATGGCAAAATGTTATTGTGTTTCATGCTGATCTATTAAATAACAGGGAGTGAATTCCGAAGAGTTGATGTGGCAACCCAGTTCCAATGTTTGTTTAGACTCAGGAAACAAAAAGTATATCAGAACGAAATGTCTCACTTTTTTGTAATTTTCTAAAACCAAAAAATTCATGGTAAACTCGATCTATTTGTTGACATTCTAGCCATATTTTATTTCTTTGGTGTCAAGTGATTTCACGTTTTCTCACACGTGTGTTCACTGTCAACACAAATGGCACATCAAAATGGCGACCCATAGAAACAACGTGTTAAAAACAATGAACAAACACTAACAACGATAACAGTTAAGTGAAGGAGGATGTTTGGTGCTTTTCAGGAGCACTTTCCCGCATTTCCATGACCAGCTGTTGACACCTATGCAAAGCTGTCTGGTGTTTGTTGACACTCACTGGTACGCTCCTTTCGTTTTTGACGTCGACTTCATTCTGTACCAAGAAAACTTCATATTCAGTGAAGTGAAAGTGAGCTGGAGCCTTTCGGAAGGTCACTTGTATGTCACTGTTGCAAGAATCGTTGTATACACTTAACAACTCTGGCTTCCACCTGGCTGAACTTTCATTATCGCCTGAAACAAATATCAAGATTTAACAAGATTGCCATCCAAGGCAGAGGCCCAGATGGCAAGTGAAGAAAGAAGCCATTGGCTTATGGAGAGGCCAACAATTATTAATCTAAGTGTAACCCGCCCTTCTGAAATATTTGTCAATTTTGTTTTTACAAATATTCATGCTGCTAGCATTTACACAATCTGTAGATAATTTTTTCCATTCAATTATTGTCCTCTGTGAGAATGAGTACTTCCTGATAATGTAGGCACCATTTGATTTATGTGGTTGGCCAGTGAAATAGTAATTAATCGTTTTAAGAACACTGTATTTGTGACTAAGCATCTTGAGCAAGAAAAACTGCCTGTTATGACTGATTATAGCTATCATTACCACCAAGTTTTTAAAAACAGATGGAAGTGTTTCTCAGCAAGTTCCTCATGCAGTCTTCCTTACCAGGTAACATGGGGATGGCAGTAAACACTTGGCTGACTTCTGGATACAATGCTCCATCTGTTGGCGTGGGAAAACTGTTGACTTGGACGCTGAAATTTCGGCTCTGAATCCTCACCCCCTTCATGTTGGTCAGACAGTCGTAGTGGTAGCGCAGCTGTAGAAACAAATAGATGAACAGTAGAAATTAAAGTTGCCTCCTCAATTTGATTGTTTGCTTGTCTCGTATCAGACATATTTCACGGAAAATCTAACCTATCTAGTCTCGACTATGACATGATTGCTTACTTGAGCAAATGTGTTATTAAGTTTCGACGAAATCATCAGACAAGCTATTAAAATATTCTTTTTCAGTACAACCAAAATTTGGTAACAGTGGCTATGTATACTAGAACATAAGACGTATTCATACAAGTTACCCGATGATATAACAATCAAAGTCAATCCTTTTGATGATTTCACAAAAGTAGGGAGCTTAAGTGTGAGAACATAGCATAATTTTGATCATTACCGAATTAAATTAATTTGTTTTTTCAAAGTTGCATGTTTATAAAGGCTTATTTTTACCCATAAAATGTAGTCTTTAACTGGGTCAGAGATTTATAATTGAAGTATTTCCAGTGTGCAGTTTTTATCAATTATGTTTTAATAAATTATTATTAAATTATTTTATTTTATTCAGGGTAGTAAGGATACCAGAGTTATGCATGCTAAAAAACTATTGGTACCGTGGCAGTAGAAGTGGATCCATTTTCAAATAATAATTAGTTTGAACTACACGTATGACCTTTGGTACTCCACTCTCATGAAATCAAGTAGGCTAATTTATTTATTTATTAAGACACATATTAATATAGATTTGAGGAAAATCATTTGATTGAGTAAATAAGCATTTTAGAATGGTGGAAGTCTTTAGACATTATTGACCATACTTACTTTAAAGAAAAACACTATTGGGTCACATGACAGAAACTTGCTTTTTGTATTACCCTCTTTGATTGCTCATACTGCTGCCACCTGGCGGCTGACAGGTCAAACAGCAAACACTGGCGCCATCTTCCACCAATTTCTCTGACTTGTAGTTGGAACCCTTTTAAGTATTTCAACGATGCTGAAGTGGAAAAGTATTTTTAACTATACACAACGCAAAGTGTAACAAATAATACTGATATGTCATCAACATAACTTATATTTGGCCACCCAATCAATAATGTTGACATGAAAATGCAACTGCAAAATGAATTTTAAATCAATTAACTTGGTGTTACATGTGACAATTTAATACATTATTAGTGTACTGGTGTTGGCTACCACTAGTGACTTAAGATGAACCATTGATGAAACACTTATTACTTCCTTACTTACCCTCCTTGCACCCTAGTTGGTGCATAAGACCACATAAGAAGCACGTATTGTTAGTGACTTAGTGTTAGTGACTTAATGTTAGTGACTTAAAGTGATGGCTGGCAAATACCATTAGTGACATAAAGTGCGCATTAATTTTTGACGGGACATTCACAATTAGTGACTTAATGTGCACTGATGATAATTATGACAGTTACTGATAGTGACTTAAAGTGCACCAATGGTGGGATAAAAGTAAAAAAGGTACGTTCGCATATAGCGCAGTATCCAGTCCTTGGTTTTGCACTTTACCCCTGACAGACCTGTGCATTCCAACACCAACTCAACTTCCCTGGGAAGCATTCAGCCACGCGTATCCACCACTGGCTTTTGCCAAGTGCTCACATATACAGCTGAGGGAACTGAGGCAACGCGGAGTAAATGAAATTACCAAAGCAATATGGTTTTGAAACCGGGTGAGAGTCTGATGTTCTAACCACTCTGCACTACGCCATCAAGTCCTCACTGATGCACTGATGCACTGATGCACTGATGCACTGATGCACTGATGCACTGATGTTGGGGCATTCACCATTATCAACAATGTAAGGCACAGTAATAATTACTTACCACTTACCATTAGTGCGGATGTAGGGTACATTTATAATAGGCATTTACCGTTTGTGACTTAATGTATATTGTTGATGGTAGCATCAATGACTACACTTATATGGCTCTTTTACCATTAGTGACTTATGGTGCACTTGTGGAACTAAATGAAACTTGACAGTGCATTAATTAAACTACGTGGTATCTACTTACAGTCACTGGGGACACCCCACGAGATGTTGAATGACAACGCCAGGCTGTCGTCATTGGTTCTTGTTAAGCTTGTTTGCACCTGAAGGTCAGTAGGTGGCGCTGGCCAGCTGTCTGAAGATGTTGATTGTGTTGGACACTCTGAAATGTAAATAAAACCTAAATAATGATGCGTTTAACTGCTCACTTATATGTCAAAACAAACACAAAACATAAACACCATTTTGCTCAGGTTGATACAAAAGGTGCAATTTTAATACAATGCTATAACCATACACTACTATAACCAATCAAATGTTCCATATATTTTATCCTGGAGCAATATGTTATACATGATTTGTAGTCTACATTCATGAGTATTCAATTCTATTCAAATTCAACCAATTCTATTCAGAATTATTGTAGCAATTGTAGTATCATGTACAGTTTTTGTAAACATAAGGCGTGCCTCACAAATACACTTTAGGCATATCATAACGAGGGTTCATAGCTACAGGTGGGTAGTTTTTTTCAACAATGCATACACAATGTACTTCATTTAACTGGTGTGAGAGACTAAACACCAGAAATATACAAACATCAGCAAAGACATGTCATTATTTGTCAATACTGGTTTTTCCTTACCTTGGTTGTATATGAATTTGCAGGGAACATGAGGCTAAAAATTAAACCATTGTATTATCAGCCAACCTGATAATAAACAAAAGCTATGATAATAATATGTGCTAAATGATCTTATTATTGGCTAAAACATAATAATTGTGGTGCAATGTGTTTAACAATATTAGATCCAGACCAATAAAAGTTATATCATATTTCGGCTACTTAAATTTTTTCATTATAATTCTACATGACAATTCAACATGTTTGCAATGCTTAGTTGATGCAACTGCCACTTAGGATTTAATTTAAATGACACAATAAATAATTTGTTAAGAACTCACAAAGAACTGTGATGTCAACTCCTGCATACTGAATCAACATAAATTCTTTAAAAAAAGTTTTATTATTTTTTTAGAAGTAAAGTCAATAATATAGCTCAAAACGTATTACATATTTACAATGTTGGTGATTCAATAACCACAATTATTAAAATTACCACCATTATGTGTAAACCTTATTATTAAATTAAAACAATTTAATAGTCATGATATTTAAGTTATTATAATTTATGTAGAAATATGTAGTAATAACAATTTGTGTGAAATTCTCCAATAAGTGTCAAAATATTTGCCTACCCCTGAGAGGGAGGGTTCACAAGTTAGACGGCACATTAGAAGAATTTGCCCATGCCACAATTGCCAAACTTTTTATCTGTTATTTTCAAAGCATCATAAAAACTCAATTATATAATACTTTAAAAAATCGGTGACAATTAGGCCTACATCTCTTAAAAAATCAATTACAAATACATTGCTTCAAAACAACAATTGCGGTGATAACAAAAATCAACAAGGCTACATAAAAGATCAACTGCAATAATTCGCAGGTCGAGTACAACTACATTGTTTGGGTTGTCACATAAGAAAATGTGGAAGTCATTTCTCTCCAGATTGTTCTAGGGTGGAATCATGAAAGTCTCTGATTAAGAAATACAATTTACACCCCAACTAATGACTTATCCCTACCCACCTGCTGCGGGCAGCCTGGGCTACACCAGACTGGCCCTTCTGAAGCAGTCAGTTGCATGAGACTGACCAGGACCACACAGCCACACCACTTGGTCAGTGTCATCGTTGTAGGTCACCTGGAGACAGATCTGTTACAAGACTCACCATTATAACAGGCAATCTTCAAACTGTAGTCAAAAATAAGAATAATTTCATAGTAGCAATGTGTGGAGGCCCATGTTATATAAATGATACATACATATATTAAATTACACTTGCCACACACATACATGTATACATACATATATACATATACATCATACATACATACATCATGCATACACACACACACACACACACACACACACACACACACACACACACACACACACACACACACACACACACACACACACACACACACACACACACACACACACACACACACACACACACACACACACACACACACACACACACACACACACACACACACACACACATATATATACTGGTATATATATATATATGCTCACATGCACAAACACATGCATGCACACATGCATGCATGCACGCTTACACACGTTCACACACAAATCCCTATATAATAATTTTACCTTTGTATATATTAAGTATTTTTCATGCAAAAAAGCAGCATTGGTGAATTTCACTGTCTAAGATGCATTATTTCTGTGATGCAAAGGAATAATTATTTTAGCCGAGGTGGACAACAGATATTCAGTTAACATGATGCTATTTGACCATCACAAAACAACTGACACCTGTATCTGTATATCTGTAATTTAACTGGCCAAGTAATGTCATATGGATACCTCAAGTCAGTGCACCTGGTGATTTAGTCAGATCAGTTTCTTTATATGATAACAGTCCTCAGATGCTAGGCTGTGTGTACATTGTTCTGTGGGAGTGAAACATGGACAGTGAAGATGTGAATGGATGACAGATTAGCAGCAACAGGATTACGGTTCCTCTGGAGAATACAAAACATTTCTTGAACACAATACCTATTACAAATGAAGAGGTTTACGGAAGAGCAGGACAGCAAAGACAATTACTGGACACAGCAAGAAGACGACAGTTGCAATTCCCAGGACATATATTGAGAAACAAGTGAGACTAAAAAAAAACTTTATAGGAGAAAACTTCGAAAGACACAAGGTAGGCAAAGAATAGAATGCATCAGTAGCTTCAACCCCCAGCCAATGACATAGCTGCTGACAGCTACAAATGACAAAAATGTGTGTCCCAGAGGGTCATGATCGCTGATGTCACCAGACACGACACATGTGCTGAAGAATATGTCTCTTTGATGTTGAAAGATGTTGACAGATGTACTTAAAAGTACTTATCTAATGAGTTACACAAGATAGAGATTTCCATCCAAGGTTTGTAAGGAGATCATGGTCACTGTTCCTCGCTCTCTGTTGTAATTGTGTGTGCAAAGTGTCACTGGTTGTTGTTGAATTCACGAAGGTTTTATTGTGGCAGGAACTGGAAGTCTGATACTAAACATTGATGGGATGTGGGATTGATGAACTCTAAAATGATGAGAGGTTTGACTCCTAAGCAGAATAGGAGGTGCAGATCCCTGCCACACACCCCTACTTAATATACTTTTGGCAATGCCATATGATGCTGTTGCATATTACAGTATTGGATGCATTGGGGTTGTATTAACAGGATTTATATGGGTTCACTTAGCAAAATATTTATAGAATTTATAAAAATGTATGGAATTTGCTTTTGCATGTCCTCTTCAATGTGGCATAGATCTATATAGATGTATTAGAATGTTATTTAGAATTCTACAGCACATAATAGAATATTGTATATAAACAATAAAATACTAGAAATTCCTACAATATTTTCTTAAGTCTACAGAATTGTCTCCGCAAAAAATAGCATAGTATATTCTATAAAATTCTATGCATTTATTAAGGGTTCTGCCTTTATTTAGACTGTTTTGTAACACTGTGTAATGCTATGATTTTCTATCTTCCTGGTTTAATCTTCCTGGTCCAGTCTTACCAGTGGACGTCATGACCCACACGTCTCGTATTCCCACGCAATAGCTACACGCTACTAAGTCACACAATTGATTTGTACGAAAATATCTAAGTCAAAGATACCTTTGAAGTCATTTAGGGAATAAATTAATATATTTTCCGAAAACTATTTATAATCGACGTACATTGTTTACACGCCCAGGCAACTGTAACGAAACGTTTAAGATTACTGATATACGTGCAACACGCATGGATATGCTTAGCCTTATAGACAAGGAAGTGAAACGCTGAAAATACTAATATTAACCAATTTTAGAAATTACGTCGCCAAAAGGTGGACACACGTTAGCACAGCAAAACGAATTAATTCTTGACAGAACGTGTGTCAAATTCAGGCGGACCTGAACCATTCAGGTGTGCGATCTCGTCAGGACAAACTATAGTAAGCTTAATTTTACGTACCTGAGCACGTCATGTTCGCAGGTAAACTGCACGACCCACTGTCAACTAATCGGACTGTCGAACTAGTAACGCCATCTGTCAGATTCATTAACGCCTAATTCAGTATAGTTCGCAACATACGGTCAAACATGCATGTCATGCTGGGGGCGTAAAGCCTGATTTGACAAAGCAAGATTGTTGTCCAATCTTAACTATAGCTTTAGATGGCAGTTAGATAAAGCATGATTACTATTTACCTACACCGGTATAATTAGCTCTTTCTTTTGGCGTAAATAAACAACACACGTTGAATTATGGGCCAGTGAAATAATGAGCGTTTTTAGTTATGCGTTGAATAAGTTAATAATACGGATGTTGAAAATTTCATAATGCCATTGCGTGGCCGGTCCAGCGGAATTGGTTCTGCATAATCATTGTCTCGATGCTGATCGTCTTAGCCTCAGTGAGGACGCTGGCTGGCGTGGGTGCGGTGGTCTTCCTATACTGGATGCGAAGCATCTTCCGAAGGCAGCTTGGCGAAATTTCTCCAGGGTCTTTACTGGCATCGA